>JAQJVL010000238.1:1082704-1316849 GCA_035578905.1 Stictocephala bisonia | reverse complement strand
TGTTGACAATGTGATGTTCCCAGTAGACAAATGGTCACATTAATGTGTGGGAATGTAAGCTGACTATTGGTAGGATAGCTGTCACGCCAAGCTGGATAGAGACTCGCCTTGACATTGCCACATGTTATGTACGAGGGCCGTTCGGAAAGTAACCTCCGGTGTGCTTTAAATAAAACTCAGACATAATTAAAAATATTTTATTATATACATCTTAAAACTACATCTTTCAGCTATTTTTCAACATAATTTCCAAAAACATTCAAACACTTATCATATCTTTCCACTAACTTACAAATCCCTTCAGAATAAAAATCGGCCGCCTGTGCCTTGAGCCAGCCAGAGACTGCATTCTTGAGTTCCTCATCGTTCTCAAACTTCTGAGAGCCCAGCCATTTCTTCAAGTGCATGAACAGATGAAAGTCACTGGGAGCTAAATCTGGGCTGTATGGTGGATGGCTAAAAACATCCCATTGAAATTGTTCAAGAAGGTCTTTGGTTTTTCGAGCACTGTGGGGTCGGGCGTTGTCATGAAGGAAAATGACGCCAGATGACAATAAACCGCGTCGTTTGTTCTGAATTGCCCTTCGTAGGTTTTTTAAAGTTTCAACGTATGAATCTGCGTTGATTGTTTGAACCATACACAGTGCACAATTCTCTATGAATGGCTGCCGCTGAATACTGTTTGGCTGTAAAAAATCGAATGACAGATCGCACCTTACATTTGGCGGGACTTTCTATGACAGACGCCATTTTCACAAGCTACAGAAAACGAACTAGCACTCGGACGACCTTCACAGTACCATGGCTGGATGCCGACTGAAGAGACCTGCGCGTCAACGCTACTATGGTGGCACTATCCCCTCCACTTCCTATTCTATGAGCAACCGGAGGTTACTTTCTGAACGGCCCTCGTAACTTCACACTTTGTTTATTTTTAATAAGATGCTTATCTAAGTGTGTAAAAATGTTTGTCACTAACAACTAATTCATTTTTTATTGTATGTTTATTATTTAATTTCCCATTTATGTAAATATACAAGAACAATATTAAAGGTTTCTAGAGTTTTTTAAGTGTCATTAATTATTTTCATATTATGTAAGTAATTTCTAAACAGATTGGTTTTATAATCTTTTCAGTTTAACTGGACTTAATATTCCTAATACATGTATATAAGGCAAACGCCTAAGAAAAGTTTACATATTTTCTTACAAATTTTAAAGCTTACATGAACATCTATTTGAATAAAATTGTATAAAATTTAGTGTTGCTTGATATTGTATATGGAGAAATATGGATATTTTAGTAAAAAGAATAGGTAATTTGTCTACAGGTTAAATGTTAGAGATGATGCTTATTTCTTAACTTCACCTGGTAAAATAATGCCTGCTAAATTTTTGTTTAAGAGCTTTTTATAATTCTGAATATTTATTCATAATCAATAAAATATTTTTATAATCATATTACTTTGAATAAATTTAAAATATCTGTAACATAATATGTATATTTGATTTTTTACGTAATTTTCTATTTATAAATTACACATTTTCTAAATGAATATCTACTAACAATATTTAATCATGTGTGTTAAATATCAAGTGATTAGTTCACAGACAAAATTATTTTTTCATCGTATTATCTAAAATGTATTTAATCATTGGACAGGTAATATGTGTTTTTAGTAAAAATTTATTATTTTAATTTGGTTATGTAAATGAATTAAAATAACCAAATTTGCTTATCAACCTCTCTCTGTCAGCACTCAAATTTAATTTTTTTTTATTTATTCATAAGACGCCGATCGTCAAGATATGGGCGAATATGGATTTCGAATGAGTGTGATGAGTGTAGATGAGCGAATGTAGTCATTGTTACAAACTAAGGCCGACTATTTCTTAGAAAGTGTCATTAATTAATAGCCCAATGACAAATGAACAGCCGGTGGTTATCAGCTGATCCTTCTCAAAATGTATTGACTCGGATTGGGATCGAACTGAGAACCTTTAGCACATGAAGCTGGGATTGAACCAACTCCGCTACCGACCAAATGGAGTAGAGCCTCCTGGAGGGTAAAATCTGACAACACTGTCTCCCACTATTCATTTCTTTATGGCCCTGCCCCCCATTTGGAAGCAGTTAAAACAAACTAGAGTCAGAGTTTTTGTTCAAAGGTGGCCAAATTATCAAGGGATCCACCAAAAAAAAGATGTAATAATAATTTGTACTTTTCTAGATTAGACAGTATCCTCTATACAGCAAAAAATTATTGTAATAATAAGGGGGACATTTTTACAGAGTAGCTTCAATATTAGTATTGATCATTATTTTATATTTTTGTGATGATAAATAAATATCGAATTTAACAATAATAACATATTTACTTCATAAACTATATGTCTATTTCAGAACTTGCAAAATATATTTTATCACAAACATTTCATTTAGTTAAAGAAAGTGTTAATGAACTAACCGCTTTGTTATACTTCATATGAAGGAACCATCTGCGTGCAAGCAATCCTCGGATATGGCTTTGTAGTCCCATAACTAGATGGACCAGTCGCAAATATTGAACTCTTCGCACCCAGCCTCGCATATACCTTTGGATTGTCACTGCTGCATGATTCCTTCGAATATGCTTAACTCGTCTGAAACATTTCACTTATGAGCACACTATAACTGAAAAATAAAGTAAATATAAATCCAAGGACACATGTATTGAAAGTACGTACATCTATGTCATATTTTAAACAAAATTAACGTTTTCAAAATTCGTCAAACATAGCTTCAATGTTTGTGTCATCTAAACTATCTCTACTTGTAGATACCAGGAATTAGTATATTGGAGAGATAGGACATCAGCAAACTTACCTTAAAAGGCAAGTTTGCTAACACCAGAGTAGTAGTAGTAACAAACACAAAATAAACACAATCTCACAAATTTTCAATACCACTGGCATTTTCTTCAGGTGAGGTGAGGTGAGGTGAGGTGAGGTGAGGTGAGGTGAGGTGAGGTGAGGTGAGGTGAGGTGAGGAGAGAGAGAGAGAGAGAGAGAGAGAGAGAGAGAGAGAGAGAGAGAGAGAGAGAGAGAGAGAGAGAGAGAGAGAGAGAGAGAGAGAGAGAGAAATGGCCAAGTGGTATCACCTGAACAAAATGCCAAGGTATTGTAAATTTGTCAGATTGTGTTTGTTACTACTACTCTGGTATTAATGAACTTGTCTTTTAAGGTAAGTTTGCTGATGTCCTATCTCTCCAATATTCCTGGCCTAGTGCCCTTTAACCTAACCCATAATACTTGTAGATACCATAATACTAGCTGTACGCAAAAACAGTCTACAAATTTACACTATTATGCACTTTGACATATTCTAAAAATTAATAATAGTAACTAATAAAACATAATATGTAAATATTGTTTAAAAGCACAACCTAAACGCATAACAATGAACGTTCAATGTTTAGACGACAGCTGACTAAAGCTGATTAGTGATTGGTTTTAAAACAAAAAACAAAAAATAAATAAATAATACGAAGTTCAAATCAAACACTGAGTAACTCAAACTAGAAGTAAATATTACCAGGCAACTATAGAAACTTTAACCAATATCTGGAACCAACTGGAAATGAAATGAAAGATTGATAACGATGTCGGACTAAGTCCGCCTATGGAGTGGAACGGGAAAATAGCAATGTCGGACACAGTTCGCCTATGGAGCGGAAAAGGTTAAGAAACTAAATATATCATATTGTTGAAGAAATAATATTATTTAGTGTCAAATAATGGTTTGTTTATATGTATTGTCAGCATTACGGGTAAACTCATGATCGTGGATTTGGGTCTTGGCAGACCATCACGAGTTATCTCGTGATGATTCGTCAAAGGGTTAAATATGACTTTGACGGATATTTCTCAATTATTAGTGCATGTTTTAGGCCTAATAGACTTTATTGGATAAGTGGTGAAATTGAGTGTTTAAAACTTATTAACAACAAAGAGGACTACAAAAATATATAAAGTTAATGTTTGAAGCAACATAAAAAACATTACAAGAAATTAATTGTTTAAAAGAAAAGAAACTACTATAACAATAAACAAAGTGAATCTGAAAATATTACTAAAGCAACATTGCAGTTGGTAAGTTTGGAGGTATAAATTCAGCCGCTGATGATTGGGATGTTAACGTTGGCGCAAAGTGTGCCGAGAAGAACCAGCCGCTGATGATTGGGATGTTAACGTTGGCGTGATCATGCCGAGAAGAACAAAGAAGATGGAATCATAAAGCAAGAAATTCAAGGAAAGTGGCCTCAGGGGAATAACTCTCAGGAGTGGAGGAGGGAAAGCGGGCTATGGCCAAACACCTCCCTCTCCACTCTTACTGAATAGATTGCCAGTGGCACAGAACATTTGAAAATGGTATTATTTTATTTGTTTACAACTACTGTGGTAAATTATATTAAATATAAAAATATACCTTAAACTTATCTTCTAAGGTAAGTTTGCTGATTTCATATCTCTAACCTAAAATCATTTTATTTTAGTACCATCTTTGAGGAGCAATAATAGAAGCTATTAGTACTGTAAAAATGGTCCTCAGGTAAAGATGGAATTACCTACAAAAATTAATAAACAATCTACATGGGAAATCTTATATACACTACTGTTTCTTATCTGGAGTTTTCCCACCTGAACTAAAAATGACAAATACTTCATTTAAAAAGGTAACACGATCGTTCAAATTATAAATCACCTGCCTCAAACCTTCACTTGGATTAAGATATATGAAAAAAATGTTGAATCAGTTAGTTCATTATTTTGATTAAAATAATTTTCTGAATAAGGAACAACACAGTTTTAGGCAAAATAAATCCACAGAGACTGCTGGAACATCTTTCATTGAGAATATAATTAATAATCCTGGTAAATGATCATGTAATAACTTTATTTGGTTTTTTAGTTTTAATTTAGTATTAAGTAAAATCATACTGTTACAATAATAACAGAAGTATGTATACTATTGTATACAGGGTGTTTCGCAAGAGGTGGGCACAATTTCAGGATATGATAGTAGACATAAAAATAAGCAAAAAAGTTCCTTTAAACATGTGGCCTATCTTGCCTTGTTAAGGGTCTGTCTGTCTGTATGTGTTTTTTATTAAAACATTATATCTCAAACATGGTTTGAGCTAATAATTTGAAACTTGGTATATTTTCTAACCTAGTTACGGGTAGTTTAAAATAAAAATGAACAAAATTATCTTTATCAGTTTCAAAATGGCAACCATAAGAAATGTTGAAAGTAAAATAACTTTAAAACCATTAGTTGTATTGAAAATGTATCAAAATACTTTAATTTTGTAAATTTAATAACAAATTCAAAGATACCTCAATTTTGAAAATGGGTTTTAAAATAAAGAGTATAGCACTTTTTCATGTTTGCTTGTTTAGGGTTTTTCACTTGTATGAAGTTTACTAACCAAATGTATAACTTCTTAGTCATTATAGACAGCGGTTTTTAATTATTTTAAAGTATAAATTGCTTAATTAATTACTTTAGGCTGAAGTATGCATTGATGAAGGAGGGCGTCACATTGAACAGCATTTATAATACAATTATACAATTTGTGTTTTTGTTTTATGTAAAATAAATTTCGTTATTAACAAAAGGCTATTTTTTAGGAAACCCTAAACAAGCATACATGAAAAGGGGCTTCACATAAAAACATCTGATATTTAAAATAATTTAAAACAGCTGTTTATAATGACTTTGAAGTTATACATTTGGTTAGTAAACTTCATACAAGTGAAAAACCTAAAGAAGCATACATGAAAAAGTGATTTACTCTTTTATTTTCAAACGGATTTTTAAAATTGAGGTATCTTTGAATTTGTTATTAAATTTACAAAATTAAAGTATTCTAATACATTTTTAATACAAATAATGGTTTTAAAGTTATTTAACTTTTAACATTTCATATGGTTGCATTTTGAAACTGATAAAGATAACTTTGTTCCTTTTTTATTTTAAAGTACCCCTAACTAGGTTAGCAAATATACAAAGTTTCAAATTATTACCTCAAACCATGTTTGAGATATAATTTTTTTAATAAAAAATACATACAGACAGACACTTAACAAGGCGAGATAAGCCACATGTTTACAGGAGCATTTTTGCTTATTTTTATTTCTACTATCATATCCTGAAGTTGTGCCAATCTCTCGTGAAACACCCTTATATCTGAATTAAGATTTAGAAAATTGAAAGCTGCACTCGACGTGTTTCCAATCTCCATCTTTAACCTGTTGAGGAGTGCGGACGTCTTAAGACGTCCATATTTCCATACTGTTAGTGAGTGCAGCATTTACCATTAGAGTGACCCCAGGGAGTACGAAAAAAAAAATTCTAAAATTATTAATAAACTGTTATACTTTATTAAAAATAGTAATTTAAGATACAATATGGTAATATTTACAAATCAAAATGGTGGAAACTGTGATTATAATTGGCAATATTAAAATTTTTCCATTGTGTGAAATTGTTCGAAACATGGGTAAATGCAAAGTGCAACTTCACATTTGGAGCACTCATAGGCCGTGTCTTTGCGCTGTGAAGCCCTCCGTGTAGTATGAGTGCATACAAAACATTTCCTTTGTTTTCTTTTGGCTCCACCCTCTCTCATTGGGAGTGGTCGCATGAAATGGCGGCCAGACAGACCGCCTGTTTGTCACCACTCACCGGGCGTGCAACAGCTGCCTCCTCTCTGGGTAACATATGTGTTTCTAATAACTGTCGTATTAGATTCAACCTGAAGTCCATCAAATGTATTTTAGTATTTGGTGATTTTAGTTTCATCATTTGTTTATACAAGTAGTACGAATTTAGTACAGCAATGTCCAACAAGTGTAAAAATAATTTTGTATACCACTTGATGGTTTTTCTGGTAGAGTCGTTATATGACATCATCATATCACTCTTATCTATTGCTCCCATATTTGCGTTATAGTTCACAATACATTTAGGTTTTAGTACATTGTTTTTTGATCTGGTATCAACAGACACCATTTCATGTCGATCAACGGTAGATAAAACCGTTACTGGGTGCTTGTCACACCACTTTACTGTTAGTATGTTTTCTGTGTGACGTACGACAACTTCCCCCTTTTTCATCTTTTTCGGTAAACATGGAAGATTTTTCCTGATTGGATTTACTGTTCCACAAGCCCCTGTTCCATTTTGAATAAGCCACTCAAATAAAGTTGGACTGCTATACCAATTATCCATGAATATTATATGATTACTATTCAAGTAAGGCATCATCAAAGTTTTTATGACTTTAGAAGACAGCTCTCCTTCAACATTCCCATGTTCAATATCAGTTCCTTTTCCTGTGTAGACAATGAAATCAAGAACTGTCCCAGTTTCACAATCACACAGAACGAATAATTTTATGCCAAAACGTTTTCTTTTATTTGGCAAATATTGACGGAAGGAAAGTCTCCCCTTCCACAACATTAGACTTTCGTCAATTACTAAATTTCTACCAGGATATAACACAGAACTAAATTTTTTCCTCAATGTCTCAATAACTGTCCTAATTTTATATAATTTATCTTTACTTGTGGATTTGCTGTTATCATCAAAATGTAATAAGCGTCGTAATAACAAGTATCTATCTTGAGAAAATAATTTTGAAAAAATCGGTGTTTCAATTAGAGGATCTGTTGACCAATATTGTTTTACTGCATTTTTTTTGCAGTGAGACATAAGCAAGGACGTAGCTAGAAAACAATAAAGTTCATCAGCATTTGTTGGTACCCATTTGGTTAGTTTAGAGTATTCAGACAAAACGCCTTTACAACACTCTTTATAATATTTATTAGTCTCTTCAGCTATATGTGAAATAAAATCAAAATCAAAAATTTCATGGAAAAAATCTATTTCTTTCCAATCAGTTTCATTTAGTTCGTCAAATATAAGTACTTTAGATTTGGATGAATCAAAGTTATTTATCTTAGGATGAAAATCGTCATCGTGGTGCCATTTACAAACAGGACAAAGATCAATATTATTTGACATTTGTTCAGCAACATCATCATCAATTATTAGAGGTTGAGTATTATTTTCTTCCATTTCTACATTATTTACAACAGATGACTCACCATTTGAATGATCGTGTGAAGGCAGACTTTCGTCAAATGTATTATCCTCTCTCTCATCACTTGATTCATACTCTGAGCCCAAGCTATCCACATCAGATCCAATTACTTCACCATAGTTGTCTAGCAGTGAATCGTCCTCTCTGTCACTAAATATTGCTTCACGAATATCATCACTTCGATCTAAATATCGCTTGTTAGAGTCCATTGTAATAAATAAGTCACTGATGAATAAAATTAACTAATTACTGTACAACACTAACAAACTTTTTAACATATTTACAATACAACACGGAAAAGAAAATATATATTTTACTGTACAACGCTGAAAATAAAATAACTAAATACAACTACTTTGTAACACTTACAAGATAACTATATACAAATAAACAAAATATCACACTGGCAAAATACCAAATGTAATTAGGCCTACTATAGATGAACGAAACGTAAATATAGCAGAACGCAATAAGGTTAGACACGAGGAGAAACAGATTTGGCGCGCAACGAAAATGCGAGGGAAACAATACAGCTGGCATTGAAGTGTCATCTATCAGCTGACTAAAGTACAGCTGTAGTCCCATTGGTGGCCAATAGGATGCGGGTATCATATGGAAGTTCATACACTTACATCGACATTTAATTATAGCTGAAATTTTAAATAAATATTAGGGACGTCTAAAGACGACCATACTCATTTGGGCACAGACGTCCAAAGACGTCCGTACTCGTTTGGGATCATTTTGCTTCACTCGTTAACAGGTTAAAGGTTGCCATCTTGATTATAAGTAAAAAAATCTACTTTTTTTGATTTTTTCTGGAGGTTTTAGACCTACAGATTGAATTCATGTGTAGATACAATGGGGGTTTTCTGCCAATAAGAGCCTTATCATTTTGATGGATTTATGATAATTCCTGTAGCATTAGTTAATAGAAGATGAAACCTTGAGGCCACTGTGTCACAACCTACTAATTATGTTATTACGTGCACTGCATGTATCAGCTGCTAACACTCGATTTACGCTCACCTTCTGGCGATGAACCCTCTGACCATTCTTTGTAGGGTAACAGTAGCATTGCTGATGCGCAAGTATCTCTTTCGATGCAAAAATCCTCTTACTGTCTTCTGCATCAGTACACAGCATTCTCTTAGTCTCTCTGATCGGAGCTTTTCTAAGTATGCCACTTGTCCGGCTCTAAAGAATATCTTGGTTTTTCCAAATTTAAATTTATCATTGCCCTATAACAGAGACAAATATTTTATTTTAAAACTAATGCCTTGGAGTAAAACATTTTCACAACATTAATTACCTAACCCTTTAGAACCTAATAGTTCATCATGGCTTAAATATTTACATATCTTATATATAATACATATTTACATGACTTCAGTCGGTTATTTAACTTATTTATATGTCCTACTACCTTAATGATGTATATTAAACTATTTATATGTCCTATTTAAGCCCTAGTGAACTAAAATACTACAGGCAATTTAGATCATTCAAATACACACGTCCTCCTCCTCTACTATATTAGAGTTCAAGCAATAGATTTATATTTCCATATAAGGGATACTGAAACTGTAATTTTAAACATTCTTTAATCCTCCGTCTGATATTTCTGCAACATAAGAGAGGCTGGGCTGTGCTAAATGTGTGTGTGTGTTTGCAACAAAATTTGGAGAGGAATTAAATATCTTCCAACTGAAATAATTTTTTTCATAGTGAGTAAATTGCATCTATAAATTTTCTAATGCAGACCAGGAAATATATTTTTAATTTTATAATAAGCAAACATACCTTAATGAAGTTAAGCAGAATACACTCACAAGTTGATTTCATGTTGTCTCGCTTTATGTCTTGAGATTGACACAATACTCTGTATCGGTTGAAGAAATCTAAATAAGGCCATCTGAAATTATAAAAGAACATAATAAATATCTACTTTTATAAAAATTATCTACACAAATAATCATTCAATCCATAGCTAACAAAAACAATTGTCAGAAAATCAACAATTCAATAGTGTTATTATTAAATACAAAATTTAAATCAGACATATTTCAATGACAGTGCCAAAATACATAAGGCATTTACCATTCAGCAATTAGGAATCTAAAATAAAACTATTTACAAAGTCTTGGACCATTTTAGTGAGTCAAGTTATTAAGTCAAGAATGACATTTTAATGAAGTATGGACACTTTTAATACTGATAAATATTTGTTGTATTTGTATCAATGGACAAATTTTAGTGAATTGTCATCAAACCAACAGAATTATAACTTTTTACACTATTTTTGCTACTAACAGTAGTGTGCTCATGCACACACACGAACACGCATGCGCACACACGCGCACACGCACACGCACACGCACGCACACACACACACACACACACACACACACACACGCACGCACACGCACACGCACACACACACACACACACACACACACACACACACACACACACAAATGCACACACATTTGCAGGAGGGGTAGTCTGAGGACTCTGACTACTCACATTGAGTCCGGGGACACCATGTAGCAGCGAGTGTATCGAAAAACCGATATCAGATTTGTAACCAGCAGAACAGCCCGAGCCTATGCACACCGCCAGATTTCAGATACACTCAGTTTTAAGGAAGTTTTATATTGCGCTGCTAGACTGAGGACTCTTGACTGGACAAGCAGACTCTAGGAACGTTATGTAATTGACTTGACAAATGTCAATTACATAAGGTCAAATGTAATTGACTTTAGGGATGCTATACACACCTGATGCACCGGTAAGACTCTGAGGACTGTGACTATTTAGATTGAGTCTGAGGACATTTAACGCTAATTCTTATTTTTCATGTGGAAAAAGCAATAGTCATGATTTTTATATAGTACTTACAGTAGTTAGGTATTTTTTTAAGAAAAAGAAGGGGCTGATCTCCTATTGAACCTTACTCTGCTTATTCACTATTGACTTTTTATATGAGTGAGGAACAGAGTAAGGGGGTAAATCAGTAGAGCACAAAGTGAACATGATTGATAAAAACCTTCAGTTCAGGCCAGACTCAAACTAACTTTATCTCTAACCAAAGCTTACTTTTATTACGTCATGTACTACTCGGTCACAGCTCACCCACCCTTCTATACAAGAACTGTATTATTTACCCTCCATTCCATCTATAAACGTACTGTAATGGTCAACATCAAACTCATACATCTAAACTAATGGAAGTACATTCCCTCATATATGAAAAATGTTGACCACACAGGGGGGTGGTTACACTCTGACCCATAATGGAACGTATAGTAGTAGTGACCCTCCGAGACACATCGACATGTACAGTTGAGGTAACCCTGAAACCCAATCTTAAGCGTACATTATATTGTAAATGCATGTATAGTGATTGGTATTGACTCTCCTGACCATTCTCAGATGTGGTATTGATTCATTCTCCCCGTAATACACGTTTAGTGATAATGAATCACCCATCTGCTGCCTCACAGAATTACCCACCACCCATTTAGGTATGAAGGTATTTATTTTTCCGATTACACATAAACATAAGGCAGTATTTTTCCAATCATCTTATACACGTACTATGGTATTGAATCAACCACCCGCTTATACACTTACTGTGGTATTGACCCACTCGTCTGCTGATGCACGTACCGTGGAAATGAAACAACAACCATCCATAAACGTGCGCTAGTGTAACCCCACCTATATACGCACGGTGGTATTGACTCTCCCACCCACCTACACACGTACAGCGTTATTTACCCACTTACCTATCCATACATAAATGATGGTAATGACCCAATACACGTACGTACATATAAATTGACCCATTCATAAACAGTTTTATTAATAATCCACCTATACATGTAAAATGTAATGACTTACCCATCCACCCATACTAGTATCCAACTTATCTCGAGACAAACGGCTCATACCACACCTATGCCACTAGAGGCAGAAATGACCTCTCTGTGGCCGGTCACAGCACGTGCTTTCGGGAGGGGTCCGTATAACCTCTGCATCTCGATATACAATAAGCTGCCCAGAGATCTCCGTGATGTCGGGAGGATCTTAATTTTTAAAATGAGGTTAAAAACCTATTTTACTGAAAAATGTTTTTACGATTACAATAGTTTAAGTGGTATGTAAACGTTTCTTTAAATAATGTATTATAATCATAGCTTAGTTAATTTATTGAACTTTAGTGTTACCTTTTATTTGTTAATTATTTATTCTACAACGTTTTATTTATACATTATTGTATTGTAAAGATTTGACTTAATCTTTGTAAATGTACATTTGAACGAATAAACTGAATACTGAATATGGTATGGGTAAAGAAAAGAGAGAAAGCTCCTGTTAAAGGAAAAGTGATTGAGTCAGCAGGAAAAGTGATGGTCACAGGTTTTTGGGACTGTAAAGGAGTATTGCTTGTCGACTATCTGCCACGTGGAACAACAATCAATGTAGAATGGTATTACGATGTACTCATGAGACTTCGTCTTGCCATCAGACCAAGTGGCGGGCTTTTGTCCCGCAAAGTTTTGCTGTTTCACGACAATGCCCGGCCTTACGCTGCTCGTGCAACACAAGATGTTTGGCAGTTTCACTGGGATATTATTGATCATCCTCCTTATTCTCCGGACCTTGCTCCAAGCGATTTTCATCTGTTTCCACAGCTAAAGAATCATCTTGGAGGTTGGAGATTTGCCAGTGATGAAGAGGTTAAACAGGAAGTGGAAACTGGTTGAAAAACAAGGCGGCAGATTGGTACGAGGATGGAATAAAAAAACTCTTGTCAAAGTTCCAAATGTGCTTGGATTTGGATGGGAATTACGCAGAAAAGTAGTTTAAAGTGTGTATAAAATGAAATAAATAATTTTAGTTAAAACAAAAATACCTATGTCTTTTTTTAAGATAGAGAAACTTACTTTTTGGATACCCCTCGTACTTTCTTAATTCTTGATAACTATTAGATATATTGTTGTTTTTAATCATACTAACTTGTTTATTGCTACTGCTTCTTTTCAATTTTACAAATTACTCACTGTTAAGATTTTTAAATATTTGTACTGCGGTTTTCACCTTCTAGAATACATAAGTTTATTGGTTTTTTAATTTAAAAAAATTCAATTAAATTGTATTTAAGAACGTCTTTGAATGTTACATTTGGATAATAGCTTGTGTCGTGGTCAATACAAGCTTTACAAAATTAAAACATCATTGAAACAATGAGACAGAAGTTTTCTTCTAGTTATAGTCCTGATCAGAGTCTTGTACTAGACAAAAATCTAATACTCTTGGAAGGTAAGGTTCACCTCCAAACGATACTTACTTTCTAAGCGCAAACGCTTTGGTATTAAAATGTTTGTTCACAGCAACAGTAAGTCAGGGATTGTTCTAGATTTTCTTATATACAATGGAAAGTTCACCAACTAAGAAGTCATATTGCTGATGACAACGACGTAAGCATTTCAGTCAAAGCTATTGAGATGCTTATAAATCCCCATTTACAACTAAATTATGTCCTCTAGGTTGACAACTGATTTTCGAGCCCGGATTTATTTGATTGGCTTTTATAAAACGGCACTGGTGCTCGTGGTACTGTTCACTCAAATTGTACAGGCTTGATATGTTTGCCACAAAACAGCACTGAAGCGGTGCTAAATTTGCTACAATACTATAATTAATGCAAAGAAACAAAAAGACACAACATGCAAATGTTCTGACTGTAAAGTAGCATTATGCATAAATCCAAGCTTTAAAATATTTCAGATAACAATTTTTAATTTGTTTGTAAATGGCCTTTTCTTTAAAATGTATTTGTAACTCACATTTTAAGTATATACAAATACAAATTGTTTAAATACAATGTAAAAAATTTGTATTAATTTTATACTCTTTAACGTGCTCAAAATACAATTTATGTGCTCAAATATACTCTTCTAGGCCAGTAATTTTATGACGTTCCAAGACGTCATTACTCCTGAAAGGGTTAGTAGAACATCTCAAATATTTCTTTAATTTTCTTATAAATAAAGAAATTAAAAAATTTATTGAGATATGATTTGAATTTAAACATTTATAAAGTTTTAAGGTGTTTTCAAAGTAATAACAACAAGCAACTGAAATTGTTTTGAAAAATCAAAATGTTTAAGTTCCAGGTTGTCATTAATATTAATAATATTATTAAATACATAGAATAAATAATAACCAAACATTTATTGTGAAATTAGAAATATTATTGCAAACACAGTGAAATTTTTAGATTTTGTTTAAATATTGTAGAAACTAAAACTTACGGAAATCAATTTTATTGTTGTTTGAAAGTTATTTACTAGCAACGGATTGTTCATGATATGTAGATAGTATTAGGAGATTTCTAATGCTTTGAGTGTTTAAGAAACAAACACAAAGTTTCAACTGGTATAACAAACTCCTGCCGTCTTCAGGTGTACTTACTAACTTAGCCTACATCTAAAACATATATTTTTTTACCCTTAACCCATAAAAAATCAGAAAAGACTTAATACTACATGCTAGATACTAAAGATTACTACTGAAAGTCAAAAGTTCTTAAAAAAACTATCAAATATAACATAATTATACAAAATATAATACACAATACGAAATAGAAAATAAATGCAATCACTATGAAATCAGTCAACAAAACACAGAGCAAGTTATTAAATATATCAAATATTCAATGACATACAAAAATAAATGCAAAATATGAAAAAAATCAACAGAGAATAGATGAGGTTCTTAAATAGACAAAATATTCAATGAAACACGAAATAAATGCAAAAATATGATAAAATTGAACAAAACATAGAGCAGGTTATTAAATAGACAAAAAATTCAACTTATCCAACCAGCTTCCAATTCCAATGAGGCGGGGGAAGGAGTCCTCGCACCACTACACTCACGAGATCAACTCACCACGACGACCGTCAAAGACGAACTGAATCGTTGTGTTAAGCTGATCCGTGACGAGTGGCGGGGTGGTAGCCCTCTCCAAGCAATGCCTAGGTGGACTGTGCAAGGTGATGGGGGGAGGGGGTGTTGTAATCGTCCCTGTGTTTTAAAGTATGTTGGGTATCATGTTTTAGATGTAGGCTAAGTTAGTAAGTACACCTGAAGACGGCAGGAGTTTGTTATACCTGTCAAAGTCAAAGTCAAAAGTCAAAACAATCTTTATTCATCATATATACAATCTTGGTATAATTGAATAGTGTCAAGAAACTAATCTAAATATAAAGGATCTTTTGGTAATCATTTTGATAAAAATAAAATGAAATATACTTAACATATTTACAAAGTTTCAACATTTAACATCATTTAGCTAAGTCATAAAACTCTGAAAATGAGTAAACTACTTTACTTAATAGGTACTCTTTTAAGGATTTTTTAAAAATATGCATCTTTTTTTCATTTTTTATTGTTTGTGGAATGAATTTTAAAAAGTAAATGCCCATATAACTAGGTTTTTTAGTGAAAAATTTAAGGCGATGGCATGGAAGTATTTCGTTTTTTCTTCTTGTGTTGTAACGATGGTTGGGTTGGTAGATATCTTCATCTGTTAGTTTATTTTTTGTAAAAAGAATTGTATCCAAAATATATTGTCCATAAACTGTTAAAATTTTTAATTCTTTAAAATGTTTTCTAACTGATTCATCTCTTTCTAATTTTAGCATGATGCGAATACTTTGTTTTTGTAATCTTAATATTTTGTCAAGGTTTGAAATTTTAGTACCCCCATATAAACAAACGCCAAAAGAAATATGTGTATGTATGTATGAAAAGTATATTATTCTTAATGTCCGAATATCTACCAACGACACCATCTTAGAAAGTGCATAGAGCCCAGAATTTATTTTCCTTAAGATTTTTTGAACATGATCATTCCAGTTTAAGTTTTTGTCTACTGATAAGCCTAAAAAATTGGTTCCATTTTTTCTTTCAAGTAAGTTATTATTTATTAAAATATTTGGTTGGAGTGTTTTTCTATTTTGTTGAGTTTTAAATAGTACAAAATTAGTTTTCTCTGTGTTTAAATGTAAATTATGAGCTTTTAGAAATTGCCTGATGCTTTCCAATTCAACGTATGATACCACTTCAATTTCCTGTAATGTTTTTGCTGATACTTTCAGATTAGAGTCATCTGCATACATACAGATGCTATTTTTAGGGATATTTATAAACGTATCTGCCAAGTTATTTAAATAACATATGAAAAGCAAAGGGCCCAATATGGATCCCTGGGGGACTCCAAATTTTGTATATTGAACATTCGAGGGAATTTTAAGGATTGTGTTTTCTTTCGATAAATGAGTTATTTCAACATACTGTGTTCGACTTGTTAGATATGACTCAAACCATTTCAATGAACGTTTTGCTACCCCTAACTTTTCTAATTTTACTATCATTAGTGAATGATTTACGCTGTCAAATGCTTTTGACAAGTCCATAAAGATTCCTGCGGTGATATCATTTTTATCAATTGAATCTATGATTGCTTCAATAAAGTCAACTGCTGCACTAATCACAGATCTACCTCTGCGGAATCCATGTTGATTGTTGTCAAGCAGGTTGTTATTTTCTAAAAACGATTGCAGCTGGTTTGAAACAATTTTTTCATATACTTTTGAGATTGAGGATAGTAAAGCTACTGGACGATAATTTTTTGCCTTATTTGTTTCATTTTTTTTATGTATGGGAATGATTTTTGAAATTTTGAGTTCGTTTGGGAAATAACCAGATATAAAGGAGGAATTTATTAAATGACACAGGATTTGACTAATTTGCTGATTAACGCCTTTTATAACAGTAACTGGTATCTCATCAAACCCATATGAGCATTTATTCTTTAACAATCTGACTATTTTCTCAATATCTTTTTTTCCTACTTCTCTCAAATAAAATTTTCTATTCATTGCATGATCTTCCGGCTGTATATGATCAATGCTATTCTCGTTTGTATCTTTTATAATATTGATAAAATAATTGTTAAAAATATTACTCACAACTTGAGGATTACTATAGACCTGGCCATTTTCTTCAATATTAATATTTTTTGGTCTTTTTAGTACCTTGTTTCCAACTTCTGAATTTATAATGTTCCATACAGTTTTTGGGATATTACTTGAATTATTAATCTTTTCCTCAAAGAATTCTCGTTTTGTATTTTTTATGTGTTTTTTTAAATTTAGTGATTTGGTTTTTAGATTAGAAAAATGCTCTGGATTTTTGTTTAATCTTACAAATTTATTTTGTTTTATAAGTTCACTTTTTTCCTCTCGCAGTTGGTTTGAAATCCAAGCATGCTTTTTCCAAGTTTTTTTTATTCTCCTTTTTGGGAAAGCTTGTTCAAAATAAAATTTAAAAATTTTTTGGAAGATTGTATATTTTTGTTCAACTTGTGCAAAATATACTTCTTGCCAAGTTTCTTTCCCTAACAATTTTGAAAAAAGTGCTATATTATGGTTTGAAAAGCTACGAGAATATTCATAAAATGAATTATTTGAATGGGGCAGTTTTTCTGGAATTTTTATTTCTAAAAGTTGACCATCATGTTCTGACAACAGAGTAATTACTCCAGTCACCGACTCTACAATAAATGATTTATTTTTCATTAAAAAGTTATCTATAGCAGTTTCTGATCTCTCTGTGACTCTAGTTGGAAATTTAATGAGGTACCTCATGTCATGCCTTCGTAAAAGATTTTTTAACATATCATGATCTTTATATTTTTTTAAAACATTTATGTTAATGTCACCAGCCCAAATTATCTTATCACATTTTTTGTCTAAGTAATCAATTAATGTATTTAACTTATCTATAAAAACTTCAGAGTCAGAGTCTGGTGTGCGATATAAACCAACCACTATAAATTTAAAATTTGGTAATACAAATAATGTTGCACAGAATTCAAATTGTTTTTCTACTAACAACTCAGCCACTAAAGCTTCTGGCACCACCACTCGCTTTCCTATTAACTCTTCCTTGTTCAAGATCATCACCCCACCTTGTTCGTGGAGTTCTCTAGAAAAACTACTTGAAACTATATAGTTGTTTATGTTAAGGCGTTCAATTTCAACTTCCTTCATATGATGCTCAGTTAGAATGATTATATGAGGATTTAGTTCCTCTAGAACTATGTCTAGAGGTTCTACTTGTAATTTACGAATATTTTGGTGGAAAATCTTTACAGTGGGAACGTAAAGACTGTCGAAACGTTGTGTTTGTTTCTTAAACACTCAAAGCATTGAAAATCTCCAAATATTATCTACATATCATCAATTTTATTATTCAAGATAACAATGTAAAATGTCAGGCATAATATCACAGTTCATACAAATTATTTAATGTGTAATGTTTTGGTTAGTCTAACATTTTAAAAAACTGAACATTTTTTTCAATATAGAGTTATGTTACAAAACATAAAATTATTTTTATAATATGTTATAGTTTTTCAATACAGTTGTTCAATTACAGTGAACAACATCTTCTTTCCTTGAACTAACAAGACTTAAAGACAAAGTATAAAACATTGCACTTAATACTGTGTAATATATTGTGATTCCTAATCATTCTATAAAACAAAATATAGAATAATGATGGCCCTGACTAAATTCCTGAGTTAATAACAATAGAATGGTTTGGATTGCAAATACCTGCCTTTATTCCTTCCAGCTTGCAGCAAAGATTTTTGGTAGCTACGATCTATCTGCCTGCAACTTACAAAGGACTGAAATATAATACTACCTATATTTCCTCATCAGGAAGTAGAGTTATGAGAATGAAGTACCGGGAAGGAAAGCCGGCAGCACTGATCCTTATCGTCTCCAGTACACCACAGGCTCGTAGTTGTTGGACTGCACGGGGTGCGTTGAATTCAAATGCCTGTTTGTCATCATTGGATTTGATGCAGCGAATGTAGTGAGGAGTGGTAGCATTTAATGTTGACATAAGTGCATTCAATGAACTTCGAAACTGAGATCCCACCTTGAAAATTATTTTATTTCAGGTGTACTTCTTGCTAGATATTCTATAAAGACTGTAAAATGAAACTAAATAAATCTTGATTACTATCACTAATTTAAATGATAATTAACTGACTTTCCTATTTATAGAAATAAATAATACTATACTAAAAAATTGTTGCTACAAGTATACTCAATACTTATATTATATTTAATCATAAATAAAGCAAAGATCACCTTTACTTTTTCCTTGAATAGAACAAGAAAAACAATATACAAGGTGTTGCTAGAAAAAAAACAGACTGAGGCTGAAAATAAAACTTACTAACAAATATTTACGATTTGATGTTATATCCTTCAATCTACTCTCCTCCCCGTTCTCTACATCGCTCCATGTGAGTTTTCCACTGGGTGTAGCACTGGTGGAGATCATTTTCTGTAAGCCCGTCAACAGTCTCAAATCTCGTTCCTTTCAATGCTGACTTGACTTTAGGAAACAAAAAAAATGTCACAGGGGGCCAAGTCAGGTGAGTATGATGGATGGTCTAACAAGGGAATGTTGTGGTTTGCCAAAAACGTTTTCACTGACAAAGCGTTATGGGCCGGGGCATTGCCCTGGTGGAGGATCTATGAGTTGTTTTTCCACAAATCATTCCGCTTTCCCTGTACTTGCTCACGTAGGGTAGTCAGGACGCTAATGTATAATTTTGGTTAACTGTTTGCCCCTCTGGTACCCAATCAATGTGCACAATGCCTTTGATATAAAAAAAACACAATCATCATGGCCTTGAATTTTGATTTAGTCATTTGTGCTTTTTTTCCGTGGAGAAGTAGGGTATTTGACATTAAAGCTCTTGTTGTAACATTTAAAATATTTCACTTGCTGATTTTCCAAGTTTGTAAAGAAATTTAATGTTTACACTCTGTTCTTTCTGGACACTTAAAATTTTTCTGACGCAGAGACAAAATGGGTTATATGCTTATAATTAATGCTACAGGCGGAATGAGTGCAAGAGAGAGATGAAACTCAATCAGCGGGTGGAGGGGGAGTTACATGACCAGCCGTACAATATTCAGCCTTATTGCTTTCGTTCTGTGGCTACGGCAATACTAATCCAGTTTCTTTCTAGCCTAACCTCGTAATTTAAACTTACAGAATAACATACATACATTAGGAAAACGTTTATCGAGAATGCAGTTATCTGAAGTACTTTATAAGAATAAATTTTTGTTGTATACCAATCGTTAATGGTATAGATACATTTCTAAGCAGAACGTTAATCAACTAAAACTTTTTATAAATTGTTGCATACATTAACACAACGTGAAAAGCATTCTATTTGACTATAAAATGATTATTGTGAGTGTACGAAGGATACTGCAAGACAATTACGATAGGTGGTATTCCGTCTTTGGCCTGTGCCTTGTGCCACGCCACTTGTCAGTTTTGTTTTCGTTGCACAGGCATAGTCTGTAGATTTCTTAGCTTTACCTTTTTATAACAAAGTTTGATTGTGTCATATTTTGTACAGAATTTGTTTCTGATTCTTTGGGTGAATGTGGCTGTTTAAAAAGTGTACATTTTTAAAGATGAAACCTTTCATTAACACAATTTGCCAGTATAACTAGCATTTTAATCCTAATTAATAATTAACTACGTTCAATAACTTCAAAATTATTGTTACATTTTTCTTAGCTTTAATATTTTATAACTACGTTTATTTTTTTATATCTTATAGAGTGTCTTTCTGATTCAATTATAATTGTTAAAAACAACTTGTAGACAAGCTGAGAAGAATATTCTTTACAATGGTATACAATATTTACATGAATTGAGATTAATCTGGAGACTTAGTGAAATGAACAACAGTAACATTACCTGAGTCATATGAAAAAACGTATACTCTGAATCTTATATGCCACGCATCCGAAATAGCAACCAGAACTATTCTTAGGAGGATGGAAAACGAATAGATCGACAATTATCACAAGATTTTTCAAAAGGTATGAGAATGAGAACAAGAGAAGCATTTTTAGAAATAAGGGAAGTGATAGAGAAACAGCTGAAGAAAAATAGCGTTAATAGCATTTGTTGATCTTGAAAAGGCTTTTGACAGTATCAACCATAATGCTCTATTCAGAGTCCTTCGTAAAACGGGTATTGTCTTCAATGAGTGACATCTACAAATGTAAAATCTGAGTAATCCATTGTGGTTAAAAAGGAAAAGAGTTTCATATACATAAAGGAGTATGGCAATGCAATCTGCATGTACAAAATGCTAATGATACAGTAAGAGATCAAACACAAAATTAATAACATAAGGAGTGATACTTCAATGCGGACTGAAGAGGAAGATGGACAGAGAAGAGGGCAAGCTGCTATTATAAATCAAATCTTAAAACAACAAAAGAGAGCCATTAGAATTATGCTCATTAAGACATGATGAATCTGCTAAGGAGCGCTTTAAACATTTAAAAATGTTAACAGTTTCAAGTCAATATATTCTTGAATCTATTCTTGTTGGTAAAATGAGACCAAAAACAGACACTTTAAACCAGCTCATTTTTATAATACAAGAAAGAGAAATTAAACTATTTAACCACATAGGTTGAAGTTTTTTGAAAAAAAAAACAACTTTTAAAGGTAAAAAAATTCTACATTATATTCCTGAAAATATAAAAAAATAGAATAATCCTATTAAATAAAAAATTGCTTTAAGAACACCTCAAAAGTTCAGCTGTTTATTCAATGGAGGAGTTTTCTACCTCCCTGACATAAATATTTATTTTCAATATTATTAAACAAAAATAATTATTACATAAGAATTGTTAGATTAAGATTGTTATAAGACTGTTATTATGTGACGCTGTTTATTGCACCACCTTTGACTATTGACTACAGCCCAATGGCTGTTGACGAGTGAGTGAGTGAGTGAGAGAGAGAGAGAGAAAAAGAGAGAGAGAGAGATTTTAAAATTATAACGATTTTCTAAGGCTTTTTTACTTTACATTATATGCTTAAACTGCTCTTTTAAATCATGTTTTGTTTTAAACTTACTGTTGAGAAAAGTATAAAATTTATATTATTTTTTAACATTCCAAGAGGGGATCTATTCCCGCAGCACACTATGCGACTTACCCCACATAGAACTGACAAAATATGTAGATAACATCCAATTTTTTTATCATGTAATAGTATTTAGTTGTCAGTTATGATATTTTAGCCAGATTTGCGACAATACATTTTCAAATATAACTTTTCAAATACTTTAATATTTTTACTTTAAATTTAACATTCTTTTTTCATCACACAAAAATATTTAATAAATAAAACTGTTGAATAATATAAATTTCATTGATCATAAAATTTAACAGGAATAAATGCAGTATAACTTAATGTTCACTAAGAATTTTGGTGTGGTTAAAATAGTTTCTTAATTAGCATATTAAGTATTAATAGAAATACAAAACAAGTAAATATATATTACAGTACATGTACACATAATATGGCGATAGACTTCAGTAAACTATGTTTGTCTTGATCTGAATCATGAGTGAATAAATATATTACAGTACATGTACACATATTATGGTGATAGACTTCAGTAAACTATGTTTGTCTTGATCTGAATCATGAGTGAATAAATATATTACAGTACATGTACACATATTATGGTGATAGACTTCAGTAAAATATGTTTGTCTTGATCTGAATCATGAGTGAATGAATATATTACAGTACATGTACACATATTATGGTGATAGACTTCAGTAAACTATGTTTGTCTTGACCTGAGTCATGAGTGAATAAATATATTACAGTACATGTACACATAATATGGCGATAGACTTCAGTAAACTATGTTTGTCTTGATCTGAATCATGAGTGAATAAATATATTACAGTACATGTACACATATTATGGTGATAGACTTCAGTAAACTATGTTTGTCTTGACCTGAGTCATGAGTGAATAAATATATTACAGTACATGTACACATATTATGGTGATAGACTTCAGTAAAATATGTTTGTCTTGATCTGAATCATGAGTGAATGAATATATTACAGTACATGTACACATATTATGGTGATAGACTTCAGTAAACTATGTTTGTCTTGACCTGAGTCATAAGTGAATAAATATATTACAGTACATGTACACATATTATGGTGATAGACTTCAGTAAACTATGTTTGTCTTGACCTGAGTCATGAGTGAATAAATATATTACAGTACATGTACACATATTATGGTGATAGACTTCAGTAAAATATGTTTGTCTTGATCTGAATCATGAGTGAATGAATATATTACAGTACATGTACACATATTATGGTGATAGACTTCAGTAAACTATGTTTGTCTTGACCTGAGTCATGAGTGAATAAATATATTACAGTACATGTACACATATTATGGTGATAGACTTCAGTAAACTATGTTTGTCTTGACCTGAGTCATGAGTGAATAAATATATTACAGTACATGTACACATATTATGGTGATAGACTTCAGTAAACTATTTTTGTCTTGACCTGAATCATGAGTGAATGAATATATTACAGTACATGTACACATATTATGGTGATAGACTTCAGTAAACTATGTTTGTCTTGACCTGAATCATGAGTGGATAAATATATTACACTACATGTACACATATTATGGTGATAGACTTCAGTAAACTATGTTTGTCTTGACCTGAGTCATGAGTGAATAAATATATTACAGTACATGTACACATATTATGGTGATAGACTTCAGTAAAATATGTTTGTCTTGATCTGAATCATGAGTGAATAAATATATTACAGTACATGTACACATATTATGGCGATAGACTTCAGTAAACTATGTTTGTCTTGATCTGAATCATGAGTGAATAAATATATTACAGTACATGTACACATATTATGGTGATAGACTTCAGAAAACTATGTTTGTCTTGACCTGAGTCATGAGTGAATAAATATATTACAGTACATGTACACATATTATGGTGATAGACTTCAGTAAAATATGTTTGTCTTTACCTGAATCATGAGTGAATGAATATATTACAGTACATGTACACATATTATGGTGATAGACTTCAGTAAACTATGTTTGTCTTGACCTGAATCATGAGTGAATATATTACAGTACATGTACACATATTATGGTGATAGACTTCAGTAAACTATGTTTGTCTTGACTTGAATCATGAGTGAATGAATATATTACATTACATGTACACATATTATGGTGATAGACTTCAGTAAACTATGTTTGTCTTGACCTGAATCATGAGTGAATGAATATATTACAGTACATGTACACATATATGGTGATAGACTTCAGTAAACTATGTTTGTCTTGACTTGAATCATGAGTGAATGAATATATTACAGTACATGTACACATATTATGGTGATAGACTTCAGTAAACTATGTTTGTCTTGACCTGAGTCATGAGTGAATATATTACAGTACATGAACACAAATTATGGCGATAGACTTCAGTAAACTATGTTTGTCTTGACCTGAATTATAAGTGAATGAATGTATTACAGTACATGTACACATATTATGGTGATAGACTTCAGTAAACTATGTTTGTCTTGACCTGAATTATGAGTGAATGAATATATTACAATACATGTACACATATTATGGTGATAGACTTCAGTAAACTATGTTTGTCTTGATCTGAATCATGAGTGAATGAATATATTACAGTACATATACACATATTATGGTGATAGACTTCAGTAAACTATGTTTGTCTTGATCTGAATCATGAGTGAATGAATATATTACAGTACATGTACACATATTATGGCGATTGACTTCAGTAAACTATGTTTGTCTTGATCTGAATCATGAGTGAATGAATATATTACAGTACTTGTCCACATATTATGGCGATAGACTTCAGTAAACTATGTTTGTCTTGATCTGAATCATGAGTGAATGAATATATTACAGTACATGTACACATATTATGGTGATAGACTTCAGTAAACTATGTTTGTCTTGATCTGAATCATGAGTGAATGAATATATTACAGTACATATACACATATTATGGCGATAGACTTCAGTAAACTATGTTTGTCTTGATCTGAATCATGAGTGAATGAATATATTACAGTACATATACACATATTATGGTGATAGACTTCAATAAACTATGTTTGTCTTGATCTGAATCATGAGTGAATGAATATATTACAGTACATGTACACATATTATGGCGATAGAATTCAGTAAACTATGTTTGTCTTGATCTGAATCATGAGTGAATGAATATATTACAGTACATGTACACATATTATGGCGATAGACTTCAGTAAACTATGTTTGTCTTGATCTGAATCATGAGTGAATGAATATATTACAGTACATGTACACATATTATGGCGATAGACTTCAGTAAACTATGTTTGTCTTGATCTGAATCATGAGTGAATGAATATATTACAGTACATGTACACATATTATGGCGATAGACTTCAGTAAACTATGTTTGTCTTGATCTGAATCATGAGTGAATGAATATATTACAGTACTTGTCCACATATTATGGCGATAGACTTCAGTAAACTATGTTTGTCTTGATCTGAATCATGAGTGAATGAATATATTACAGTACATGTACACATATTATGGTGATAGACTTCAGTAAACTATGTTTGTCTTGATCTGAATCATGAGTGAATGAATATATTACAGTACATGTACACATATTATGGTGATAGACTTCAGTAAACTATGTTTGTCTTGATCTGAATCATGAGTGAATGAATATATTACAGTACATGTACACATATTATGGTGATAGACTTCAGTAAACTATGTTTGTCTTGACCTGAGTCATGAGTGAATAAATATATTACAGTACATGTACACATATTATGGTGATAGACTTCAGTAAACTATGTTTGTCTTGACCTGAGTCATGAGTGAATAAATATATTACAGTACATGTACACATATTATGGTGATAGACTTCAGTAAACCATGTTTGTCTTGACCTGAGTCATGAGTGAATAAATATATTACAGTACATGTACACATATTATGGTGATAGACTTCAGTAAACTATGTTTGTCTTGACCTGAGTCATGAGTGAATGAATATATTACAGTACATGTACACATATTATGGTGATAGACTTCAGTAAACTATGTTTGTCTTGACCTGAATCATGAGTGAATATATTACAGTACATGTACACATATTATGGTAATAGACTTCAGTAAACTATGTTTGTCTTGACCTGAATCATTAGTGAATATATTACAGTACATGTACACATATTATGGTAATAGACTTCAGTAAACTATGTTTGTCTTGACCTGAGTCATGAGTGAATGAATATATTACAGTACATGTACACATATTATGGCGATAGAATTCAGTAAACTATGTTTGTCTTGATCTGAATCATGAGTGAATGAATATATTACAGTACATGTACACATATTATGGCGATAGACTTCAGTAAACTATGTTTGTCTTGATCTGAATCATGAGTGAATGAATATATTACAGTACATGTACACATATTATGGCGATAGACTTCAGTAAACTATGTTTGTCTTGATCTGAATCATGAGTGAATGAATATATTACAGTACATGTACACATATTATGGCGATAGACTTCAGTAAACTATGTTTGTCTTGATCTGAATCATGAGTGAATGAATATATTACAGTACATGTACACATATTATGGTGATAGACTTCAGTAAACTATGTTTGTCTTGACCTGAGTCATGAGTGAATGAATATATTACAGTACATGTACACATATTATGGTAATAGACTTCAGTAAACTATGTTTGTCTTGACCTGAGTCATGAGTGAATAAATATATTACAGTACATGTACACATATTATGAAGATAGACTTCAGTAAACTATGTTAGTCTTGACCTGAATCATGAGTGAATATATTACAGTACATGTACACATATTATGGTAATAGACTTCAGTAAACTATGTTTGTCTTGACCTGAGTCATGAGTGAATGAATATATTACAGTACATGTACACATATTATGGATATAGACTTCAGTAAACTATGTTTGTCTTGACCTGAGTAATGAGTGAATAAATATATTACAGTACATGTACACATATTATGGTGATAGACTTCAGTAAACTATGTTTGTCTTGACCTGAGTCATGAGTGAATAAATATATATTACAGTACATGTACACATATTATGGTGATAGACTTCAGTAAACTATGTTTGTCTTGACCTGAGTCATGAGTGAATGAATATATTACAGTACATGTACACATATTATGGTGATAGACTTCAGTAAACTATGTTTGTCTTGACCTGAGTCATGAGTGAATGAATATATTACAGTACATGTACACATATTATGGTGATAGACTTCAGTAAACTATGTTTGTCTTGACCTGAGTCATGAGGGAATATATTACAGTACATATACACATATTATGGTGATAGGCTTTAGTAAACTATGTTTGTCTTGACCTGAGTCATGAGGGAATATATTACAGTACATATAAAAATATTATGGTGATAGACTTCAGTAAACTATGTTTGTCTTGACCTGAATCATGAGTGAATATATTACAGTACATGTACACATATTATGGTGATAGACTTCAGTAAACTATGTTTGTCTTGACCTGAGTCATGAGGGAATATATTACAGTACATATACACATATTATGGTGATAGACTTCAGTAAACTATGTTCGTCTTGACCTGAGTCATGAGGGAATATATTACAGTACATGTACACATATTATGGTGATAGACTTCAGTAAACTATGTTTGTCTTGGCCTGAGTCATGAGGGAATATATTACAGTACATATACACATATTATGGTGATAGACTTCAGTAAACTATGTTTGTCGTGACCTGAATCATGAGTGAATGAATATATTACAGTACATGTACACATATTATGGTGATAGACTTCAGTAAACTATGTTTGTCTTTACCTGAATCATGAGTGAATATATTACAGTACATGTACACATATTATGGTGATAGACTTCAGTAAACTATGTTTGTCTTGACTTGAATCATAAGTGAATATAGTACAGTACATGTACAGATATTATGGCGATAGACTACAGTAAACTATGTTTGTCTTGACTTGAATCATGAGTGAATATAAAACAGTACATGTACACATATTATGGCGATAGACTTCAGTAAACTATGTTTGTCTTGACCTGAATCATGAGTGAATGAGTATATTACAGTACAAGTACACATATTATGGTGATAGACTTCAGTAAACTATGTTTGTCTTAACCTGAATCATGAGTGAATGAATATATTACAGTACATGTACACATATTATGGTGATAGACTTCAGTAAACTATGTTTGTCTTGACTTGAATCATGAGTGAATGAATATATTACAGTACATGTACACATATTATGGTGATAGACTTCAGTAAATTATGTTTGTCTTGACCTGAATCATGAGTGAAAGAATATATTACAGTACATGTACACATATTATGGTGATAGACTTCAGTAAACTATGTTTGTCTTGACCTGAATCATAAGTGAATATATTACAGTACATGTACACATATTATGGTGATAGACTTCAGTAAACTATGTTTGTCTTGACCTGAATCATGAGTGAATGAATATATTACAGTACATGTACACATATTATGGTGATAGACTTCAGTAAATTATGTTTGTCTTGACCTGAATCATGAGTGAATGAATATATTAGAGTACTTGTACACATATTATGGTGATAGACTTCAGTAAACTATGTTTGTCTTGACCTGAATCATGAGTGAATGAATATATTACAGTACATGTACACATATTATGGTGATAGACTTCAGTAAACTATGTTTGTCTTGACTTGAATCATGAGTGGATAAATATATTACACTACATGTACACATATTATGGTGATAGACTTCAGTAAACTATGTTTGTATTGACCTGAGTCATGAGTGAATATATTACAGTACATGTACACATATTATGGCGATAGACTTCAGTAAACTATGTTTGTCTTGACCTGAATTATGAGTGCATGAATATATTACAGTACATGTACACATATTATGGTGATAGACTTCAGTAAACTATGTTTGTCTTGACTTGAATCATGAGTAAATATATTACAGTACATGTACACATATTATGGTGATAGACTTCAGTAAAATATGTTTGTCTTGACCTGAATTATGAGTGAATGAATATATTACAGTACATGTACACATATTATGGTGATAGACTTCAGTAAACTATGTTTGTCTTGACTTGAATCATGAGTGAATGAATATATTACAGTACATGTACACATATTATGGTAATAGACATCAGTAAACTATGTTTGTCTTGACCTGAATCATGAGTGAATATATTACAGTACATGTACACATATTATGGTGATAGACTTCAGTAAACTATGTTTGTCTTGACTTGAATCATAAGTGAATATAGTACAGTACATGTACACATATTATGGCAATAGACTACAGTAAACTATGTTTGTCTTGACTTGAATCATGAGTGAATGAATATATTACAGTACATGTACACATATTATGGTAATAGACTTCAGTAAACTATGTTTGTCTTGACCTGAATCATAAGTGAATATATTACAGTACATGTACACATATTATGGTGATAGACTTCAGTAAACTATGATTGTCTTGACTTGAATCATGAGTGAATATATTACAGTACATATACACATATTATGGTGATAGACTTCAGTAAACTATGTTTGTCTTGACTTGAATCATGAGTGAATGAATATATTACAGTACATGTACACATTTTATGGTGATAGACTTCAGTAAAATATGTTTGTCTTGACCTGAATCATGAGTGAATATATTACAGTACATATACACATATTATGGTGATAGACTTCAGTAAACTATGTTTGTCTTTACCTGAATCATGAGTGAATGAATATATTACAGTACATGTACACATATTATGGTGATAGACTTCAGTAAACTATGTTTGTCTTGACCTGAATCATAAGTGAATGAGTATATTACAGTACAAGTACACATATTATGGTGATAGACTTCAGTAAACTATGTTTGTCTTAACCTGAATCATGAGTGAATGAATATATTACAGTAGAAGTACACATATTATGGTGATAGACTTCAGTAAACTATGTTTGTCTTGATCTGAATCATGAGTGAATATATTACAGTACATGTACACATATTATGGTGTTAGACTTCAGTAAACTATGTTTGTCTTGACCTATATCATGAGTGAATATTTTACAGTACATGTACACATATTATGGTGATAGACTTCAGTAAACTATGTTTGTCTTGACCTGAATCATAAGTAAATATATTACAGTACATGTACACATATTATGGTGATAGACTTCAGTAAACTATGTTTGTCTTGACTTGAATCATGAGTGAATGAATATATTACAGTACATGTACACATATTATGGTGATAGACTTCAGTAAATTATGTTTGTCTTGACCTGAATCATGAGTGAATGAATATATTACAGTACATGTACACATATTATGGTGATAGACTTCAGTAAACTATGTTTGTCTTGACTTGAATCATGAGTGAATAAATATATAACAGTACATGTACACATATTATGGTGATAGACTTCAGTAAATTATGTTTGTCTTGACCTGAATCATGAGTGAATAAATATATTACAGTACATGTACACATATTATGGTGATATACTTGAGTAAACTATGTTTGTCTTGACCTGAATCATGAGTGAATGAATATATTACAGTACATGTACACATATTATGGTTTTAGACTTCAGTAAACTATGTTTGTCTTGACCTGAATCATGAGTGAATATATTACAGTACATGTACACATATTATGGTGATAGACATCAGTAAACTATGTTTGTCTTGACCTGAATTATGAGTGAATATATTACAGTACATGTACACATATTATAGTGATAGACTTCAGTAAACTATGTTTGTCTTGACCTAAATCATGAGTGAATGAATATATTACAGTACATGTACACATATTATAATGATAGACTTCAGTAAAATATGTTTGTCTTGACCTGAATCATGAGTGAATATATTACAGTACATGTACACTTATTATGGTGATAGACTTCAGTAAACTATGTTTGTCTTGACCTGAATCATGAGTGAATGAATATATTACAGTACATGTACACATATTATGGTGATAGACTTCAGTAAACTATGTTTGTCTTGACCTGAATCATGAGTGAATGAATATATTACAGTACATGTACACATATTATGGTGATAGACTTCAGTAAACTATGTTTGTCTTGACCTGAATCATGAGTGAATGAATATATTACAGTACATGTACACATATTATGGTGATAGACTTCAGTAAACTATGTTTGTCTTGACCTGAATCATGAGTGAATATATTACAGTACATGTACACATATTATGGTGATAGACTTCAGTAAACTATGTTTGTCTTTACCTGAATCATGAGTGAATGAATATATTATAGTACATGTACACATATTATGGTGTCAGACTTCAGTAAACTATGTTTGTCTTGACTCTAATCATGAGTGAATGAATATATTACAGTACATGTACACATATTATGGTGATAGACTTCAGTAAACTATGTTTGTCTTGACCTGAATCATAAGTGAATATATTACAGTACATGTACACATATTATGGTGATAGACTTCAGTAAACTATGTTTGTCTTGACCTGAATCATGAGTGAATGAATATATTACAGTACATGTACACATATTATGGTGATAGACTTCAATAAATTACGTTTGTCTTGACCTGAATCATGAGTGAATCAATATATTACAGTACATGTATACATATTATGGTGATAGACTTCAGTAAACTATGTTTGTCTTGACCTGAATCATGAGTGAATAAATATATTACAGTACATGTACACATATTATGGTGATAGACTTCAGTAAACTATGTTTGTCTTGACTTGAATCATTAGTGAATGAATATATTACAGTACATGTACACATATTATGGTGATAGACTTCAGTAAACTATGTTTGTCTTGACCTGAATCATGAGTGAATAAATATATAACAGTACATGTACACATATTATGGTGATAGACTTCAGTAAATTATGTTTGTCTTGACCTGAATCATGAGTGAATAAATATATTACAGTACATGTACACATATTATGGTGATATACTTGAGTAAACTATGTTTGTCTTGACCTGAATCATGAGTGAATGAATATATTACAGTACATGTACACATATTATGGTTTTAGACTTCAGTAAACTATGTTTGTCTTGACCTGAATCATGAGTGAATATATTACAGTACATGTACACATATTATGGTGATAGACTTCAGTAAAATATGTTTCTCTTGACCTGAGTCATGAGTGAATATAATACAGTACATGTACACATATTATGGCGATTGACTTCAGTAAACTATGTTTGTCTTGACCTGAATTATGAGTGCATGAATATATTACAGTACATGTACACATATTATGGTGATAGACTTCAGTAAACTATGTTTGTCTTGACTTGAATCGTAAGTGAATATATTACAGTACATGTACACATATTATGGTGATAAACTTCAGTAAACTATGTTTGTCTTGACCTGAATCATGAGTGAATGAATATATTACAGTACATGTACACATATTATGATGATAGACTTCAGTAAACTATGTTTGTCTTGACCTGAATCATGAGTGAATATATTACAGTACATGTAAACATATTATGGTGATAAACTTCAGTAAACTATGTTTGTCTTGACCTGAATCATGAGTGAATATATTACAGTACATGTAAACATATTATGGTGATAAACTTCAGTAAACTATGTTTGTCTTGACCTGAATCATGAGTGAATGAATATATTACAGTACATGTACACATTTTATGGTGATAGACTTCAGTAAAATATGTTTGTCTTGACCTGAATCATGAGTGAATATATTACAGTACATATACACATATTATGGCGATAGACTACAGTAAACTATGTTTGTCTTGACTTGAATCATGAGTGAATATAAAACAGTACATGTACACATATTATGGCGATAGACTTCAGTAAACTATGTTTGTCTTGACCTGAATCATGAGTGAATGAGTATATTACAGTACAAGTACACATATTATGGTGATAGACTTCAGTAAACTATGTTTGTCTTAACCTGAATCATGAGTGAATGAATATATTACAGTACATGTACACATATTATGGTGATAGACTTCAGTAAACTATGTTTGTCTTGACTTGAATCATGAGTGAATGAATATATTACAGTACATGTACACATATTATGGTGATAGACTTCAGTAAATTATGTTTGTCTTGACCTGAATCATGAGTGAACGAATATATTACAGTACATGTACACATATTATGGTGATAGACTTCAGTAAACTATGTTTGTCTTGACCTGAATCATAAGTGAATATATTACAGTACATGTACACATATTATGGTGATAGCCTTCAGTAAACTATGTTTGTCTTGACCTGAATCATGAGTGAATGAATATATTACAGTACATGTACACATATTATGGTGATAGACTTCAGTAAATTATGTTTGTCTTGACCTGAATCATGAGTGAATGAATATATTAGAGTACTTGTACACATATTATGGTGATAGACTTCAGTAAACTATGTTTGTCTTGACCTGAATCATGAGTGAATGAATATATTACAGTACATGTACACATATTATGGTGATAGACTTCAGTAAACTATGTTTGTCTTGACTTGAATCATGAGTGGATAAATATATTACACTACATGTACACATATTATGGTGATAGACTTCAGTAAACTATGTTTGTATTGACCTGAGTCATGAGTGAATATATTACAGTACATGTACACATATTATGGCGATAGACTTCAGTAAACTATGTTTGTCTTGACCTGAATTATGAGTGCATAAATATATTACAGTACATGTACACATATTATGGTGATAGACTTCAGTAAACTATGTTTGTCTTGACTTGAATCATGAGTAAATATATTACAGTACATGTACACATATTATGGTGATAGACTTCAGTAAAATATGTTTGTCTTGACCTGAATTATGAGTGAATGAATATATTACAGTACATGTACACATATTATGGTGATAGACTTCAGTAAACTATGTTTGTCTTGACTTGAATCATGAGTGAATGAATATATTACAGTACATGTACACATATTATGGTAATAGACATCAGTAAACTATGTTTGTCTTGACCTGAATCATGAGTGAATATATTACAGTACATGTACACATATTATGGTGATAGACTTCAGTAAACTATGTTTGTCTTGACTTGAATCATAAGTGAATATAGTACAGTACATGTACACATATTATGGCAATAGACTACAGTAAACTATGTTTGTCTTGACTTGAATCATGAGTGAATGAATATATTACAGTACATGTACACATATTATGGTAATAGACTTCAGTAAACTATGTTTGTCTTGACCTGAATCATAAGTGAATATATTACAGTACATGTACACATATTATGGTGATAGACTTCAGTAAACTATGATTGTCTTGACTTGAATCATGAGTGAATATATTACAGTACATATACACATATTATGGTGATAGACTTCAGTAAACTATGTTTGTCTTGACCTGAATCATGAGTGAATGAATATATTACAGTACATGTACACATTTTATGGTGATAGACTTCAGTAAAATATGTTTGTCTTGACCTGAATCATGAGTGAATATATTACAGTACATATACACATATTATGGTGATAGACTTCAGTAAACTATGTTTGTCTTTACCTGAATCATGAGTGAATGAATATATTACAGTACATGTACACATATTATGGTGATAGACTTCAGTAAACTATGTTTGTCTTGACCTGAATCATAAGTGAATGAGTATATTACAGTACAAGTACACATATTATGGTGATAGACTTCAGTAAACTATGTTTGTCTTAACCTGAATCATGAGTGAATGAATATATTACAGTAGAAGTACACATATTATGGTGATAGACTTCAGTAAACTATGTTTGTCTTGATCTGAATCATGAGTGAATATATTACAGTACATGTACACATATTATGGTGTTAGACTTCAGTAAACTATGTTTGTCTTGACCTATATCATGAGTGAATATATTACAGTACATGTACACATATTATGGTGATAGACTTCAGTAAACTATGTTTGTCTTGACCTGAATCATAAGTTAATATATTACAGTACATGTACACATATTATGGTGATAGACTTCAGTAAACAATGTTTGTCTTGACTTGAATCATGAGTGAATGAATATATTACAGTACATGTACACATATTATGGTGATAGACTTCAGTAAATTATGTTTGTCTTGACCTGAATCATGAGTGAATGAATATATTACAGTACATGTACACATATTATGGTGATAGACTTCAGTAAACTATGTTTGTCTTGACTTGAATCATGAGTGAATAAATATATAACAGTACATGTACACATATTATGGTGATAGACTTCAGTAAATTATGTTTGTCTTGACCTGAATCATGAGTGAATAAATATATTACAGTACATGTACACATATTATGGTGATATACTTGAGTAAACTATGTTTGTCTTGACCTGAATCATGAGTGAATGAATATATTACAGTACATGTACACATATTATGGTTTTAGACTTCAGTAAACTATGTTTGTCTTGACCTGAATCATGAGTGAATATATTACAGTACATGTACACATATTATGGTGATAGACATCAGTAAACTATGTTTGTCTTGACCTGAATTATGAGTGAATATATTACAGTACATGTACACATATTATAGTGATAGACTTCAGTAAACTATGTTTGTCTTGACCTGAATCATGAGTGAATGAATATATTACAGTACATGTACACATATTATAATGATAGACTTCAGTAAAATATGTTTGTCTTGACCTGAATCATGAGTGAATATATTACAGTACATGTACACTTATTATGGTGATAGACTTCAGTAAACTATGTTTGTCTTGACCTGAATCATGAGTGAATGAATATATTACAGTACATGTACACATATTATGGTGATAGACTTCAGTAAACTATGTTTGTCTTGACCTGAATCATGAGTGAATGAATATATTACAGTACATGTACACATATTATGGTGATAGACTTCAGTAAACTATGTTTGTCTTGACCTGAATCATGAGTGAATGAATATATTACAGTACATGTACACATATTATGGTGATAGACTTCAGTAAACTATGTTTGTCTTGACCTGAATCATGAGTGAATATATTACAGTACATGTACACATATTATGGTGATAGACTTCAGTAAACTATGTTTGTCTTTACCTGAATCATGAGTGAATGAATATATTATAGTACATGTACACATATTATGGTGTCAGACTTCAGTAAACTATGTTTGTCTTGACTCTAATCATGAGTGAATGAATATATTACAGTACATGTACACATATTATGGTGATAGACTTCAGTAAACTATGTTTGTCTTGACCTGAATCATAAGTGAATATATTACAGTACATGTACACATATTATGGAGATAGACTTCAGTAAACTATGTTTGTCTTGACCTGAATCATGAGTGAATGAATATATTACAGTACATGTACACATATTATGGTGATAGACTTCAATAAATTACGTTTGTCTTGACCTGAATCATGAGTGAATCAATATATTACAGTACATGTATACATATTATGGTGATAGACTTCAGTAAACTATGTTTGTCTTGACCTGAATCATGAGTGAATAAATATATTACAGTACATGTACACATATTATGGTGATAGACTTCAATAAACTATGTTTGTCTTGACTTGAATCATTAGTGAATGAATATATTACAGTACATGTACACATATTATGGTGATAGACTTCAGTAAAATATGTTTCTCTTGACCTGAGTCATGAGTGAATATAATACAGTACATGTACACATATTATGGCGATTGACTTCAGTAAACTATGTTTGTCTTGACCTGAATTATGAGTGCATGAATATATTACAGTACATGTACACATATTATGGTGATAGACTTCAGTAAACTATGTTTGTCTTGACTTGAATCATAAGTGAATATATTACAGTACATGTACACATATTATGGTAATAAACTTCAGTAAACTATGTTTGTCTTGACCTGAATCATGAGTGAATGAATATATTACAGTACATGTACACATATTATGATGATAGACTTCAGTAAACTATGTTTGTCTTGACCTGAATCATGAGTGAATATATTACAGTACATGTAAACATATTATGGTGATAAACTTCAGTAAACTATGTTTGTCTTGACCTGAATCATGAGTGAATGAATATATTACAGTACATGTACACATATTATGGTGATAGACTTCAGTAAACTATGTTTGTCTTGACCTGAATCATGAGTGAATATATTACAGTACATGTACACATATTATGGTGATAGACTTCAGTAAACTATGTTTGTCTTGACCTGAATCATGAGTGAATATATTACAGTACATGTACACATATTATTCTGATAGACTTCAGTAAACTATGTTTGTCTTGACTTGAATCATGAGTGAATAAATATATTACAGTACATGTACACATATTATGGTGATAGACTTCAGTAAATTATGTTTGTCTTTACCTGAATCATGAGTGAATGAATATATTACAGTACATGTACACATATTATGGTGATAGACTTCAGTAAACTATGTTTGTCTTGACCTGAATCATGAGTGAATATATTACAGTACATGTACACATATTATGGTGATAGACTTCAGTAAACTATGTTTGTCTTGACTTGAATCATGAGTGAATGAATATATTACATTACATGTACACATATTATGGTGATAGACTTCAGTAAACTATGTTTGTCTTGACCTGAATCATGAGTGAATGAATATATTACAGTACATGTACACATATATGGTGATAGACTTCAGTAAACTATGTTTGTCTTGACTTGAATCATGAGTGAATGAATATATTACAGTACATGTACACATATTATGGTGATAGACTTCAGTAAACTATGTTTGTCTTGATCTGAGTCATGAGTGAATATATTACAGTACATGAACACAAATTATGGCGATAGACTTCAGTAAACTATGTTTGTCTTGACCTGAATTATGAGTGAATGAATGTATTACAGTACATGTACACATATTATGGTGATAGACTTCAGTAAACTATGTTTGTCTTGACCTGAATTATGAGTGAATGAATATATTACAGTACATGAACACAAATTATGGTGATAGACTTCAGTAAACTATGTTTGTCTTGACCTGAATTATGAGTGAATGAATATATTACAGTACATGTACACATATTATGATGATAGACTTCAGTAAACTATGTTTGTCTTGACCTGAGTCATGAGTGAATATATTACAGTACATGTACACCAATTATGGCGATAGACTTCAGTAAACTATGTTTGTCTTGACCTGAATTATGAGTGAATGAATATATTACAGTACATGTACACATATTATGGTGATCGACTTCAGTAAACTATGTTTGTCTTGACCTGAGTCATGAGGGAATATATTACAGTACATATACACATATTATGGTGATAGACTTCAGTAAACTATGTTTGTCTTGACCTGAGTCATGAGGGAATATATTACAGTACATGTACACATATTATGGTGATAGACTTCAGTAAACTATGTTTGTCTTGACCTGAGTCATGAGGGAATATATTACAGTACATATACACATATTATGGTGATAGACTTCAGTAAACTATGTTTGTCTTGACCTGAATCATGAGTGAATGAATATATTACAGTACATGTACACATATTATGGTGATAGACTTCAGTAAACTATGTTTGTCTTGACCTGAATCATGAGTGAATATATTACAGTACATGTACACATATTATGGTGATAGACTTCAGTAAACTATGTTTGTCTTGACTTGAATCATAAGTGAATATAGTACAGTACATGTACACATATTATGGCGATAGACTACAGTAAACTATGTTTGTCTTGACTTGAATCATGAGTGAATATAAAACAGTACATGTACACATATTATGGCGATAGACTTCAGTAAACTATGTTTGTCTTGACCTGAATCATGAGTGAATGAGTATTTTACAGTACAAGTACACATATTATGGTGATAGACTTCAGTAAACTATGTTTGTCTTAACCTGAATCATGAGTGAATGAATATATTACAGTACATGTACACATATTATGGTGATAGACTTCAGTAAACTATGTTTGTCTTGACTTGAATCATGAGTGAATGAATATATTACAGTACATGTACACATATTATGGTGATAGACTTCAGTAAACTATGTTTGTCTTGATCTGAATCATGAGTGAATGAATATATTACAGTACATGTACACATATTATGGTGATAGACTTCAGTAAACTATGTTTGTCTTGACCTGAATCATAAGTGAATATATTACAGTACATGTACACATATTATGGTGATAGACTTCAGTAAACTATGTTTGTCTTGACCTGAATCATGAGTGAATGAATATATTACAGTACATGTACACATATTATGGTGATAGACTTCAGTAAATTATGTTTGTCTTGACCTGAATCATGAGTGAATGATTATATTAGAGTACTTGTACACATATTATGGTGATAGACTTCAGTAAACTATGTTTGTCTTGACCTGAATCATGAGTGAATGAATATATTACAGTACATGTACACATATTATGGTGATAGACTTCGGTAAACTATGTTTGTCTTGACTTGAATCATGAGTGGATAAATATATTACACTACATGTACACATATTATGGTGATAGACTTCAGTAAACTATGTTTGTATTGACCTGAGTCATGAGTGAATATATTACAGTACATGTACACATATTATGGCGATAGACTTCAGTAAACTATGTTTGTCTTGACCTGAATTATGAGTGCATGAATATATTACAGTACATGTACACATATTATGGTGATAGACTTCAGTAAACTATGTTTGTCTTGACTTGAATCATGAGTAAATATATTACAGTACATGTACACATATTATGGTGATAGACTTCAGTAAAATATGTTTGTCTTGACCTGAATTATGAGTGAATGAATATATTACAGTACATGTACACATATTATGGTGATAGACTTCAGTAAACTATGTTTGTCTTGACTTGAATCATGAGTGAATGAATATATTACAGTACATGTACACATATTATGGTAATAGACATCAGTAAACTATGTTTGTCTTGACCTGAATCATGAGTGAATATATTACAGTACATGTACACATATTATGGTGATAGACTTCAGTAAACTATGTTTGTCTTGACTTGAATCATAAGTGAATATAGTACAGTACATGTACACATATTATGGCGATAGACTACAGTAAACTATGTTTGTCTTGACTTGAATCATGAGTGAATGAATATATTACAGTACATGTACACATATTATGGTAATAGACTCCAGTAAACTATGTTTGTCTTGACCTGAATCATAAGTGAATATATTACAGTACATGTACACATATTATGGTGATAGACTTCAGTAAACTATGTTTGTCTTTACCTGAATCATGAGTGAATATATTACAGTACATGTACACATATTATGGTGATAGACTTCAGTAAACTATGTTTGTCTTGACCTGAATCATGAGTGAATGAATATATTACAGTACATGTACACATTTTATGGTGATAGACTTCAGTAAAATATGTTTGTCTTGACCTGAATCATGAGTGAATATATTACAGTACATATACACATATTATGGTGATAGACTTCAGTAAACTATGTTTGTCTTTACCTGAATCATGAGTGAATGAATATATTACAGTACATGTACACATATTATGGTGATAGACTTCAGTAAACTATGTTTGTCTTGACCTGAATCATAAGTGAATGAGTATATTACAGTACAAGTACACATATTATGGTGATAGACTTCAGTAAACTATGTTTGTCTTAACCTGAATCATGAGTGAATGAATATATTACAGTAGAAGTACACATATTATGGTGATAGACTTCAGTAAACTATGTTTGTCTTGATCTGAATCATGAGTGAATATATTACAGTACATGTACACATATTATGGTGTTAGACTTCAGTAAACTATGTTTGTCTTGACCTATATCATGAGTGAATATATTACAGTACATGTACACATATTATGGTGATAGACTTCAGTAAACTATGTTTGTCTTGACCTGAATCATAAGTTAATATATTACAGTACATGTACACATATTATGGTGATAGACTTTAGTAAACTATGTTTGTCTTGACTTGAATCATGAGTGAATGAATATATTACAGTACATGTACACATATTATGGTGATAGACTTCAGTAAATTATGTTTGTCTTGACCTGAATCATGAGTGAATGAATATATTACAGTACATGTACACATATTATGGTGATAGACTTCAGTAAACTATGTTTGTCTTGACTTGAATCATGAGTGAATAAATATATAACAGTACATGTACACATATTATGGTGATAGACTTCAGTAAATTATGTTTGTCTTGACCTGAATGATGAGTGAATAAATATATTACAGTACATGTACACATATTATGGTGATATACTTGAGTAAACTATGTTTGTCTTGACCTGAATCATGAGTGAATGAATATATTACAGTACATGTACACATATTATGGTTTTAGACTTCAGTAAACTATGTTTGTCTTGACCTGAATCATGAGTGAATATATTACAGTACATGTACACATATTATGGTGATAGACATCAGTAAACTATGTTTGTCTTGACCTGAATTATGAGTGAATATATTACAGTACATGTACACATATTATAGTGATAGACTTCAGTAAACTATGTTTGTCTTGACCTGAATCATGAGTGAATGAATATATTACAGTACATGTACACATATTATGGTGATAGACTTCAGTAAAATATGTTTGTCTTGACCTGAATCATGAGTGAATATATTACAGTACATGTACACTTATTATGGTGATAGACTTCAGTAAACTATGTTTGTCTTGACCTGAATCATGAGTGAATGAATATATTACAGTACATGTACACATATTATGGTGATAGACTTCAGTAAACTATGTTTGTCTTGACCTGAATCATGAGTGAATATATTACAGTATATGTACACATATTATGGTGATAGACATCAGTAAACTATGTTTGTCTTGACCTGAATCATGAGTGAATGAATATATTACAGTACATGTACACATATTATGGTGATAGACTTCAGTAAACTATGTTTGTCTTGACCTGAATCATGAGTGAATGAATATATTACAGTACATGTACACATATTATGGTGATAGACTTCAGTAAACTATGTTTGTCTTGACCTGAATCATGAGTGAATGAATATATTACAGTACATGTACACATATTATGGTGATAGACTTCAGTAAACTATGTTTGTCTTGACTTGAATCATGAGTGAATATATTACAGTACATGTACACATATTATGGTGATAGACTTCAGTAAACTATGTTTGTCTTGACCTGAATCATGAGTGAATATATTACAGTACATGTACACATATTATGGTGATAGACTTCAGTAAACTATGTTTGTCTTGACCTGAATCATGAGTGAATGAATATATTATAGTACATGTACACATATTATGGTGTCAGACTTCAGTAAACTATGTTTGTCTTGACTCTAATCATGAGTGAATGAATATATTACAGTACATGTACACATATTATGGTGATAGACTTCAGTAAACTATGTTTGTCTTGACCTGAATCATAAGTGAATATATTACAGTACATGTACACATATTATGGTGATAGACTTCAGTAAACTATGTTTGTCTTGACCTGAATCATGAGTGAATGAATATATTACAGTACATGTACACATATTATGGTGATAGACTTCAGTAAACTATGTTTGTCTTGACTTGAATCATGAGTGAATGAATATATTACAGTACATGTACACATATTATGGTGATAGACTTCAATAAATTATGTTTGTCTTGACCTGAATCATGAGTGAATGAATATATTACAGTACATGTATACATATTATGGTGATAGACTTCAGTAAACTATGTTTGTCTTGACCTGAATCATGAGTGAATAAATATATTACAGTACATGTACACATATTATGGTGATAGACTTCAGTAAACTATGTTTGTCTTGACTTGAATCATTAGTGAATGATATATTACAGTACATGTACACATATTATGGTGATAGACTTCAGTAAAATATGTTTCTCTTGACCTGAGTCATGAGTGAATATAATACAGTACATGTACACATATTATGGCGATTGACTTCAGTAAACTATGTTTGTCTTGACCTGAATTATGAGTGCATGAATATATTACAGTACATGTACACATATTATGGTGATAGACTTCAGTAAACTATGTTTGTCTTGACTTGAATCATAAGTGAATATATTACAGTACATGTACACATATTATGGTGATAAACTTCAGTAAACTATGTTTGTCTTGACCTGAATCATGAGTGAATGAATATATTACAGTACATGTACACATATTATGATGATAGACTTCAGTAAACTATGTTTGTCTTGACCTGAATCATGAGTGAATATATTACAGTACATGTACACATATTATGGTGATAAACTTCAGTAAACTATGTTTGTCTTGACCTGAATCATGAGTGAATGAATATATTACAGTACATGTACACATATTATGGTGATAGACTTCAGTAAACTATGTTTGTCTTGACCTGAATCATGAGTGAATATATTACAGTACATGTACACATATTATGGTGATAGACTTCAGTAAACTATGTTTGTCTTGACCTAAATCATGAGTGAATATATTACAGTACATGTACACATATTATTCTGATAGACTTCAGTAAACTATGTTTGTCTTGACTTGAATCATGAGTGAATAAATATATTACAGTACATGTACACATATTATGGTGATAGACTTCAGTAAACTATGTTTGTCTTGACCTGAATCATGAGTGAATGAATATATTACAGTACATGTACACATATTATGATGATAGACTTCAGTAAACTATGTTTGTCTTGACCTGAATCATGAGTGAATATATTACAGTACATGTACACATATTATGGTGATAAACTTCAGTAAACTATGTTTGTCTTGACCTGAATCATGAGTGAATGAATATATTACAGTACATGTACACATATTATGGTGATAGACTTCAGGAAACTATGTTTGTCTTGACCTGAATCATGAGTGAATATATTACAGTACATGTACACATATTATGGTGATAGACATCAGTAAACTATGTTTGTCTTGACTTGAATCATGAGTGAATGAATATATTACATTACATGTACACATATTATGGTGATAGACTTCAGTAAACTATGTTTGTCTTGACCTGAATCATGAGTGAATGAATATATTACAGTACATGTACACATATATGGTGATAGACTTCAGTAAACTATGTTTGTCTTGACTTGAATCATGAGTGAATGAATATATTACAGTACATGTACACATATTATGGTGATAAACTTCAGTAAACTATGTTTGTCTTGACCTGAGTCATGAGTGAATATATTACAGTACATGAACACAAATTATGGCGATAGACTTCAGTAAACTATGTTTGTCTTGACCTGAATTATGAGTGAATGAATGTATTACAGTACATGTACACATATTATGGTGATAGACTTCAGTAAACTATGTTTGTCTTGACCTGAATTATGAGTGAATGAATATATTACAGTACATGAACACAAATTATGGTGATAGACTTCAGTAAACTATGTTTGTCTTGACCTGAATTATGAGTGAATGAATATATTACAGTACATGTACACATATTATGATGATAGACTTCAGTAAACTATGTTTGTCTTGACCTGAGTCATGAGTGAATATATTACAGTACATGTACACCAATTATGGCGATAGACTTCAGTAAACTATGTTTGTCTTGACCTGAATTATGAGTGAATGAATATATTACAGTACATGTACACATATTATGGTGATCGACTTCAGTAAACTATGTTTGTCTTGACCTGAGTCATGAGTGAATACTTCCTGTCACATTATTTATGATTTTTTAATTTATTTACATTTCCTAGTTCGCTGGACTAAAACTCTCTAATCTGGATATTGTTCATAAAATAATTCTTATAAAAATGTTTAACCAAAATATAAAAAATTACAATTTACCTGTCAGTAATGAAATATCACTTACTGTTTTTTTATTTTTGGAGAGAGAAGATGTATTACCACTGGTTAATGAAGCAGGAGCTGTCTTGGATATCACAGATATCCGTGTCTTAGGCACAGGACCTTTTGGTGTTGCAAGTGTGGAAACAGCCAGTTTATTCTTATCACGGAACAGACGTTGAACTAACCTATTATTACCACCCCTTAACACTTCCACCTATAACAAACAATAAAATGTACTATACATTACACAATCTACCACTGTTTACTGCTGCTATCTAAACTTCAATCCATAGTATCACAACAAGTTTAAGATGAATTTATAATATTCAAAATCTTAAACATGTTTTGTTGATACATTCTAAGTTATTTTTTTATACAGTACCAATTTAAATACAATTTAAAGAAATTAACAGTTAACTTAAACAAATTAACAGATTGCCACTGCAATCTGCAACTCATACAGCTTCTAGTGGCATTGGAATTATTCACGTAGCGTAAAATCTCGTACTATAATAAATGATTAATGGTGCCGCTAACTTTAAGGTCGGTAAACCGCACTATGCCGGTTAGGCAGCACAATTTAAGAGCGGTAAACCCCACAATGCTGGTAAGAGAGTTAAAGGGGAGTAAGGTGTGTGAAAGTATAACAGTCCATGATATATGAGACAACACACAACCTCTACCGATTGTTGTTTGCCTAGAGTTACAGTGATACATGTTTGTCTTTTTACATTATTAGATATTTAAAATATATTTTTAATACTAACCCTAAATGGTAAGTAATGTTAAACTCTCAAAAGACAAGTGTTTTTGGTGATTTGCAAGCCTTTTTTGTAAAAATAATAAAAAATACTAAATGTGCTTCAAAAATACATTTTAGCATATTATTTTTCTTTTAAACATTCACATACTACTATCAAAACTCAAATACCATTTTAGTAAATAACTATTATCAAGAAAAAAAATTGAAAATATTGATAGGAAATTATAACTTTAAAGTAAAGTACAAGTAAATGTCACACAACACAAATTTATTACAATATAAGCACAAAATGCACAAATATATTACAATACAAGTACAAAATGGACAAATATTATGGTGATCGATTTTAGTGAACCACGCTCACCTTCCTCAGACCAGAGGGATTCACAAAAGAATGGAAAATGGTGTTCAACAACTCAATTTATAGGCCTATGATCACGTGACCCCATTGGCTGGAATCGTCAAAATGGCGGCTGCTGTGATAATATTGGTTAATTCCTATTGGCTGTTACTTCTGTTCTTTTTAGTTGCTGAAAATACATTATTAAAAACTATTTCGGAATCAAAATTAACCTGTTCATTCATTAATTTATCACGATCCTTACATTTTTCTTTAAAAATAAATAACTCTTCCCAAGCATTCATAATACGACCCTTCTTACAAACTTTTAGAATATCTACATTTTCATCTATTTTATTCAAACTGTGGCTACAATTCAGAAGGTGTTTAGCTACATTAGATCTTTCAGGTTTCTTGTTTTTAAAAGCGGAGATATGGTTTTTATATCTTTTGCTAAAATGTACAGTCTGAACTATATAAAACATATTACAATCATTACAGTTAATCCTATATATGCCTGAATTATTGAATTTATCTTCACTTTCAATATTCGGATGTAAAATATTGGACATAGTATTACAAGTCTTAAAAGCTATTGATAAATTGAATTTCTTAAATCTATTACCAACTCTTTGTGTAAACGGTCCATTGTAATGGAGAATTTACCATTTATCAAGGAGAATAAATTTCAAGAACTAAAAGGTGATCCTACAAATAAATATCAGGATGAAATTAATAAAGTTGTAAAATCTTGTACAAAAGTTATTACTGATAATGTTCGTTTTAGAGCTTTTATGAATAATCCTAAGGCACCCACAATGAATGGTATTCCGAAAATTCACAAACCTAATGTACCTATTAGGCCCCTGGTAAATTTCAAATCTGCACCTACTTACAATGTATCAAAGATATTGTCCAATATTTTGACTTCTGCTTTGAACCTTGAAAATAAATATACCGTTAAGAACAGTATTGATTTTGTCGATAAGGTCAGTCATGTAAAATTGTGTAATAAGACTAGTTTAAAAAAAAATAGTTAGTTTTTAATAATGTATTTTCAGCAACTAAAAAGAACAGAAAAAACAGCCAATAGGAATTAACCAATAATATCACAGCAGCCGCCATTTTGACGATTCCATCCAATGGGGTCACGTGATCATAGGCCTATAAATTGAGTTGTTGAACACCATTTTCCATTCTTTTGTGAATCCCTCTGGTCTGCAGAAGGTGAGCGTGGTTCACCCAAATCGATCACCATAATATTTGTGCATTTTGTACTTGTATTGTAATATATTTGTGCATTTTGTGCTTATATTGTAATAAATTTGTGTTGTGTGACGTTTACTTGTACTTTAATGTATATGTACCAACACGTATTATGCTAATTAAAAAACTATTATAACTTTGAATCCTAATTAGAGGTACTGAAAAGTTTTAATAAATAATTCCAAGACAGCCAAATTGTTTAGAATTTAGTGGACTATAATAATATGTTGTTATAATATTAGATAAACTGCAAGTTTTTTTTGGAATTTTTTTGTTTTCATAAAGCGCAAAAATGTACAAAGTTACAGTATGATCATTGTAGGTAATCAAATAGTCAGCATACAATAGACAATTAGAAAAATCAGCACTGAACAGATAAGAAAATGTTGTTCAGGAAAAATATTCATATTGTACCCTAAAACATATTTTCATATTTTTTGTTTATGGAGAAAAATAAAAATTTTGCCATGGAAACAAAAAAAATTATGTGAAAAATTGCATAACAATTCAAAAATAAGGGGCATAAATAATTGTTTACTACATGTACTTCATTTGTACAATCTATTAGCTACAATAAAATGTAAAATATATGAAAATATTCCAAAAAGAATAAAACTTATAACACCATAAGTCAACGTGTGCAAACGGTGTAAACTGCATTTGAAAAACTTTGCACATTGTCACTATAATAAAAAATATAAAATAATTTGTGGGATTTTTGTAGGTGCTAAAAATTGATATATTATATATTTCTGAATATAAATATACAAGAATCGTTAGATTACAGCTAAAAATAAAGTTTCAACAGTAGCATTAATTATGCCTTTCCTCGCTTTTGGAAAAAAACAAAAAAAAAAACACATTTTTACCCAATGCAGCTAAAATATCACGATTTGCTTTGTTGGATAGAGTATTTCATTCTGCAGACTGACATTTATTATGCCTTATTCCGTCTTCTGGTTATTCTTCAGACACGCGACAAACATCGGCCATTTTCCACTAACAACTTCCGCGCCAGGGGAAATTTCTTGTTGCACATTTTATTTGCTACATTTATAAAAATTTATTAAAAATCTGAAATGTATAGAACAGAACATTATGCGTCGATTGGTATCAAGTTTGTCATGCTTGCTTAAGATAAATATATGTTATATTGAGTTTAACACAGGAGCATATTATATACTCTACCTCACGATGGCATAGGCTGATGCAGCATCTGGTATGCTCTACCTCACCATCTAGTGTTATAAGAACGAAAAATACTGATATCTAGCTAATTTTTTCTTTTTATCACAAAAACCGGATTGTATTTTACAATCCATCTGGAAAAGGTTTGTAAAATACAAACCGTCCATACAAAATACGGATGTATGGCAACCCTAGCCAGAGTGGTACCCATATTGACAATCATTTGTGGAGTTTCCTATTGAATAGTTCCTTTGGGATTTACTTGCATTGGGTTAACTTGCATAGTTGCATTGAATGTTTTTGAACTTTTTTGAAGATTCAAAAATGTTATAAATCTAACTTTTAATTTTTTTATAATCCTTTGAAATTACAGATAGGCCTATAAAATAAATAGGCCTACAACTTCTGGGTAAATCAGAGTTACAATTTTTACCTTCACTTTCCTCAGATGCAAGTAGCACAGAAGATTTTGCAACATGTGATTTTATTGTATTTGTTTACTACTACTGTGGTGTTATTGGCCTTGTCTTCTTAGGTAAGTTTGCTAATGTCCAATCCCTCTTAATATACTAATTCCTGGCCTAGTGCCCTTTAACCTAACCTAAAAACACCAGAATATTTTAAACGCTCTTCATGTTGCAAACAGGCTAACTTATTAACAATCACAGTTCTATATCAAAATATCCAAGGACTCAGAGGAAAAATCAATAGACTAACCCACATTCTTCAAGATTTACACAAAGAGCCTTATACTTACAGAGCATGGCCTAAAAAAGAGATTATGTAAAACATAAAAATGCAACACTATGCATTAGCTACCTACAACAGTAGAGCTATCTATACCAAAGTAGGAATAGTATCTGGAGTTAGAGTAAAAAAAGATGTCGTGTTGAAGTCTGTGTTGTTGCCGTAGTTAAAACATTAACGTTTTAATTAATTTTATGAACTGACTTTGGTTGAAATCATATGAATATTTTTCACTTATTGAATTGGACTGTAAATCAATAGTTATAAACAACAATAATATCGTAAGTTAATTGTTGTGTGTCAATAACCTGAACTAACCCTCAAATATCACAAGACCACGTTGACACAAATTAGACGCTACAGATGACACAGCAGACTATGAGTAGGATCGGAAGTATGATCTACTCGTGGAGCAGGCAGGCGTTTACCTATTTCATGCGGCCTACCTGTCTTAACCATTGACTTCTGCCCACTTATTTGTTTCATTTATTGACTGTAAGCGTCCTGTAGTTCTCAACTGTATATATCTACATTTGACTCCCGCTTTTGCCTGGAACTTGCAAGATCAACATTCCAACGCTGATTTGCTGCTGGAAGCTGTCCAAGTCCTTCGCTCTTTATTGACTCTTTAATTATTTTTCTTATTCATAGATGTATTGTTATCGCTAATAAAACTAATCCTATCTGTTCTCTTGTACCTTAGGAATTGGTAACTTTATCACTAATAGTATATATTAACTGCTCATAAGTAATTCCAATCAATTAATTATTGTATACCATTAAATTATTATTATGGTTGTAACTCGTTCGCAAGATACAACCAATCGATGTAACAAAACAATTGAAAATGTATTAGAGGATGTAAATAGTCTTGACGACGGATCTGAGATTCTCGTCAGCAATATTTGCTCTGATTTAAAGAAAATAAGGATTAATTATCCCGACTTCAATCTTGGGCAGTTGGAGCCATCTATTTTAAGGTTGATTGCCTCACTTGATGAAGCCTTGGCAGAAAATATCGCAATCAAGAGGATGGCTGATAGTTGCAGACTTCAGGTAGAAGAACTAGAAAGTAAACTGGACGAAGAAAAAAGACGTAGAATCACAGATTTCAATGATTCAATAAATATACAAGAATCCATATTGGGCGAAAGGGATGCATTATTAAATGAAATAGCCAATCTAAAATTAAAAATGAATAGTTTTAATGATAAATTAAGTAATTCTCATGAATTAAATAAGTCACTGCAAATATCAATAGCCGAAAAAGATAATAAAATATTGGATTTAAATTTACATATCAATGAATGTAATAAGAAATGTATACACCTTAATAATTTATATAATAAAACTAATATACAGCTTAAAAAAACAGAAGAGCATTCTTGGAATTCAAGCAGATGGCTTGATGACAGTATTCTAAATTCATATTTCCAAGCATTCTCTGAGAGTCACAGTAGTTCACTGTCTAAGACAATCTTTTTTGGACCTTCTTTGACTGAAATCATAAAACATGGAGACCACAAGGATATTGTAACTTTGACTGACCAATTGTCATTTCATTCCTCAAATTTTGCATTTTTTTGTATCAATAATAACAGTAAATATTTTAAAGAAGACTCGGGCTCTCATTGGAGTTTGTTGTTTCTAGACCTTATTAGATACGAAGCTTTTCATTTTGACTCTGTTTCAGAATGCAATCATTCTGTAGCAGTACAAGTTTTGAATAAACTAAATATTGACATTTCCTGTCTTAAAGAAGTAGAGTGCACACAGCAGAAAAACAGTTTTGAATGTGGCATTAGTGTGCTAACTTATACTAAACTTATAAATGATACTTTTTGTAGTAAAAAGTCTTCTGTTCAACAACCTTTTCTTAACTGGTACCACAGTTTATTGTAAATAGTAACTATAAGGAGAGTGCCAACGTACAAAATAAAGATATAGTTAGTATGTCTGAACATATTCCTACTGACGATACGTGTATGCTTAATACGAGTGAGTCATTTGCAAATGACAGCCCTTCCTTAGTCGTAAATACTCTAGTTGAAGGTTCCTATTCTAAAAGGTTTCACCTATTAAGATGACCAAGAAAATAGACGGTTGGACTGTGATTAAGCCCAAGGCCAAAACAACCGCCAATAAGATTAAAACTAACGCTAAGTCCCTGACGCTTGTAAATAGATTTAATTTTTTAAATCATAGTAATGAGGGCTCAGTAATTAATGAGTGTAATGTGCCTCAAGCCAATGAAAAATACTCAAAAAATAAAAATCATAGAGCCAAAGAAAAAATTGTACAGGAAATAGTTACATTACTGATACATTAAATAAAAATTCAAAAACCCAAACCCAAACTGAGCAAAGTAATGTGAACACTGTTTGTGATGCCCAAGCTAAAAACTCGGAGTCTGACCGAGGGGAGGACATTCCAAATCAAAAAAACATTCGCTTGTTTTCAGATAGTCATGGTAAAAGATTAGCTTCCTTACTTGTCTATAATCAGCCAACGCTTAAAGTTCGTGGCCATACCATTCCAAATGGGAAAAGTTGCCATGTTCTTCGTTCGGCTGTCTCTGAGTTGGAGGAATTGGGCAAAAATGATTGTTTGGTGATTATGACGGGCACAAATGACCTTCAATATAATATTAAGAATAACGACATGATTAATCAGATTGAATCTTTTTTGCAGAAACCAACAAGATGTAGTGTTTGTATCATGGGCATACCACTTCGGTATGACACTTTGGCTTTTAATAAACACATTTGCTATCTCAACAATCAATTACAAAACTTGTGTTTGAAATATGATCATGCCATTTTTATATCAATTTCACATTTAAAAAGGGGTCTATTTACAAGGCATGGTCTTCACTTTAACTTACCGGGTAAGCGGGTGCTGGTGGAGTTAATCAGTCATGTAATAACATCACACACTCCACAAGCAATAGTTAAACCAAACACCCATTCCATCCTACAGCAAGTGGGTAAACTTCCTTCACATCAAGTAATTAGTAGCAACAAAACCAAAACACTGGACAGATTAAATAACTCTCCAATCTTTTCTTCCTCGCACAGTTTCAAATCCAATAATTATAAACATAAAAAATATGCTTGTAATCTTGCTAAACATATTTCACAGACAGTAAAGCCTTCAAGATATTTCAACAATTCTTCAATGCCTTTTTTAAGCAAACTTCTGCCTCCAGAAAGACTAGGGTTGCAGAGGTTTCAGAAAAGAATTACCAAAGGGATTCCAAAAAACAATTCACACTGCTCCACCAGAATGTCAGAGGTCTTGCTGGTAAAATCGATGAGCTTCAATTCTTGTTGGATGAGGTTCGTCCTCATTTGGTTTGCTTATCTGAACACTGGTTGAGGGATTTTGAATTTGCTTCGGTTCACATCCCTGACTTCACCAATACATCAGCCTTCTGTAGGAAGAACATGAAAGGTGGAGGAACATGTATACTTTTGAAACGCGAGTGTGAGTATGAGCTTGTTGATATATCTCATTTCTGTCATGAGGGAGCAATTGAATTAGCTGCTATAAAGGTCAAACTCCACATAGGTAAACTTCTTATACTTTCAGTATATAGGCCACCAAATAGCGACATAGATTTGTTCTTCAATAGATTGATAAACTGTTTGGAGAGCATTGTGAAGATTGGAACTATGACGGTAGTAATGGGAGATTTTAATATAGACGATACCAAAGACAATCTGAATAGCTGTAGGTTTATTAATGTCATGTCATCTTTTTCCCTTAAATCACAGGTTAAGTCTTATACGAGAGAATTCAAAGGCTCCAGATCTCGAATTGACCATATTTTTACTGCTTTCCCCTCAAGTGATCTTAACTGCGATGTCCTTATTTCTGCAATTTCCGATCATCATGCACAGTTACTTAGTCTGAAAATAGACCTTCAACCGATAGACAAACAAGAGCCTCAGTATTCAATGAAACGTTTTATAAATCACAATAGTATTCGTCATTTTAAATATCTATTGAAAATGGAAACGTGGCAAGAAATATTTTCTTCTGTTGAAATAAATGAAATGACCAATAAGTTCATGTCTATTTTGGACTTCCACTTTAATGTGGCCTTTCCATTAAAGAAGACTAAGCTTAAGAAGGTGACTTTTAATAGTAGAATTATATTATCTTCTCAGCTTGCTTCCCTGCGTGACAGAATGAGAAGTCTGTATTACATCAGTAGGGACTCGGATTGGTCGAGTAATGAAAGAAAAGAATATCGTAGAATAAAACGAACTTTCAAAGATAGTATCAGGCAGGAAAAGTCTGTATCTTTTTCTAATAGAATACAATCTTCAAATAATACTTCTAAGACAATCTGGGAGATAATTAATGAAAACAGATCATCTCTTAAAAAGCATTCCTTTCAAAATTTTCAAATTAGAGATGGCAAAAATCACATAATAAAGGATCAAAATTTAGTATCAAATCTTTTCAATGACTACTTTGCTACTGTTTCTGATCGCGTTCCTGTACCTTCACCTTTTGTAACACATTCGAATGTTTGCAGCATTCCTTTGCTTAATGAGTCTTTCTTTTTAACATCCTGTTACAGTGAACGAAGTAATCAGCATAATTATGTCACTTAAAACAAAGAATTCGGCTGGTTTTGATGGCATTTTGTCTAAACTTTTGAAAGATTGCTACGATTTCTTAGTCAAACCATTATGCTTCATTTTAAATCATTCATTTAAAACAGGTTGCTTTCCAGATGCTTTAAAAACTTCCATAGTTAAACCATTGCATAAAAAAGGTTCATTTGAGAAGCTAGACAATTTCAGACCAATTGCTTTGATCTCCACTTTTTCTAAAGTGATGGAAAAGGCATTCTGCAATAGGCTGATGCAATTCTTGTCAAATCATAATTTAATTTACAGGTATCAATTTGGATTTCTTAAAAATAGATCTACCTCTCATGCAATCTTTCACTTGATAAACCAAATTGTCTCTGCATTGGATAGGGGTCTATGCGCAGCTGGAGTCTTCGTCGACCTGAGCAGGGCGTTTGATCTTGTTAATCATGATATTCTGATGGGCAAATTGGAGTGTGTTGGAGTAAGAGGAGTTCCTTTATTTTGGATAAGATCTTACCTAATGAATAGGAAACAGCATGTTACAATTCCTTATATTGACAGATTAAGGGTACTTAGGCATAGCTTTTCTCATGTAGTACAGATGAAAAATGGTGTTCCTCAGGGATCAGTTATTGGTCCTTTACTTTTCCTTCTGTTTGTAAACGACATAAAATCAGGCGTTTCTAGGGCAGATATAAGCCTTTTTGCCGATGATACAGCTGTGTCAATTATTGAGCCAAGTAAACCCCTTTTGGGTCAAAGTCTTACGATTGAAATGAATTGTTTGCTTCAGTGGTTTAGTTCAAACAAACTTGTGGTTAACATGGAAAAAACTAGTATTTTAAATTTTTCTATTACCAAAAAGGAGAGTGACCATGGAATGCATGCTTTAGGAGATTCTTTAATATGCCCTGTAAAATCTGTCAAGTACTTAGGGTTGCTTATAGATGATGACTTGCGCTTTAATAGCCATGTAAATAGAGTAGCAAGCTTGGTGAGCTCAGGAACTTTTGCACTAAGAGTTCTATCATCGCAGCTTGAGTCTTGTCATCTCCTGACAGCTTATTATGGGATAGTTTATCCACACCTCTCATATGGAATATCTATTTGGGGCTCTGAAACCAGTAGAACTAAACAACTATTCAAACTTCAGAAGAGAGCCGTAAGGATCATCTTCAAACTAAGAAGAACCGATTCATGCAGAGAATGGTTTAAAAAACACAATATTTTAACACTTCCATCCATTTATATATATCAAACACTAAGTTTTGTCATAAATAACCCTGACCTTTTCAGAATGGAACCATCTCAATGCTCCAATAGCTTCAACCTCCGAAGTAAAACAAATCTATCAATACCTAAACAACGGACCTCCTTTTTTAAAAAACATTTATTAATGAATGGTATTAAATTATTTAATTCTCTGCCAGCCCCACTAAAAATTAAAATGGATGCAAAACCTTTTAAAACCAGACTTAAAGGCTTACTTTTGAGTGAAGCATATTATAATATAAATGAGTTTCTGCAAAGTAATTAATAGTTAATGTTGTAATTATAATTCTAGGAATATATATATATGTATTCTATGTACAGTATTGTTCACTAGAATAATTGACGCCTGCCCATGTACTAATTGTATTATATGGCAATAAAGTTTGATTGATTGAGTAATATTTGTTGAAGAAAGCTCAGTCCACATAACAGAACCTATCTCTGTTACTGAAACTGAATACTGTTCAGAACTAATATGTGAAATAGCAACTATATACATACAGTAATATATCACAGAAATATACAGACCTCCACAAGGCAGCCTGGAATAAACTAGACTGGAAAATCATCGCATCCTGATTTTAGATGACATAAACATCAACTGCTTAAAAACTTACCATGACAACAAAAAATACAATGTTTTGATCTGTCACAACGTATACAGGTTGTATCTTCCTCCAATGAGGATAACACTAATAGTCAAGGGTCAAGTTCATTAATAGTCTGTATATGACCAAATATTCTCTCCAAGGAAATTATATGTGAAGTATTTCATATTGGCCTGTCTGAGAAGTTTGTTCAATAGAAACTTCTGCCTGAACAACCTTAACACTTTAAATGCCTTATTTTTAAAAGAAAACTGGAATAAAGTACACAACTGCAGAAGAAGCCTATAATACATTTATTGCAATAGTTACAATGGCCATTGATCAAGTATGCCCTCTAGAGAGACAAAGAAGTTAACAGATTAAAAGAAAACTTCCTTCAGATACTTCCAAAGTATGAAAAATCAAATGGTGAACAAGATAAACTTGACCTAACTAAGGCTAGGAGAGAATATGACATGACGATTAGAGAATTAAGACGAGGCATTGACTAATTTCATAAATAAAACAGATTGTTGAATGGGAGGCCAAAAACATAGGACAACAAACATTCAACCTTGAAATTGATGGGCAGCTGGAAGATGACATAGCTCTAAACTGGTTTAGAAGCCGTTTTGATAAAAGGCTACAAACGCCTTTGATAAATTCAGAGAGATTCTGTTAATTGTCAATTAGGTGTAATGCAAGGTGGGTAATGCAATTAGGTAATGCAAGGCAATCTGACCTCTTCCCTTTTCCATTTAAATCAACAATATTTTGAAATTAAAAATCAGTGGTAGACTGTTTCTGTTTGCTGATGAAGTAGTTTTGGCTTCATTTTGTTGCTCGTGAGACATAACTTACAGTTTTGACATCTAAGGACCTAATTAAACTGAATAACTGGTTTGACCATAAAATATTATTTCCTTAAATATTTTTAAAAACAAGTATCTTCCAATTTATATGCGTAACAACCCTGGTATTAGAGGTATGTCAAACAGTACCAATGCGGAAACCAGCTGCAACTGCGACGGTGCCGGCCGTGAGACAGTACCGCGAGACAGTTCCAGTTCCAAACAGTTCCACGACTCATGAGACACACTCTGTGGTACTTTTAGCGTTGATGGTGTCAGTTCTACAATACCACAATGTGTGTGGATTTTTAATCATAATTTCAGTTCCAGCTTGGTACTTATAAGATAAACATTGAGTCTGTTAAACACATGTTTGATTTTAATACAACATAAATGTAAATATTCATCTATAACGTTCAATTTTATGGATATATCAATTAAATGCTTACGATAATGCATATTAAAAAAGAGATAATCTCAGGAATAATAAGATTTAATAAAATAAAAAAAGGATAGTATAATTTATTTTACAAAATATGCAGCTAACATTTTTAGGCCTATATATTAAATAGGCCTAAAAACAAAATATTAAATATAGCCCACTTTTTGACATAATTATAGTTCACATTTAAATAGACGAGTTCCCTAACTTTTGTAGTTTTCAACTGAGTTCATCTTTCATTTATAATTAAACCTGTTTTTGTCAAAAATATGTTCACAATGGAATAGACGTGACAATGAAACATAGATATTGTTTAGCCAGAGTACTTAGTGATGGGTATAATAAATTAGTACTAATATAAGATAACAATAATACTATAAAGGGCGAATACTATGATTAGCGATAGCACGCACGCAACTGTTTGGTTTTGTCTATTAAATTATTTTAAGAGTCTACAGAAGTACAGGTCGAGACTTGTTTTATTTCTGAGAACTGCATAGTCCGTGAGAATGGGTACTGTTGATGTTGCCGGTACTGTATCACTGGCTCTGTGGAGTTGGAACTGGGAGTTCCAAATGTTGTAGCGGAACTGTCGCGGTTACGAGCGTGAAGCAGTACTAACGAGAGAGTTCCAGTTACTTTAACTCACCTCTACCTGGTATTAGGTTACTTAAATTATCCTTACTTTGTTGTTTGTGGTTGCAACAATATTGAATGCGTTGAACTTGGGAGTAATTTTGGATCATAAATTATGCTTGGATCCTTGGTTCATGTTCAGTGCGTCAAACAAATAATCACAAGATTGTCTATGCTTTCACACAGCTGTCAAGTGTTTAGCATAGATCACTGCAGTTTACTTCGCATTTGCAGTTGGTGTTAGAATTTAGCATTTTGGAGTGGGTCGGTGCCTCATATTCGGTACTACAGCCTCTTGCTGTCACCTAGAGATCAATAATTAAAATTCTGTTGGAAAAGAATGACAGAAATCCTACCAACCTTTTTATTTTTGAATTCCCTGTTTAAATGTAAGTCAGCTATTTAAAAAAAAATCTTTTAGTTTTTATGCTTAATAACAAGTATTTTTCCGAAACTAAACACAACCAGGCTCAGACACCTTGAGTTACTCATTCTTTTCAGCTTCTGCATAGCTATTATTATTTAGGCCATAATGTTCCTCCTGTGATAGCTCTGATTGATGGTGGCAGTGTTACTGTCTACAGTAGAAAGGTGAGTGAATGGCTTTGGCCAGGAGACGAATAAGTTTTCTAACATAACATTACATTTCCCCCCTCACATATATGAATAAATGATTTATTTCCAAAAAAAACTACATATTATATTGTACATCTGAAACTAAAAGGAAATAAAATGGCCACTGCTTCCAGTAATGTGGCCATAGGTTAAAATAAAAACAGTACAAAAAACAAATATACTATGTGAGTCAAGCTCTTAAATATTAACTTAAAAACAGATTACGACCGCTACTGTAAGCATCTGCTATATTATACTAAAAAACAACAAGAACATAATGTAATGTTACGCATTAAAAACTAAAGAAATCATATTAAATAACAAATATGAACTAAAAGAACAAATTCAAGCAAGATTGTGTGGAAGGGGCAAAAAACACATATATTATTAGATTAAACTGAAATTCAGAAAAGAAATATCATGTGGGAAATATACAGATTTCCACCATTTTATAAACTCACACCCACCACTTTTTCACAATTCATCTTTATTGTTCATCTTATTTTCCTTTGTTGAACTTGGTAATTTAAAATTGGTGAACTCCCCATTACTTCCTTTCTAATAAGTTCAAATTTATATCTTAAGACATTTTCATTATCATTCTTAAATATATGTTAATTTTCAGACTCTAAATTTTTATTCACTTTATTTTTATTTAAATTTCTTCTCATTTTATAGCTTATATTGATTTATAATAAGAATTTAATTTAGTTCTATATTAAATTGTGTAAGGCTTACTGAGCAACTCCTACTCGCACACAGATAGTCTACACAAGGAGTAAATTCATTTTGTGTATTTGTAAGCATTGTAAAATTCTTGTTTTTGAGAATAAATTTGATTTTGGTTTGATTTTTGACTGATTCAGACTTTGAAAATATTACTTAACTTTTATTGAAATTATTAAATTTAGGCTGTATAAGCTGAAAAAAATAATAGTTTTTACTGTCACAATGAAACCCATTTAACTTACTTTTGTATGAACACATAAAGTTTTCAATATTAACACAGGATTTTATTTATTTATTTATTTTTTGAGTATGTACGTGCATGTGTGTGGTGTGTGACTACTAAATATGTCTGAGTGGATTACAAAACTAACTGCTGATAAAAAAGTTCATTGTGTATAGCGATTACGATTGTTCTGTTCTATGTATAAACGTTAACACTATCTAATATACATCACTCAACAGTGTGAAGAAAAAATTAACTTAATGTTGTGAGATAACTATAAATACAGGTCTTACCTGCTCTTCGATGACTGTATCCCTATTCTTTTCCAAAAACCCAGCTACTTGATACTCTACTTGATCAGCAAAATGTTTGATTAAAAAAGAATCCCCTCCTGTAAAATGAAAAAAAAGAACTACAATAACTACCATTATTTAATCATATTCAGAATATTATTGGTGGAATATGATAACACTGAAACAGGAATAATAGAAAAGTAAAGTAGTAGTAAACACAACCATAAACTAAGTCCGGTTAACATTACACAAAGACTCAAGTAAAACTAGGCCCATTTGATTTAAAACCAAGACTAACATAAAAAAAACCACACTCAAACAAAATAAATACATAAAGTTAACTAAGACTTCTTAAATACAATCATAAGAATATTTACCAGCACTGATGTTTCCCTCAAATAAAAAACTTAAAAAAAATTCTTCAAAGTACTATTTTAATTTTTTTTAAATAAGGGTTTTTAACCAAAGACAGACACATAAAATGAATTTTCATCACCAAGGACCCATCTAATTTGGCAAAGACGAATATTCGTCGCCAAAACAGACTCCTAAACGCCAAAACGTTTGCGTTAAAATTTGAGCAATAAACTTCATAAAATGATTTTTAATGATTATATTCTGAAAGAGCATCAATTATAGTACTTATTTATAATTTTTATATTCTCTTTGTTAGACACATAACAATTCTTTATATATGTTCAGTGACCAGCGAACGATATACCGCTTAGCCATTGTGGTATTGCGTGATGTCATCAATGGCTAGTTTTCTTTGTTTTGATTATACATATGTAAATAAAATATGATTTCAAATTTATTATTTTATCTTGTTTTACTTTAAAATACTATTCTAACATAAATATTTATTTTGTCATACTATGTTGATTTATTATGATGGGTAAATCTTAGCGGACTTGCCCATTTTGGCAGAAAAGTAATACTGCACACTTTTTCATTTCAGGTTATATACAAAAGAAAATTATAGGTAATTGTTTTAACAACTATATATTTTTGTAATCAGAATAAAATTGTGAACAAACTATATATTTTTACTTTTATCACAAAATGTAACAGTTAACACAACAGAATTTTTCAAAATAATTTTGAATTGATAAACATTTCTGCTACATTTGACCTAAAAAAATTATTTCCATGGAAACCTAAAATCAATTATATTATCTTGTTCCCCACATATTTATGAATAAAATGAAATATAAATGTTTACATTTGATCCATTAGTTATGAAATGGGATAAGTTATAAAAAAAACACCTGCAAATAGGTCAAAAAGAGACCGCCAGAGCAGAGGTGCATCATTGCCAGCTCTAGGGTTAACATGCTGGGAATTATTGCTTTGTGGTATGTATTACATTTTCATAAAATGTCACTTTTCTAACAGTTTCTCTTTTGATATTACTAACCTGAAACTTAAAAAAAAAACTGTTTTGTAGGATAAATGGCTAATACCTTTGTCTCAATGAAAATGATCTCTAAAATAACCTATCTTTTAAACCCTGACCTGTCATGTACAAGGCATGCCAAATTCACACACTTGAACGTGAATTTAATATGACATTAATTTAAATTTACATTAGAATCATGTTCTAAAAAGAAATTTAGGCAAACTCCCAAATTGCAGATATACAATTCTAGGTAGAGAATCTGTTAGTGAAATTTCTTGTAAGAGTTGTTGGATGACCACTATTTTTCTTTTTACGACATATTTTGATTACTGTGCCTTTTAATAATTTGTAATGTGTTTTGAAATTTTAACAGAATATGTTTGCAGGACGCAGAATTATTCCGATAACTATCATACAAGAATTGCAAGTTACGTGAAACAGGAAATGAGCAAGGATACAACAGTAAACTGTTGAGTATCAGTTGATAGACTCAAAAATCAGAGAGAAAGTGAATTTGCAAAACTAGTGGTTACTCACTCACCAAAAGCAGCCATAAAGATTTCTGCTGACACTGAACCAAGTTGTCGGAGACCCTGTCTGGAAGTTGACAGAATTCAGAAAATTAATTTCAAGGGGGGCAATAAGTTTATTTGATTGAAGATTGAAATGTTGGTAGGGATTAATTGTGTAGAAGGGGATGTTGGAAAGGGAAGGAGAGTTGAGGAGAGACTGAAGGATGAGAGAGAAGAGTTAGTCAAATATGGGGAAGAAAGATGAGAGGTTGTGGAATAATGGGGCACTCTAAGTATAAGGAAGGTCTCACCTACCGCTAGTTGGAGTCGGATATAATATGACCGATGTCAAAGGGGATGAACTTGCCAGTCCAACCAAGATAACAAACACACGCTTTGGTCCCATTTTGAACCAACCACTCCATCCCAAGTTTGAGAAGCTGAGACATCGGATGGCTCAGGAGCAGAAGATCAATGGTGACCACTTCCCAACACACACACTGAACTAGGACACCTTTGTTGACTACCTGACAGGGCCCAACCAATATCCCTTAAAGTGGAGAGAAGCAGCGTAATAGGGAGTATGTCTAAATCAACTACATGTGTCAGGGAACCCCAAGAGTTTATAAATAAAATAATAAAGTAGATTCATTGGCCCAAAATAACAAAACAGTCATAAGGTAAGTCAAAACTATAATTGCAAGAACACAAACCTTTTAAAACTATAATATTCATAACAAAGAACTTTACAACTTATCCTTCTGTACATAAGAATTAAATATTACTTCACTATTAGATAATTAGGTTAATTATTCCAGTAAAAAGAGAGAGGATTGAGAAGTCTTCAAGAATCAAGAATCCTTTATTGCCAAAAAACAATTTCTTGCATTAGCACAAGTCAAATACAAATGTACATATATAGATGATAACTGGTTCTAGTATTAATAAAAATAATAATATTATTAAAAATGTAAAGAAATACAAAATTAACACCTGTTCTAAAATTATAGTACATATTTCTACTCTGTAAATTCATGGATGCTGTAAAAGGTTTTTCCAACGAGAAACTGTTTAAATTTTTTTATAAATGAATTTATAGAAGGCTCTTCTTTTATATCATCTGGGAGGGAGTTGACAAATTTAATCAAGTTGTACTTTATACTATTAAAAAAAAATTAAATATTATGTTGAGGTAGTTGGACATTTGATCTTGTTCGAAGTGTATATGTGGAAGATTTGGGAGCAGAGCTAAACAGTTTGTTATTTTTCTAAAAAATCAGGAACTCATAAATAAAAATACCTAGAAAAGTTGAGATCCAATTTTCTTTAAAAATTCTTTTACATTACTGAAGTCTATTCAAGCCAAATATGATCCTTAAAACTTTCTTCTGCATTTTAAAAACATATTTTGTTCTGAAATTTGCATAACCCTATACTGGAATGGCATAAATAAGATGAGGGTAAAAGCGACCATGATACAATTTTACTGAGAAGGACTGAGGCCGTGAAAGAAGATCAGCTCCGTATGTGTCCCTTATATCTCAATAGTTTTTAGTAGTTTTCCTTAAATTCCAGCAAATAATTTATACTTCAAACTATATTTTAAACATCTCTTGAAGTGCCAAATGTATAGTTTTCGCTTGGTAAAGTGCGTAGAGTAAATAAAGTTTGAAACAAGAAAGTGGCTATCTTGATCTTAATGAAAACCAAAAGCCGGTCCATCTCAATTTTTGATGGATGATCAGTATAATTTAATTAAGGATGATGATAGTTTTAAGATTACATGTGTCTGTACCTAATGTAAATAGCTTACAACTGACCCACACAAACCAAACAGTTTTATGAAATAATTAAAATATTATTAGAAAATATTACTGATTTAAAAAATGAGATGAAGAATCTCAAAGCTGAAAATAACAGGTTATCGGAAGTGATGGTGAAATAAACTGAGATGATCTATAAATTAGAAAGTGTTATTTGTGACTTTGCCTCAGAATCTAAGGAGAATAGGCATAAGGAAAATGTGAACCCATCCCAATGAACATACACAGAAAAATATAAGAAGCAAGACAAGATAGAATTTAATTCAAAACCAGTGACTAGGCCTATATCAAGATCGGAACAGAAAGACACTGAGCCAAAACCGGAACGGAAGGGCTCTGAGCCAGAGCCAGAACGTCATGATACTGAGCAAAAACCAAAATGGGAAGACACAAATTGTCCACTCATTATTGGTGATTCCTTACTTAGTGTAACATCAAAAGTATTAGAAAATGCAGATAATTGTAAAACAAACATTAAACTAATCTCTGGTGGAAAAATCCAAATGTGAGCAGTTTTTTGTCGAAACAACAAGCCCTACCAGAAAAAGTGATTGTGAACATGGGCACAAACAACTTGAGCAACACCAGGACCCCAAATTATGTTATGCAGCCATATTGGCTGACAATAGAGGCGAACAAGAATCGATTTCCTATGACTAGCTGGTACATCGCTTCCATTCCACATAGAGATGACTGCAATGAAAGGCCTTTAGAAGAGACAAATAAGGCTTTGGAATTTATGTGCAAACAGTTAAAGATACATTTTTTAAAAACTCCTCTGAACCAACAGCACATTAGTTGGGATGGACTCCATCTGAACCAAGAAGGATCAGAGATACTGGCCAAGAACCAAGAAGTGCTGTGCCCAAATCGTGAAGATGAGGAAGAAGATGAAGACAGCACTGCATACCCAAACTCCATAACAACCTCACCATTGAAGACGAAGTAGCCGCTACATCACCGCAACCTAGTAAAAGACCAATATATTTAGCTAATTTAAAAAATTGTTCCCAAAACACCAATAAATGCTTAATAGTTATACACTTAAATATTCAGAGAGGACTTCAGGGTAAAGTAAACAATCTACAAATAGAAATAGCTAAGTGTTCTCCAGACATACTCATTATATCAGAACATGGGCTAAAATATCAGGAACTAATGCGAACAAATATTTTGGGATATGTGATTTGTACCTGTTTTTTCCGAACTGTGCATATGTGGGGTGGCCTAGAATTGTTCATTAAAAATAACCTACTTATTGGTATTGAACAAATTAAATTAAATCAATTATGTGAGCCCACATAAATGATTCTTGAAACGTTAGCTGTTAAGTTAAGAAGTGAGTACCTCAATTTAGTGTTAATAGGCACATATAGATCTCCTGACCTGAGAACTGAAAAAAGAATTTTTAGATAAATTAGCCAACGTCTTACAGCAATACTCCTCTAAAGTAAATCAAATACTAATCCTTGGTGATGGAAATTTTAATATCCTGGAGCCGGAAAAGCAAGGTGTTAAGGATTTGCAAAATATTCTCTCTGAACATGGTTGCTTCATCTTCCAAATCCCCATAACCAGAATAACACCAATATCTATATCCAGCATTGATGGTTGCTATACCACAAGATGAAATAAAAGAGCAAGCGCACAGTACTTCCATCTCAGAACATAACATTGTTACAGTAAAAATCCAACACAAACCAAAATAACAAACAGCAACATGTAAATAAATGAGGAATTTTTCTTAGAATAATTTAAATATATTAAAAAAAAACAACTGAGATCAGTAGATTGGAATTTAGTTTATAAGCCACAAACTGTGGAAAAAATATAATAACTTTCTCAACATAATAAAACATAACATGGAACAGGTGATAAATATAGAGATATTTCAGTGAGGATATTATGCTGGACAAAGAAAGGTTTACAGTGATCCATTGTCTACAGTCTGAGAATCGTTCTTAAAGTTTTCTTTTGAAGTATGAGCAATCTTTCCAAGTTTTTTGACGAAGCAGCTCCCCAAGCAACTATACCGTAGCGTAGATGCGAGGCAAACAGTGCATGATAGGCCACAAGTGCTGTTTCCTCATTAGTGATGATTCGAATTCTTCTTATTATGTAATGGGTCACAGATAATTTTTTACAGAGTTGGTCGATGTGCTCTTGCCAATTTAGGTTTTTATCAATAATGATTCCCAGAAATTTAGTTGAGGTGACAGTTGGTATGTTTAGTTCAGGCTAGGGTTCTTGAGGTTTGTTTCTATTGCTTGGTGTAAAATTAATGTGAGTTGTTTTGGTGGTGTTAATATTAAGTTTTAAGGAGTCGCATATGATTTTGGTCTTTTCCAAAGTGTTGTTTATTATTGTACTGTTATTAGCATTTCATTCTGTTCGTATAACTATGGTGGGTTGTCATCTGCAAACAGAATACTCCTATTTTCTTGATCCAGTAATTCAGGTAAGCTATTGATATAAATTACGTAGCACAGGGGACCCAATATTGAGCCTTGAGTCACGCCTTTTTTTATTTCCTGAGGGATGATCTCAGATCACTAATAGAGTTATTGTGCTTGTGGCTAATTTCAACATACTGAAACCTATCCTGAAGGTAGTTATGGATCCAGTCAAGTGCTTCGCCCCTGATACCAGATTGTTTCAATTTATAAGTTAGAATGTACCAATCAAGGTTATCGAATGCCTTTAGAAGGTCAATAAAAAGCCCTGAGGCACTTTTCTTTTCCTCCCATATGACGTTAATATCTTGACATAGATTTGCTATGGCAGTACTCGGGCTCAATCTTCTTCGAAAGCCATGTTGATATTTGAAAAGCAAATTATTTCTTTCTAAATGAGCTATAAGCTGGTTGTAGATGGTATGTTCTAGTAGTTTAGAAATTATGGGAAGATTCGATATAGGCCTATAGTTACATGGATCTTGCCTATCACCTTTTTGAAGAATGGATATACCTTTGCTATTTCTAAATTTGTTGGGACCATTGATTGATTTATTGATGAATTTATAATATATTGAACAGGATTTATAATTTCATCTTTACAGTGCCTAATTATCTTGCCAGTTATGTCATCAAAATCACAGGAATTGTTTGACGTTAGTTTCTTAAACAGATAGACAAGTTCAGTTAATATTACTGTTTTGAAAGTAGATAAAATTTTTATTTGATTGTTTTGCTGTACTTCATTATACACCGGGGGGGGGGGGGGGGGTTTGGATTCAGCTGCTACGTGTGAGTATGTCTTATTCAAGATATTTCCAATATGGTATGGGTCTGTTATTAAATTGTTGTGGTTCATTAGGGTAATGTTATTAGATTTTAATGTTCCCCAGATTTCCTTCAGCTTGTTTTCTGCGGTAGTTATTTTCTCAATTGTATGATTGGAGTGGTTCATTCTTACATTTAGGTCAAAATAAGCAAACAAAAAGCATTTTATTTTCGTCCTAGCTTTCTCCTAGATATGTATGTATATATATATCTTATATCTTTTTCTTTATGTTACAAGGTGCATTTTAAAATATTTCAGCAAAATATTTGTTTTGAATGGCTGATTATGTTTTTCATAAATGCATGCAAATTTGGTATAGTTAATATGTATGTTCCATGATCCATGTATGATTTTTATTCAGAATTAAGGGGTTTGGGTTGTTATACAAATAACAGAAACTTACAAAAGCATTACATTTTTATTTGCATATTTTACTTACCTTTATTATATATATATATATATATATATATATATATATATATATATAAATGTATACATATATACTATATATATATGTATATGTATATATGTATATTATTATTATCTTTTATATTATATTTTATATATGTATTATATATACCTTTAATGAAATATATATATATATATATATATATTTGATTTTTATACATGAATGTGTTTAGATTGCATTTTTATTGTTCATGCAATTTGCATATATGTATATGTTACAATGTCATTTGTACGATTTCTTCAATTTGATTAGTCTATTTTAATTTAGTTCACCTTAATTCTTATCTAAAACTAAAAAACATTTATTTAGCGATAAGTAAAGTTTAGGACTCATTTTAATTGTTCAAGTATCAAGCAAGGGTGGTTAATATATTGTGTGTTGTAGTGTTATGCAGATGTTAATTATATATATACTATTTTATTTTATAATTATTATTTTTTTTATACATATTAACCTTTTCATTATTCTTGCACATTATTGAATGCATGTGCTGTGTGTACGATAAATTGTATATTGGAATTTTTGTGTATGTATGTTTGTACCTTTGAATATATAATTATACAAGAGTATTGCCTCCTTAAGTAGTAATATACTATAGTGAACATTTTAGTTCAATCGTGTATCTTTTTCATTTTATCAATTAGGTCATTCTTTAGAAATGCAAATTAGTCTACTCTTTACATAATGCGATTTTTGTTGCATGTAATGTTTATTTACAACGACTGTAAACTTTGTAGTACCAGATATAAAATTATAGCAATGTATTTTCATTTCCATTACCAAGTACATGCACGATCATTATTAATTCTTGTATATACATATATATTTTTTATTATTTAAATATTCTTATAACATAGGGTGGGTAAGCTGGACTTGTTAGCATGATAAACGACGTATGTGATGGAATAGTATCAATATAACTGTAAATGCATGTGTTTATGAGGATGGGGGTTTTTGATTTTGGGTTATTCCATTTGAAGTGATCCAGGGTGTGTTGCTTGACTATTTTTAAATTTGATGAAACTTGCCAGGTTGTTTCTCTCATATCTCAAGACTTTAAAACCATCAAAAAGATTTTTTGTTCTTTGGTGGTTCACCTTTGGCGGCTATTTTGGATTTGCTGCGCACACCCATTTTCGCTAATGTAAGGGTTTACAAGAATGGCCGTAACTGATTAAGTATTTGTCTTAGAAGAATGAAACAAAAACCATTTTGTTTATAAACTAACAATGTAAAATAAAGGTCTGGTAGCTTATTTACCTATCCCTAGTATTTCTTTTTGAAAATCCTAAGACAAATACAATAAAGCAATCAACAAAATGTCACTTTTGTAATTTTTTTTAAAGACAAGGGTAGTGAAATGCAATCTGATTATTTTTTTCTTTGAAGATATATGTTCATAGTGTTACCATAAATAATATGAACTTTTATATACTAACCCTACAGTTTTTATAAATTTTTCAAAAGTGAAATTTTTGAAAAATTAGCAATTTTGGCTATTAATAACTCTGATGGGGTTGGTGATATAAAACTAAAATTTACATAAAAGGAATGTCTCATGTATATGTAACTAGGAAATAAAATGAGTTATGAGAGAAACAACCTGGCAAGTTTCATCAAATTTAAAAATAGTCAAGCAACACACCCTGGATCACTTCAAATGGAATGACCCAAAATCAAAAACCCCCATCCTCATAAAGATTTTTTGTTCTTTGGTGGTTCACCTTTGGCAGCTATTTTGGATTTGCTGCGCACACCCATTTTCGCTAATGTAAGGGTTTTACAGTTCTAAGGCATTTTAAGGCATTTACAGTTCTATTGATACTATTCCATCACATACGTCGTTTATCATGCTAACAAGTCCAGCTTACCCACCCTATGTTATAAGAATATTTAAATAATAAAAATATATATGTATATACAAGAATTAATAATGATCGTGCATGTACTTGGTAATGGAAATGAAAATACATTGCTATAATTTTATATCTGGTACTACAAAGTTTACAGTTGTTGTAAATAAACATTACATGCAACAAAAATCGCATTATGTAAAGAGTAGACTAATTTGCATTTCTAAAGAATGACCTAATTGATAAAATGAAAAAGATACACGATTGAACTAAAATGTTCACTATAGTATATTACTACTTAAGGAGGCAATACTCTTGTATAATTATATATTCAAAGGTACAAACATACATACACAAAAATTCCAATATACAATTTATCGTACACACAGCACATGCATTCAATAATGTGCAAGAATAATGAAAAGGTTAATATGTATAAAAAAAATAATAATTATAAAATAAAATAGTATATATATAATTAACATCTGCATAACACTACAACACACAATATATTAACCACCCTTGCTTGATACTTGAACAATTAAAATGAGTCCTAAACTTTACTTATCGCTAAATAAATGTTTTTTAGTTTTAGATAAGAATTAAGGTGAACTAAATTAAAATAGACTAATCAAATTGAAGAAATCGTACAAATGACATTGTAACATATACATATATGCAAATTGCATGAACAATAAAAATGCAATCTAAACACATTCATGTATAAAAATGAAATATATATATATATATTGAGACAGCTAACACTGTTGCGTCATTTTACGCCAATAACATTGTGACGTCGATGTTAATTTGAAGAGTATATTAATATTTTATTGATGAATATAGGTCTTTTAGTTTATTCTAAATTGGTTAGTGTCACCAGATTTTAAACATTCTGATTAATAACGAAGTTAAAGTAAACTTAATTTTTTGAACCATAGTACAATCACTGTGAACCCATTTCGTACTACTGACACTGTGGCGTCACGAGTATACTCATAGAGATGATTATATCATTATGACGTCGTCAACGTATATGTTTTTCCTACGGTACATACACTATGGCGTCGTACAGTGTTGCCAGATTAAATCACAGATGTTTGGAAGCATGTGTGTCCGGTCCGCTGAGTAAACACTCCTTGGTGGAAATATTCCTTAGGTCTCTTCACTTAGACCTACTAGAGTACATTATTTCTTTTACGTAACCAACAAGGCGACTTCTGTAAATCACCGATTCTCATTTACTTGCTCAATAACTACTGACACTCTATGATTGGGCAATCATATACGAATTCTTTTAATTTAACTTAATTAAATTTTACATGAGATGTCTAGTGTATTTCAATTTAAATGCGTCCATATTTTAGTTTTCACAGCCTTTTTTTCTACAAGTAGAGTTTCCGCGCAGTTATCGTCTTACTACGCTTAAGAGACAACGTTCCACTTACCTATAAAATAAAATTTTTGTCGGTACTGGTGGTGCAGTGCTGTAACCCAGCTACTTGGGGACAAACTGTTTGGGAGATTGTAGGCGATAGTTTCCATGCTCGGTCCTCTTAATACCGACGCGGCGTCCGCTCAATGGTTGCCATCAACGTGGACACTACTAGAGAAGTTTAGGGTGTCCATGTTGGATGTTAGTCAAGGTTCAGATGTTGTGTTGGGAAGATAACTGAGTGTCAGACTTGTCTGAAAATCAGACAAACACTACGTGGTTCGGATTCCACGTAAAGCTGTAGATCCCATAGTTTCCCTGACCATTGGGCTATTAATAAATAGTCCTTTCTGAACTAAGTCGAACTCAGATAGGAACAATGACTATACTCGTTCATCTACACTCATCACATTCATTCACTCCTCATACTCGCCCATATCTTGACAATCGACGTTTTAGAATTAAATAATGAATGAATAATGAAAACTATAATAAATAAACTTTTCCAATCTCAAAATGTGGTAATATTTCTGATTATTACTTTCCAGATTGCATTCTTGTATTTTGTAAAATAAATTAATACATCAGCCAAAGGACACAATTAGATATTCATTATGAGACAATGCCGTCATAATTCCATAATGTACCTGACCAATTGTTTATTTAGTATTGTGTTATAGGAGTTTGTTACAATAATGAAGAAAAAATTGGTCAGGTAAATTGAAACTAATAATATAAACTTACTGTTAATTATAATTTAATATAATATGCGTGTAGTATTACAATAATATACACACCCACCATACTAGTCAGAGAAGATATGACTTCAGAGTCAGTGCACTTGTTTCATTAGCTCCGCCTTTAAACGTCTGATTTTGTGGTTTTTTTTATGAGTACTAACTTTAAATTTACTGAGTGCATTTTTGAAAAAAACCACATAATTAGTGCGTGAAGATTCCTGTTTAATTGCTTTTTCGTAGTGTGTAAAATCACTGTTTTAGCTAGAAGTTTTCATGTTCAGTTCGCCAACAGCTAATCGCACAAGAGGCAAGACAGCTGACAAGAAGAAGGCCAGACGCTCGTTATCTGTGGACTCTGACCCAGTAGATAAGACAGGTAAACAAACCGCTGCTATGGCTCCAGCTGAAGACAAGGTCATTGTTAAATATACTGTATTGAAGAATGTGTGAAAAAGTTCATTTTAGGTGAAAATTATGTTGAAGCGCTGGTGACAAAACTTTCAGAACAAATTAAAGTAGCAGTACAGGAGGCTGTTGACTCATCAATTAAACCATTGAGGATGGAGGTTGACAAGCTGAAGTTGCAAGTAACTGAGTTAACAGAGTCGTTGAAGCGGTAGGACAAACATATTAAAAGACGATTTACAACAATATCAGCAACGGAATAACGTCAGGGTGTTTGGCTTGCCTGAGATACAAGGTGAAGGTACCGACAAGTTGGTCATGGATCTCTGCAGGGAGAAGTTCGGTGTTGGTCTTCCAGGGACCACCATCTGCCGTTCGCACCGCATCGGGCCCAGACCAAACAGTATGGAACCCCTGGACACCGGCCCATCATCCTGAGGTTTGTGAGCTACCGTGATCGGCACCGTGTATTTGCAGAGAAGAAGAAGCTGAGAAGGACTGGAATAGTCATCAGAGAGGACCTCACGGCGGCGAAGGTTGAGGTTCTCAGGAGGGCAGCTACAATCAATACACGGAGGACGGAACGCCTGGACCACGGACGGCTGAGTGATGTGGGTCGACAGCGACGGCAAGCGGACCCGCAACTCGACTGGAGGACTTACCTGAGGCTTGAGGACTATACTGTTTGATAGTAAGGCATTTTTTCGTTTGTTTTTGTTTCTAATTATTTGTGATTATGAATATTTAATCTGTGAGTTTGTTAATTTTTCGCATTTGAATACGGTGATTTAATTTGATTATAATTTTAAATAAGGCATCGATAAGGTTTTATTTATTTACAGATAGGGAAAGCTTTGTTTTATTTTATTGTTTATTTATTTATTTATAGTTATTACTATGTTTGGCTTACTTTTTATTTATTTATAGAGTTTTTATTGATTAATTGCTTTAAATGAATAGATAGCATGTATAATAAAATGCTAAAACTGCACTTGTAGAAACAAAAAAACCATTTGTTACGTACAGGAAGGCCCTTATACTGCTATTCAGTATTAACGATTATAAAAATATGTTTCCTTTTACATTAACACATTGTCATAATTCGTAAATTCATAAAACTTCCATTTTATATTTTTTTTTCTTTAATTGAACTAGTTTATTTGTATTCATATTAAAATTTTACTAGGAAATTATTTAGTCAGCTATTTTATAATTAGACCTACTAATACTATACCATTAACTTTTAAGTAGCCTATTGTTACTGTTTAATTTAAAAACCATCTTTGGGAAAACTGTGGCATGATTTGGGGCATTTTATTAACATTAATACTAATTAGTGGGGCATTCATTAGTCTAAACTTTCTCTTTATAAAGTTATTTTATTATATTGTACATTTTAATTGATGTAGTGTTAGGATTAAAAATGGTAACCATTACTTACTATTCTGTTTAACATGAAGCTAATAACAAGGACACTGTGCATAGTTTAAATTGAAATTTAAAGATTAGTTTTGTTAATTTTTATTTTAATCAATTAGTGAAGCTTTTTGTCACCACCAATAAGATTTAATAATATTTGTTTTGTTTATTTAATTTTTCTTTTTTAGTCGCCAGTTGTAAATAATTTGTAACAATGTTAATCTAAGTTTTTCTGTGTGTGTGCATGGGTCGCCGTTGACCGCTGCTACTGTAGTTACCTTGTTGTCGCACTTGAACTCTGACCCCTTCCCCGACACTTCTAGAGAAGGAAGGCCTGAATATATGTTCTTAGATATCAGCGTTAATGGAACGCATATCCTTGCTAGTGTATGTTACAGAGCTCCAAATTTTCTTTATCTTTCTGAATTTGAGGAATCCCTTCAAGTCCACATGGCTCGCTACAGTCATGTCTAAGTGATGGGGGACCTGAACTCTGACTTACTAGGACCTGTTACTTATGATCAAACTTACTTGTCAACTATGTTGCACTCATGTAACATGACAATATTACAACTGTACGCCACTCATCACACTGCCACTGCTGACACTTGGCTTGGCTGTCACTGACCCGACCCTAGTTTATAAACTTCGCCGCCCAACAAAGCATAGGCCTAAATTCATTCAATATCGTAGCTACGGTTTAATATACCATCAAGCTTTGATGTCGGATGCGGCAGCGCTGCCCTGCAATTAGATTTTTTCATCTAACAACATTAAATGGTGGATAAATTCAAGTTTCTTTTAATCAATATTTTTGATTATCACGCTCTAATGATTAAAAAACGAGTTACTAAAGGACCAGCTCCTTGGTTCAACATAGCTGTTTGTGGTTCCTGCCAGCCTGAGCGTTCACCGTGAGGTGATTCCTCCACTCACTTTAGTAAAAAGCAGTGCTGACGAGTGGAGGGTGGTTAGGAGAGGGAATAGTTTCAGACAGGGAACAACATATTCAGACACTGTAATTATTTCAAATAAATTTTCTGCTTTGCGCGTTGAGGAGCCAGTTTGTAACAAAACAAGTGAATACGTCATTGATGGGCCTGTCCTTTGTCCCAAGAAGAATACTGCTCCATGTAAAGTAAAAACAACTAGAATTTTCTCACGTTCTGATGGGGTGCTGTCCCCTAATTTAACTAAGTTAAAAAATCATCTTCCATGTAAGGAAAATAAGTTATTAAGCATTATGATGGTCAGTGACTCTCATGAACCTAATCTATACTCTCTTATACGGAAGAAAGTGCAAGGCCCCTCAAATGTAATCTGTATTGTTAGCCTGGAAAGACACTTGAAACTGTACTAGAGGAGGACAGCTCTCATATTCGGAAACCGCTGACCAAAAATGACTGTCTTGTTCTCCGGGCTGGAACAAATATTCCACAGCGCTGTGGTGATATGAGGGCCTCTTTGACTGATTTCCTCGAATCCTCAAAAATGACGAACGTTGTGGTCCTGGGTATACCAAAGAGGTATGATATCCCCGACCTAAACATTACTGTTTCAGTAGTTAACAGCAACTTTATTAAAATCATTGAGCAATATGATCATGCAAATTTTGTATCTCTTGACCAAATCCCCCGACACGATTTTATGAGGTATGGCCTGCATCTCAACTGGAAGAGTAAAATTTATGTCGATTGTAGATGCAGTCATGTCTCATAACTCAAAATCTAAACAACATGTAGCCAAAATACTTGTATTAAAAAAAAAAACTATAATGGAGTTATTAAAAAAATTCTGTGCTAGAATTATATATAACTCTATTTATAAAAATAATGACAGTTTTAATTCAAATACTTAGCATTGTGGCTCCAACAGATCACAATTGATAGTCCGGCCTCTGCAGCTACTGTGGTTGGTGATCTGGTGGGAGGTGAGGCCTGGTCGAAGTCCCTGTCTAACACCCATTTTTTAGGACTCAGCAGGCCCAGAGCACTAAATACCTAATTTATATTAATCCAAAACCTCAATGTCCTCCTCTCAGAATCTTCCATCAAAACATATGTGGTATCAGATCCAACAAAAACCTACTGGAAGTGCACCTTCAATGTGAAAGTCCTGATATATTGTGTCTTTAAGAACATAATCTTAAACAAGAACAATATGATTGTTTCTCTCTACCTGGATAATCACGTGTTTCGGCATATTGCCGAGATCTAAGGAGAATGGAAGGGGGATTTGCATTCTAGCTAAAGTAGACATCGAGTTTGAGCAATTAGATGTTTCCCAGTTCTGTTCAGAAAGCTACTGTCATATAGCTGCTGCAAGATTGAATCTTTCAAATTTCAAAAAACTTCTACTTGTTGCAATCTACAGAATCCCTGGTAATGGATACAAACAATTTATTGAGAGTTTAACGCAATGTCTTCACTGGTTTGAGCCATGCCTACAGTTGTCATTGGCGACTTCAATATTGATGTTTTGAGCGATGGGCTCGCAAGTCGGTATTTTATACATACATTGTCAACGTATGGTTTGAGATAATATACAATCTCAGATTATACTAGAGCATTTAAAGACTCCAAGTCCTCAATAGATAACATATTCACGAACATTCATGAATCTCAAATACATAGTCAAGTTGTTGTAGCTGCATTATCTGACCATCATGCTCAGGAAGCTATTCTCACTTTCTCTTTACCAGATCCATTAAATATTCCAAGATTTAAGGTTTGTAGAGCATTCACTAATGAAAATATTCAAATTTTTAAAACCCTTTTGAAAAGCGAATCATGGAACTCTGTTTTTTTGGCTCAGGACATTGATTCTGGGTTCAATGAAATTCTTGACAGTTTAAAACACTTGTTTGACATTTCCTTTTCATTAAAAACAAAAAACATTTTCAACAAAAAACACAGCAGTAAAGTTCAGCTTGATGCAGGGACTTGGGCACTGAGAGAGGAAGTTTTGGAACTTTATTTAGACACAAAAGATCTTGACTTTAACCATCCTCAAAGAGCTCAGTATAGGAGATTGAGACACCTTTATAAAAAGAGTGTGCGCAAATGTAAATCAAAGGCTGCGCTCAGTAAGATTCACCTATCATCTAACAAAATAAATGTATTTGGAGTATAGTCAATAGTTGTAAATTTTCTAACTCAAAAAAATCTCTTAGTCCACCTCAAATCAGCCTAATTAGAGAAGATGGCACGAGTGAAATAATAAGTGACCCTTATGAAAAAGCTGACAATTTTGACTGGGTTTTCTCTTCAATAGGTCGTCTCGACTCTGATCAAAATCAGGATCAAATAAGTGTTCATCCATCTAATAACTTGCAATTTGACCCTCCACCAATTACATCTTCCATGTTCCTTTTCGAAGTGACAAATGAAGAGGTGGAAATAGAGATCTTGGTTCTGAAATCTAAACATTCCTGGGGGTCAGATGAAATCTCTTCATACGTGTTGAGACAGGTCAATGAACTTATATCAAAGCCACTTACATTTTTCATTAACTTGTCATTTGAAACAGGAATATTTCCAGATTCTCTTAAACATTCAATAATTATATCACTACATAAAAAAGGAAACAGGGAAGATTGCAGTAAATACAGGCCAATCGCCCTTGACTCAACATTGCCAAAAGTCTTGGAAAGAGTGTTCTTGTCTAGATTGTTGTCTTTTATTGGAAAAAATAACATCTTATCAATTAGTCAGTTTGGCTTTACTAAAGGCAAATCGACAGCAGACGCTGTAAACTTCTTAGTTTCGTCTATTTCCAAAGCGCTAGATACAGGAACATCAGTCATTGGACGCTTTTTCGACTTAAATCAAGCCGAATCAATCATGGTGGATCATGACCTATTGTTGGCCAAAATCGACAGGCTTGGAATAAGAGGAATTTCCCAATTTTGGATTAACAAATGTCTTTGGGGAAGAGTTCAGTCAGTAAAAATTCCGTTTGTGAACAATAATAACTATATCAAATGGGCTGAATCTTCTTCTGTTCCCGTTCTTAAAGGGGTTCCTCAAGGGTCGGTGCTTGGGCCTGTATTATTTATTTTATATATTAATGATTTGCCATTGAAAATATCCGACGAAGGAAGTAGGGTGTGTTTATTTGCGGACGATACGTCTCTGTCAAAAAAATGGTAAAAATCGATCACAACTTGAAGAGACAATGCGAAACTGCGTCCCTCTCAGCCGCATGCCACCAAACCGGATAGTGTGGCAGCGGCCTTAGGCTGAAATGTTTAGCTGTTAAAAATTTGCATTTATTGGTAATGTCTTACAATGCGTAAAACGTTTCAAAATACTTATATATTATGAAATTGTGGTATTAAGAATGTGTTACAAGACAACTTATTTAAAATTCTTCATGGTACAGTGGTACTGACCCACCCGCTCACCCATACACGTACAATGGTACTGACCCACCTACTTACACATACACATACAGTGGTACTAGAGAAAGAACGAAGGGACAGTAGGATAGGTATGAGTTTATATGGAGAGAGATAAATCAGCAATTCAAACTAATTGTTATTCTTTGATCAGGAAAATATACAAATTATAGATATTATGTAAAATGAAATCTTTTATATAAAACATTTTCATGAGTCAATGGTTCGTTCACAATTAATTGCTGTACAAGTTGATGTGATCCTGACTCCGCTCACCCTGACAACGCCTGCACTCCGTTATAGATATTCTCATTGCATTTTAATAGAATAACTTTAGGACAAATTACCGTAATGAAACTTGTTGCTGTAGAGAATCCACATTATACTGTCCTAAATGTATTTGATCAATCGGGCGGTCATGTAGCCTAATAAAATACTTCCTTTGGCTTATTTTGTTGTTGCTGTTTCGTTGGAATCAAACTTGACGAGGTGACTAAAACCATCCATTTTACCCATGAAATATGGCAAGCCGACGATTCCTTTCCATATTTGCATGGAATTTAACAACCCCTCTGCCCAGCCTATAGACATGACATTTGATATATCCACTAATTCATCTCATACTCATAATATCTGATAATCTTACTAACTCATGCCATACACACTCGATATTCAATGAGGCCACTAACCCACCCCATACATAAGATACTTGACTAGTGTTCTAACCCACCTTATGGACAATATGGACTTTACAACCCAACTAATCAACCCTGAATCTTGGTGAGCCCACTAATCTATGCTATTTATACGTGAAGCTTAACGGACATACGAACCCAGGATATAGACACCCAACATTTGACGAGACTACTAATCCATTTAATAAACAAATGACAGTTGATTATTCTACTGATCAATATTGTAATTGACACATGACAACTGAATTGTCTACAAACCATACCAAAGAAACACGAAGATTAACAAACTTACCAAGCCAAACATGTACGGTTACTATCTAAACATTTTCTGCATTAATACCTGCAATTATGAAGGACAGTACGGTCGCGGTAATACGAATATTTGTTTGCAAGCACTGTTCGGATTATAAAATCGTTCGGATTATCAAGGGTTGATTAAAAATGCTGATTATTGCATAAAATCGCTGAGTTAACATTGCGTGTTTACGCTTAGTTGACATTTTTATGAGTGATGTAAAGCCACGAACAGTACAGTATTAGAACAATTGTAATGACACTAGTCGTTTCCAAAACTTACAAGTCTCGACATGTAACGAAAACAGCTGTTGCGAATGACCGGGAGGGGGAAATCCTCGCCTATCGGCTGTTCGGACTACCGCAGGTTCGGACTATCGGGGTTTTGGATTACCACGATACAACGATTTCCAGGGTAGATGGGAGTACTTACCAATACTTGAGTGGATGTGCTTCTAAAGTAGTGTAACTGCTTGTCAAGTTAACAACGGGTTGTCTACCTAAAATTATCAGTGGCCACCCAAGTTGATCTCGGGTGGCTACACAAGTTGATCAAAGAGTGTATAATTTGACCAGTGGGTACTGGTACTGATCCCAAATGGGCTACCTAAGTTGTTCACGGTTGGTTACGCAACTTAATCCTCAAAGCGTATTAGTGAAAAATAAAAATTGATCACATGTCTTAACCAAGTGTACATGTAGTGGTAAACAGCCCATGTAGATAAGTTGAGTTACTTCAGTAATTTAACATGAGTAGCTACTAAAATTAATCATGGGTGGCTACTCAAATTAAATAGCCTACTCAAATTGATCACTATTAGCTACCAGATAATGGGTATCTACTCAATTTTATCATCCATCATAAAAAATATAGATATTTTGAAAAAGATTATTATTTATATCATTTGAAACAACATGACTACCAAACAAAGATTTTAATTTATCTTAATTAAGTGTACATATCTAGTTTTTGAGAAAAAGAGTAGGGACATGACGTCGCTACCAATAATGTTGAAAATAGAGCCAAATTCAATATTAACTACTATATAAAATTAAACATCCAAGTATGAAGTGTACTGTTTAACAAATGCACATTACTACAACAGTATAATGAAGTACATTACCCTGCGGACAATTAAAATGATACAGCAATTGGTGTTTGCTATTTTTTTTGTATGAACTAGGTTTGAAAAAAATAAACTTTAAGTAATATTTTGTTCATGTTTAAGTATGGGCCACGCATACAACATTTAATGTTTCTATTTCACTCAAATATTACTTTTATATTCGACATAATCTAAAAACATTAAGTACCGTATTTAACAAACATTTGATTTCAGAAATTTTTACAGAAACAGAATTATATATGACAGTAATGCTTGTGAGAGAAATTATATATGCTGTGATAAATTGTCAATATTATATTAATTTAAAGATTGCCCATTTCATATAGACACACACAAATTTGAAACTTCTAGCAATTATAGAATAATTGCTTCATACATCAGTATGAAGTATGTGATTAACATAAATGTGTGGTTAATTCAATTCAGAAGAAATGTAATGTATGTACGGTGGTGCAATGTTTTCTGACTTCTGTCTTTTATTATCAGGGCCAACTTGCGTACCAATGCACACGTTCTGAAGACATACGACTTGTATCTGGTCTAATACTGAACTAAGCCTTGCGAAGCAGCTGAGTATTGTGTTTCACAATGCAATACATGTACATAACAAATGAATTAAGGTAATTTTATAGAACAAAGGTCTTGTCGAATGTTTTGCTGACAAGTTTTTTCGTAGTAGCTAAGAAACAAGACTATAATCTTTTTTTAGTGAAAAAGCTGGAAAAAATACGAAACTAAAGAAAAATGGAAAATGTATATTTCCATAAGTATAGCGATATGGGTACTGAAATTGTGCGGAAGTTTCCCCTGATTACGAATATGACAAGGTCTTTGCAATCGAACCATTACTAAGCACTGGAATGTGCCGATTTCATTAATGTTACGTTCTGTTAAGATAGAACCAGGTTGGGTATTGATAAGTTAGGTTATGTTAGGTTTGTGTAGGTTGCGTTATTTTTGCCTATGTTATGTTGGGTTTTTTTAAGTTGGTTAGGGGTTTTAAAGTTAGGTTTGGTTATGTTGGTTAAATTAGGTTTAACGTAACGTAACTCAACAAACCTAACATAACCAGTGATGGATTTCCCACTAGGCACACTAGGCCAGTACCTAGAGGCGGCACGCCTCAGGGGGCGGCTGACATGTCCTGACGGGTGCCACCTCCGCCGCGCCGGCTGGTCTGACTGTCGACGTTTCTGTCGGCGCAGAAATTATGTGAACCTGAGTTTGAAGGTTCTTTTCTAAGAAACTAAGAGGCCTATGAAACCTCCTATAAAATAACTTGAAATTGATTTAAATCAGTATAAAATCACTGCGGTTACTTACACATATGGAATTAATGCATCGTAACTATACATGTAACAATTATTACAACAAGGCCAAATAATTAATTTTACAACCTCTAGAAGCTAAGAAAACAATGTTTATTGTAATTAATAGGAACTTTTTTTGTAAACATAAAATTCTAAAATTAATAACACTTATAGGAAACATTTCTATCAACCACGTATTAAAATATTAACGCACTATATGAACGGGTTTTTAAGTAGTAACGAGGTAAATTTGATGTACAGTGTTTTAGAATGTAAATAAACAGAATATTTTATAATATCAAACCAGTATTTGAGGGTTTAGGCTGTTTTCCAGACATTTTTAAGATCAAAATAGACAGCAAACCTGTTCCACAAGCAAGCTCAGTAAGAAGAATAACATTTAAAGTCAGTAATAGATTAAGAACAAACATTTAAAGTCTTTGGAATCAAGATATAATACAGAACCAGTTAATGAACCTGAAGAGTGGGTTAGTAATCTTGTAATTGTAGAGAAACTCAATAGTTCTTTGCGTCTTTGTATTGACACAACTCACTTAAATAAATATATTATTAGAGGAAGATATACAATGCCAACTATTGAAGAACTGTTACTAAACCTAGCTTATAAAAAGTACTTCTCGGTTTTAGACATTAAAGATGGATTTATCATATTCGTTTGGATGAAGAATCAAGTAAATTACGAGTATATTCGTTTAGTAAAATATTTGGAACATCTTGATTTTTAAGAGCACTATTTGGCCTTTTATGCCTACCAGATCTTTTCAAAAAACTAATAATAAAGTATTTTGGTGATATCAAAGGTTTATCTATGTACTTTGGTGATTTGTACATTGTATAGGGGAATCTGTAGTAGATTTGAGCCAAGAAAGATTTGATGAATTAAAAACTGAAAGTTAAAATGACTTAACCCTGGGTAAAATAATATCATGTAACTATGAATAGCCTTCAAAGGTTGAAGATTGAGCGATTAAATACTTTCAAATACAGAGGTGGCAAATAATTTGAAAATCATGCACTTTCTTATGAAGATACGAGAAGATTCCTAGATCATTAAGAAAGTTTATTCTATCTAACTTACATGAAACACATTTAAGTATAAGCAAAACAATATCAATGGTACCAAGTTTGTCTACTGGCCAGCTATGACATCGGATATAAAAAAAAAAAACCAATATTAAGTTATAATATCTGTCAAAAATATTAAATCGCAAAAGTTAAAGAACCCCTAAGGTTACACAAAATTCCTGACCTTTCTTTCTTAAAGATTAAATTTGACCATTTGATTTTAATCATTACAGTGCATATTGCTGAGCACCAAAAAAACAACTACTTGGTTGTTATGGATTACTATTCAAGATGGCTGGAGTTTTCATAAATGTATAACAAAACAAGTTGTACAGTTTATTGGCAAACTGAAGGAGTTGTTCAGTTGGTTCGGTATACCAAAGTTAGTAATAGCTGATAATGTTCCTTTTAGCAGTCATGAATTAAAACAATTTGCTAAATTGTGGAACTTTGAAATAGAGAATACTAGTCCTTACCATTCTAAGAGTAACGGGTTAGCAGAAAAAGCAGTTTTCTCATACACTGCATCAGTTCAGTCTGCTCAGGTCTGTCGTAGATTTCATGCGCCAACCGGTCAGTAGACGAAAGACAATGTTATTATGTTATTATTGTTCGCGTGTAAATTCTTTGTGTCGGCTTCCATTTGTGTGATTTGTCATGAGTTCCAGTAGTAGTGACGAGGAAACTAGCTGCGGAAGAGGATGATCAAGTATCGAGTAAAACAATTAAGAGTTTCGGTGCATAGTTTGCCGCACATGATTTTGAGGGAGAGTATAATATGCATTTTCCAAGTCTGAAAAATGATAATCAAAGATTTTTTCGTATAAGTTACGAAAATGTTATGGAACTATTACACAACAATGGATACAACTGTACTGCTGAAGTAAGTCGATCATCAAAACTCATCTTTCAATAACACAGCACTGCTTTTATATGTCGGACCACCCAGTTTCACTCAAAATACTTCTGTCTAGGCCTAGACCATTTGTACTCTGCAAATGCACGGGCTTTCCGTCGCTTCCGTCAAAAATTGCTCGCAAAGCGATAAGTGGCTGAGACGATGGAGCGGACTGAACTGAACGGACGTAACGAATCATGTGTGCGTCTACCTTTGAATAAGTGGTTTTCGATTTTTGGTGGTAGCAATGACTACAAATACACTAAGACGAAAAGTAGCCATGTTAAAATTTCAGACCAGTCGTCCAGGTAGAAACTCGACTTTACGCAAACGGCCACTAGGAGGCACGAGCGCTCGCCCGCCTGCTCCCTGTCTTTTGAAGCAGCGCTCGTAGCGGCTGTTTGCGTAAGCTTCCCTCCCGCTTGTCTGAAAAATTCCCATAAGAACTTTTCGTCTTAGTGTATTTGTAGTCATTGGTGGAAGCGACTGAACCGGACAGACTGAACTGAGAGGATCCAGTGTGCGACGACCTTATAGTTCACTAATTGTTCCTTTATGACTTTTACGTCGTTCACAATAAAAAACTTATGTATTGTATTTAATATATCTATTCTAATATTGATTTTGTTGACAGGGCTCGTTATAGAATTATTTACAAGATTTATATATAATTTATATCATAGTTGTATTATAATTGAAGAAGGAACGTGCCCTTGTTATATAAAATAATTATGAATCATTGGCATTACTTTTGAAGAAGACATATTAATTACTTGTTGATAATGTTATCTGACTGTTAGTTATATATCTTATATTAGTTGGAAAACAGCGTCCACCATAATCATATTGGGGGAAAAGTTATGTTAACGTCCCCTTATTCCGTTAATATTTTATTCAGTTTTCCTTGCCTGTTTATTATTGTTCTTTAACCTTGTGAAATTATAATTTGACGTAAAAATTAATAATGTTTTTACACATTACGATTGGTGGATGGCGTATGTTTATAAGGTAGAATCATTAAACATATGAGTTGTTTTGTCTTATAGTTTCCGGTTAGAAGGGTAGTCAGTGAAAGAGGAAATACTTGCTAATTTGTTCTAAAATGTTCTTTATAAACTTGTTGTAACATATGATTTTGTTATTTGAGTAGGAACGAAGATAATGCTGTTACAGACAAGTATTTTTATTTACAGACGCCTGCAATTATATTTTAATGTATTTGGTATTGATATTAATACATTTATACAGTTTATGTTTATAAGGATTTTTTTTAAGTATACGAATATGGCCTTTGTTGGTTTGCAATTCTAGTAACTAAAAAAAATCCCAAATGTTTTTACTTATGATAATAAGACTAGTTTTATTGATGCAATGTAACGTAGCATAAACATATTTTGCGTGATTCGCTTTTATGTACGTGTTTTTTATATAGTGGAATAACTGTTGAATACTTTTCCGTAGATATGGTTTCTTTTATTGTTCACTAATCGTTCTTTTATGACTTTTACGTCGTTAATACAGTAGTATTTTAATATTAAGGACCACTGTTTATTTATAGCGGTCTTTGATTTTCTTATCTTTTGTATATTATAAGGCTGGGTATAGAGTAGCGTTGGCTTGGCAATTTTGGATACAGAAAGTCCATATTCGAATCTATTTTTTCCCGCGTAATTAAAATATTATTTTAATAATACATTAACAATTACCATTCGTTTATAATTTAGCTTCTAAGCCAATATATAACAACACGATATTTATAAAGCTAGTACTCACAATTAAGTTAATTTTACAAAAAAATCTATGCCAGACGGCTCTTTATATCTCACAAGACTACTGTTACTGCACAGAACTATATATCCTTATTAATAAAGAGCTAAGTTTAATTTTACATTTCTTTTCATTTTACTGAAAGCTTCTTAAAATATCGATTAATTTAAAAGTAAATATTCGACGGTAGTAATAGGTATGTATGTTCCCATTAGTTCTGTTCCACCATTCTATTCCAAACCCGTTATTTATAAAACTATAGGCATTGAACATTAAATAACATACAACTATAATATTTGTCTTTATTAGCTTATTATTATCATTAAAAATATCTTGGCAACGTTGGTCAATCAAACTGTAGAAGAAACCATGCTAAATCTAATAATCCACTAGGTGGAGATGATTTAGGGTAGTCTGAACTGCTGGCGATGTTGGCAGTAGGCAGGAGACATGTGTTGAGAGCGGAAGTGCTGTTGATAAGAGCAGCTGACGCGAGCGTCTGACGCTGTGGATTCTTGCTATTGAGCCAAAAGATTGATAATACATGCACACCTGACCTATCAGCCCACCAAAACAAATACAGTAGTATTGATCCACCTACCATTCCTTATACTTAGGTACTGACCCACCCAATCTTCCATACACGTATAGTGCTTGTGGGTGGGTCAGTAGCATTGTACGTGTTAGGGTGGGTGGGTCGGTCAATATCATTATACGTGTATGGGAGGGCAGGTGTGTCAATACAGTGGTACTTAAGTGTGTGGTTAAATACCACTGTTCGTGTGTGTGTGTAAGTGGGTGAATACAACAGTACGAGTATGAGAGGGTGGGAGGGTCAATAGCACTGTACGTATATATTGGTGGTTCAATACCGCTGTACGTGCATGGTATGCTGGGTGGGGCAATACTACTAGGCTTGTGTGAGGATGGTTGGTTCATTACCACTTTACTTGTATGGCTGGGTGGGTTGGTCATAACCACTGTACTTGTATTTGAGGGTGGGAAAGTGAATATCACTGTATGTATATGTGTGGGTAGTTGATTAAATACTACTGTACATGCATGGGACCGTATGAGAGGGTGTGTGGGTCTATACCACTGTACGAGTAAGGGATGGCAGAAGGGTCAAAACCTTACGTGACGGGGTAAGAGGGATGGCTATTATCACTACGTGTATATGGGTGTAGGAGTGAAACCCACTATTACTGTACGCATACGGGTGTACGGAAGGCTTATTTTTACTGCAAGTAAGTCCAGACGGGAGAGCTACATTACCAATGTACAGTATTGGTCGATAAGAAGGCCACTGGCATGGTAAGGTGAAAGATGTAGGTTGATAATTTAAAATCGAAGTCTAATAATAAAAATGTATAGTTAGTCCAAATTTAAATAGTGATGTATGCACACAAACCTAAATAGAATCAAAATAATTCTAGTTCATAATAAGTTCAAACGACAGTAAAAAAACAATACATCCGTAATCCGAATGATAAATTGAAGAACACATGCAAATTCTTTTACTTCCCTAGTATATGTATTTATCTCTAGAAATTATTTTTAATTTAACAGTTTGGGTAAGCATGTGAAATTCGGTCCTAATTTCACCTAAACAATAAAACAATAGTTTATTAAAACTAAATTGTAATTGGAGTAAACATCAATAAGAACTGAAGAAATATAATCCATTTGCCACTAGCTAAATGATTATCTACGGCCTGGTTCCCAACACACGCCCACCTACTGACCGACCTGCTGTACAAGGTTCTGATTCACTGATGCCATATTGTAGTATACAGGATTACCCGCCAAATGCGATGTTGCCAAACTTGGTGACGCTGTACCGGGTCTTTAGACCGGTACATTTCGTTTTTTCATCGTAGTCTGCCGGGCTGCCTGAGATTCGCTTTTGCCCTGCGTTTCGCGTAGTTTGGTGGCCGTTGGCCCAGTTCCGTTCGTTACGTGTTCCAGCAGGTTGTCAGGTTGTTCGTCTGTTCAGTTGTCTTGTGCTGCCTGCAGAAATCGACATGTTCGGCTAAGGTACACTAAAACTCCAGGGTCCTTGAGTGGGACGTTCAGCCCTCAGCCTGCCGTCCGGGGATTGTCTACCATCTGCACTGCTAGCCTGGCCTGAGGACCATGTTGGAGCCTGGAGTTGCCCGCTACCCGCCCTACATCTTTGGTGGTAGAAGTCTTCAGTCCTCAGGTCAGTTCGTTCCATCTTTTTTCCCGGCGGCTGAGCTGGGGGTTTTGCTGTTTAAATATTTGTAAAAAAAAAAAAAAAAAGAAAAGGGCAGTGAAATATAAAAAAAAAAGAAGAAAAGAAAATGTTGGTGGAACTTTTTATGTGGCCTAGGCCTAAAACTTAAACTGGAACAGTGATTTGATGAAACAGCCATGGGGACTTATATTTTTTTTTTATTAAAGAGAGAAAAACTTTTAAAATACACAAAGATTTTTTTTTTATGTTAATTTTTATTTATATTTATTGTTATTTAGTTTAAGTAGTTTATTTTGTTGTTAGATATTTTAGAGTTTATATTTGTTAGGTCTCCATTGTTAAAGTATGTTATTTATTTATTTATTATGTTTAGGCCTAGTGATCGTTATTTATTTTTTGTGGTTTTTAATTGTATTATAGATGTCTTGAAGTGCATTTTTACTCGAACGGTACCGTGTTACATTTTCTTTTTAATTGTTTAATTTTTCAACTCACCAAAAGGGGATTATGGGACTTTTACTTAACTTCTAATTCGGAGCTGCCCAGGGATTCCGGCTTACTCCCTGGCCCGGTGGAATTATGGGATTTGGGCTAAATTGCCGGTTTAATTGTTGTTTGCCAGAAGTTTTCTAAATTTTCACTTTTATTTGGGGCTTAAAATTTGCTTACGTTTGGGGTTATCAAAAATGTTATAAATTTTTTTTTCACTTTTAAATTGTTAATTAATTTGGCTTACGTTTTGGGGTGTCTCAGGCTAAACTGCAGATAGGCCATGTAGTTGTTAATTTGGTAATTTTGGTATTTGTTGAGTTTGTTGTTTTGTAGCTTTTGTGTATTATCTTGTTAATTTTAGGGTTTGTTATTATTGATTTAAGTGTGAATTAATATTGTGGCCTTCTGCCGTTTTGATTAATTCATATTTTCTGGTTTTCATGTTAATAAATTAGTTTGGCTCAGCTGCCGAGTATTATTTTGACCCTCCAACTGCCACCCGTGATCCCATCGCTCGACTTGTTTTGAGCCATCCCCCGGTTGGCACGCTTACCAGCTTTGGTGGGGGGATGGGTCTCAACGCTAGAATGATAGCAGAGAACAGTGACGCCATAGTGGTAAATACGCGTATAATAATATACACCGGTAGACAGCAACGCTCGCCGCGGCAACTGCTTGAACTTCAAATTATATACTACTTTTTAATCGACCCACATTGCGACGTCAAACGGCAAATTTTAATTTTTCATTTAAATAATATTGCGTTGACTGAATTAAATTTAACTCATACCATTTTAATCTACATTTTTAACTCTACAAAATGACTATTTTTGAGTATTTTTAATTTCACGTTCTTCCAAACTATAAGGGAATTACATTATGGCGTCGTATACTTGACGCCACAATGTAAACTGACACCACAATGTTAGGAAATTTCTTTAACGCTGACGCACCAATGTTAGGGGGCTATATATATATTTCATTAAAGGTATATATAATACATATATAAAATATAACATAAAAGATAATAATAATATACATATACATATATATAAAATAAAGGTAAGTAAAATATGCAAATAAAAATGTAATGCTTTTGTAAGTTTCTATTATTTGTATAACGACCCAAACCCCTTAATTCTGAATAAAAATCATACATGGATCATGGAACATACATATTAACTATACCAAATTTGCATGCATTTATGAAAAACATAATCAGCCATTCAAAACAAATATTTTGCTGAAATATTTTAAAATGCACCTTGTAGCATAAAGAAAAAGATATAAGATATATATATATATATATATATATATATATATATATATATATACATACATATCTAGGAGAAAGCTAGGAGGAAAATAAAATGCTTTTTGTTTGCTTATTTGATCATAGTAAAATATTACAGGCATTAGTTAATATATATGAATGAAGAAATTCATTCCTAATTATATACTATATAAACATAATTTTCATATTAGCCAATAAAAAATGATTGCTGATGGGAATTCAAATAACTTTCTCTATAAGCCAATACTAAAAAAAAGAATATAAACTCACAAAAATAGTATTAGTGTTAGCAGCACTATTACATTTAATCTAGTTATACAGACTAGCAAAACATAGAAAAATGCACACAAATGGACTTAAATTTTCTTTTAACTTGAAAACATTCATAAAAAAATAACAGAAAGGAGTACCTTTACGAACAAAAAGTAATTTGTGTTTTGAAGTGCTGTTATGATGCAGCCGACCTTGGTACGGTGTCCTGAGTACCATCCGCGGTGCGTGTCTTGCCGCCGTCTCCGTTGTTGCCATCTCCAGGTCTCGCCACGTCGTCCACATCACTGACGCTCCACACCCTCCTTATAGCTGAGTTTGGTGATTTCCTTATGAAAATTTTACCGTCTCTTGACCAAGCGAAGGCAAGATGGCCATCTCTTATACACATCTTAACGTGGAACAGAAGGTTCTTATTTTGAGGAGTAAGGTGTTCCACAATAAAGGCTGGATTCGGACGAATGAGGGAGCTAGATCTATCGTGTTAAGTTTTTTTTATTTTGGCTGAAGCTAACCACTCAGCTCTTGTTGATCGGCTGATAAACTGGGCGGATGAAAATCCTTCTTCTCTCGCGGCGCACGGAGGCGATGAGCAATTGAAATGTAATTGCGGTCATAATTGATTCCGAGAGCATTGGCCACAGATTCGAGTATACTATACACGTTTTCATTAGGGGTGATAGGAACGCCTTATCTCTAAATTCCTGTTTCTCGAGTATTGTTATAAGTCCTCGATATGGGACAACGTGGGGCCTTAAACAAATGATGGTGTATTGGCTATATATGTGTGTGCTTCGGCCCTCCTTACGTTATGCTGCAGTTGTCTAGTGGTCGGCCATGGCACAAAACAGTGCAAGGCTAACAATAGACAAATGCCAGAGAATGGTGTGCCTGGGAGTTACAGGTACCATCAGAACAACCCCATTGGCAGTGATGGAGGTCCTCACTGGTCTCCGGCCCCAATAGACCAGTTTGTAAAGGGAGGCTTGTAAAGCATCCTTTAGAATAAGGCCGTCTGGAGGCTGGCTGTCTGGCCAACTGGGACTCTATGGTGATATACTACCAAGGGACATTGGTCTGGACCCGCTGCTTGCAATGGAGACAATGATACCTAGGTACAGATTTGACAGACAGGTTAGGATTTTCCTGGTAAAGACAGACGTACTGCATATTTTTATATAATAAAACTCAGTTATGAAGTTAGAGGCGTAGTGATCATGAAGTAAGTCAGAGAATACTGAGGCAGCAGCGTCAGCATTCCTGGAGTGATGGTCAAGGAAGGTGGACAGTTGAGTCTAAGCTGAGGTCTGGGTCGGGAGAGTAGAGAAGTGTACTGAATTCGACTGGACAGTGCACATCTAAATACCAAAACAACATACCCACCTGCCCACCCATACACGTACAGTGGTATTGACCCACCCGCCCACCCATACACGTACAGTGTTATTGACCCACCCGCCCACCCATATACGTACAGTGGTATTGACCCACCCGCCCACCCATACATGTATAGTGGTATTGACCCACCCGCCTGCCCATACACGTACAGTGATAATTGACCCTCCCACCCACCCATACACGTACAGTGGTATTGACCCTCCCGCCCACCCATACACGTACAGTGGTATTGACCCACCCACCCACCCATACACGTATAGTGGTATTGACCCACCCGTCCACCCATGCACACACTGTGTTATTGACCCACCCGCCCACCCATACACGTACAGTGGTATTGACCCACCCACCCATCCATACACGTACAGTGTTATTGACCCACCCGCCCACCCATACACGTATAGTGGTATTGACCCACCCACCCACCCATACACGTACAGTGGTAATTTTTTTGATTTTTACTATGGATCAACTATCAGTCCATTTACAGGGTAAATAGATGGTTAAGGCACTGTTGGGCCACACAGGACGAGAACACTGTCGATTCCCTAGATGAACACAATACATTATACACGAGTGTTGCAGGGAAGTGCCTTCCTCTGTAAGCTTTATACACATTGCTTTCTATAACGGCAATACACAATCCAGCCCAGAAAGTTTCAACTCTTCTTACTTTCTAAATAAATGTAGAACTACTAAATTAATAAAAACAAGAGTATCAACCAAGAGTACCATCTTGGTTTAGGGGATGGTACTGCCCCCCCACCATACACCTGTACCACTGTTTGGATACCAGTGTACGTATATGGATGGGCGGGTGGGTCAATACCTCTGTACGTGTATGGGTGGGCGGGTGGGTCAATACCACTGTTCGTGTATGGGCGGGCGGGTGGGTTTATGTATATAGGGAGGGAGGGAGGGGGGGGGAGGGAGGGATGGAGGGAGAGGGAGAGGGAGAGAGGGGAGGAATCTTCCAAGCGGAGGTGATGGCAATCATGACTGCCGCACAAGAAGAAATGCATTTATGTGGCTTTGGAGGAGTTGTTTCCATCTATTTGGATAGTCAGGTGGTGATAAAGGTGATCATGGTACCACGTACCAGCTCTAAGTTGGTATGGTTGTGAAAGTGGATCCTAGAAACCCTTTGTCAGCGTAAACAGACGAGACTTATATGGGTCCCTGGACATGCTGGCATTGATGGGAATGAGAGGGCTGATTCTCTGGCTAGGAGAGAGGCAAAGAGTCCCCTTCTGGGACTAAAGCAAGCCCTTTTCATCCCTTTCCAAACAGTTAAGAGAAGAATTGATTGGTGGACCTTTGAGGAACACAATGGTAAATGGAGGACTGAGACCGGACTCAGACAGTCTCCTGCACTTATTCAAGCACCAGACCGCAGTTACAGCCAAGCTTTGTTGATCTGTGACCAGGCCAAGGTGAGGGCTGTTACAGGGCTGATGACTGGACATAATATCTTTCATAGATATATGAAGATCATGGGCCTAACAGAACATGTAGGCTCTGTGAGGAGGATGAGGGGAGCTCCATACACATCTTGCGCTATTGTGGAGCTCTTGCATCTCTTAAGTGCAAGACTCTGAGTACTGCTTCCAGAACCAGAGGATATCAGAAGGGCTACACTCGGGGAGACCGTGTCCTTCATAAAGGGAACTGGTCTCTTGTGACACTGTTGCTAGGCTCAGGGTGCAAAGGATCATGGAGTCTAGGCGCGGTGGGCTTGGTGACAGGACCACAACCTGGTGTATCTAATCTAATCTACAAGGCTAAACAAATCACAAAACTGTTTGGATCTTTTGATTTGTGAATTTAGTTAAAAATAAAATATAAATGTGAAAAAAACATATTTAACTTACCAAATTTGGGTTTGGTGAAATGAGCCCACTTAACACATTTGGAATAGAGCTTTTCTACAAAAGAATTGTCTGATCCTTTAGGCATCTGAAATCAAAATCTGTGTCCGAGATATGATCTTGTAAAGGTAGGTATTATTAATAAAAATGACATGTTGTTAAATCTTTTAGTAAGATGTAATTATTGGTTTATCATGAATGGCTGAAAAACCTTAAAAACACATAAATTAAAATAACTGTAACTGACAAAAAGAAACACTACCATTATCTACAAATGTACAAGACAAGATTGATAGGTTCAGGAAGAAATTGGGAGAGAATCTTTCCCGGCAGAGAATACAAGAATTTTAAATAAATTAAGTACAGTAAATAAATTAAAACATATAGAATGTTTTTTTAATATTAACAATATTTTTTTAAACATAATTTTGGCCACTAATGAAAGTTTTGACAATGAGGTAAAATTTCATGATTGTGATTGTATAGATCCTTTTACTTGCACGTTTAGTGATTTAGAATATGTATCTAACTTTAAATATTTAGGAGTATATGTAGATGACAAAAATGACTTGGAAAACACAAACAAATACTTTATTGATTCAGAGTAGAAGTAGCACAAGAATAATCAATTATTTAAGAAATTGTTGTGATGTGCCATACTAGTGGCAGGTCATTTCCCCTCAGTGGCAACTGTTTTTAGGTGTATCTCAAGGTTTTTAAAATAAATAAAATATAAATAATACAGTATATTTATTTTGTTATATATATTTATTTCCAGAATTAAATGGTGAGTAATAACAATTGATGAACAATGAACTATTATTTTGTATAGGCTATACTTTTTTAAATTTCATTATCAAAAATGTAACTGCTTTTTGCAGTCTTACTTTTACAGCAAACAGTTTATTTCGACATTTTATGTTTTTATGCCTTCAAATTTAGTAAAGAATTTATAATTTACAAAACATGTATTTTTAGTTGCACTGTTATTACACACTAAAGAGCTTTTCTTCAAAGAACATACTGAATAGCAACAAATACAGTATATAAATACTTTAAAATATTAATAAATTAATTAATACCATATTCAATACATTATTGACTGAATTACAGTTTGAGGAAAAAAATCAATAAAAACATAATTAAAATAAAATTATAATCAAGATTAACAACAAAGAATATATATATAAATTAGTGCTATATTAAGGAAATAAGCCTACATGGTCATGACGTCTGAGCATTAGGGTGGACCAAAACATTTTTTTATTTTTGAACGCTATACCGTGGAAAACTTTCCTATGAAGTGCCTAAATGAAATGCAATAATATAACAAAAATCTTCATTGAAAACCCAGCTAGTGCAAAGCACTTAAATTTTGAATGTTTTGCAAAAACTTTGCTATTTTGACGTAATTTTAGAATTGTTTGTTATGTATTATTATTAAAGCACTCTAGTGAAAATAATTTTAGGAAAGGACTTGAATCACTTTTAAACATCATATACCATGAGGATATATAATATATAGCAGCGCAAAAGGCTTAAAATTAATCATTTTCATATTAATTAGGATTTTGGCTCCCAGTCTGATGAGTAATCCAACATTTCAGGAATCATTTTTCAGTTTTTTTTTATTTCAATACTTGTTTAGTATTGTATGTCAGGATGAATAAATGGGTGCCAGTAATTGATAATATAAAGAATATTTATTCACACAATATAGGTTTTATCAGCGCTTTGACAAGGAACACATTATTATGAAAGCATTTATATCAGGCCGGAGCGGCATACTACAAAATCTGTTAAATGATCCCAAATACATATATTTACTAGTGACAGACAATCCCAAACTAAACTATGAATACATATTAAAATCCAGGGTAAAAGGACATGGTGGTAAAGAGTATAAGAAAACCCCAAACTGCGGAAATTACTAAAGGTGAAGAGAGCGCTTACTCAATATGGCGTAGTAGAACATCACGCAAAGTCTGCTATCTCTTCTCCATGGTGTAGGGCTATACACCCCGGATCCTCCTGACCCAAGCACGCTTTGAATAGACTTATTCCCGAGATGCGGATCGCCAGGTGTTGGTTTTTTAACCGTGTTTGTAGGAGTATTGTTTACTGCTATCCGGACATAACAGATGGGTATGTGATTGTACAGATAACTTCAGCTGGCCATATAACCGAATAGAAAAGGCTTTTGTGAAATAAGAATTAAAGATTATTATAACCCGCAACCAATATAATAGAAAAATAGACCCGCTCATTTACGTATTAAAAAGGTCCCTGATACTAGGGATGGATTGTGTGCTCATCTAGGCTGCTAGGGTTAGCCTCCCCTTGGCCTATCAAAAGGGTTACAATGGTGGTGTCCCACGGAGGTGTACTAAGCAGAGGGCGGCTCCCACCTGGACTAAGTCCTGCTCACCCATGACGAGTGCTCTATCACCCTTTGTGGAGTTCTAGTCTCAACAGTATTTATGTCTAGTCTCTGCTTCCACAGTTCCAGCCAGGATCAAGAGGCCATCCCAGTCTTCGTTCTTCATCAGCAGGTCCTTGTTGTCCTCTGACAGCCACTTGTGTAGAATGCATTTGATCAATGTGACATTGTTCACATCTTCCATCTATTAATACTCTGTACATGACATTTCCCTGTCATCCAAGTACAGTTCCAAATTTTCACTTTTCATCTTTATTAAAATTCATCTTGTACTTGATCACCTATATTGAATGACCTCTTGGTTCTCTGTTCATCAAAATCTTTTGATTTCTTTTTAATCAAGTCTTGTTTGAATGTTCCTACCAAACATAAGGTCTGCAGGACTTTTTATGGTAGCAGTATGGCGTGATTTTCTGTACTGCATTCAGAACTTGCAGTTTTAAATTGAGATCACCTGGTTCTTGAATCATTGTTTTCAGTCCTTTTTTTATTGTCTGGACATATCGTTTGGCTTGCCTGTTAGATGAAGAATGCCCGCTGGATTCCATTTTGTTTCATAAATTGTTGAAATTCAAAAGAAAAGAATTGCCCACCGTTTGACTAACCAAAAATGTGGGCAACCCGAATTGGGTGAAAAGTGTTCTCAATTCAATGATAGTTTTCTGGCTCGATAGTGATGTCATCACAACAACTTCGACCCATTTGGAAAATGCATTGACCACAATGAGAAAGTGTTTTCCGAAAAAAGGTCCAGCGAAATCATCATGTATTCTTTGCCATGGAGCGTCAGGATATTTCCAGTGGTGTTGAGTTTTTGGAGGCTCGTTTATATTTTCACAACAAGGTTAACAGTTTTGTATGACATCCTCAATATCCTGGTCTATAGTTCTCCACCAGCAATAACTCAGAGCAAGAGCCTTCATTTTGCACATTCCCATGAAGGCTCTCGCTTGATGTAATTCTTCTAAAATATTCTTTTGGAATACTTTAGGAATAACTTATCTCTCATCTCTGAAAATACTTCCATCTTCGAAAGAGAAAAGTGTCACTTCTGCCTGTTGTACTTCCGGTTCTAAAAGCTTCAAGAGTCTGTTTTAACTCAGTGTCAACCTTAGTCGCTTCCTTGATTTTATCTCAAGTGATAGGAAGAATTTCAAGTTGGGATACTTGGAAAATGGAACTTTCATCAGTTTTTGTGTTTGTATGTTTTACGACGGGAAATCAAGAGATAGTTGGCGTTTGCATGAGTTTTAGTATTACAGTACTGAATTGAGTAGTTAAAACCAAAGAGGTAAATAGCATAACGGAGCATTCAAGTGGCAGACGTGACTGGTAAGGCTCTATCTGGTTCAAAAATAGCCGTCAAAGGTTTATGGTCTGTAATTATAGTAAAATGACGACCATAACAGTATTGAAAAAAATTTTGGAGACCCCAATATTAAGCCACCAAAATGTGCAAATTGCCACCAACAAACTGGACAAAATTCAACTCATGTGTGAGGAGCTACAAACAGATGTACTTGTAGTTACTGAAAGCGGTTTCAACAACAAAAACATTGAACGTTCCCAAATTCAAAATTTAAAACTAGCCAACTCTTATTGCCGACAACTGTCCGAAGGAGGAGGGGTCGCAATTTTCGTAAGGCAAAATTTGACCTTTGACATCTTCACACTCAAGGAAACAATCGAAAAAGATTTTGAAACAGTTAGAATCAAATTTCATTCAAAAAATTCAAAATTGGTTGTCATCAGAATTTATAGGTCACCTAGCGGAAACGAACAAATTTTTTTTTCCAAATTCGAAGACTTGCTGACTGACTTAACTGACAAATATAAACAGGATTATGTCCTTATGGGTGATTTTAACATTGATGCACTTAACATCAATCATCCATCTACAAAACGGCTATTCAATTTGTTAAGGTCGTTCAGACTCAGGTTGTCAGTCAAAACACCAACCAGAGTTACGGCTACAACACAGTCAGCAATCGATAACGTCATCACAAACCTTACAAGTGTCACAGTTTCTGTGGTCAATACAGCCATTTCAGACCACTACGGCCAAGAGGCTATTATTAGTGGAGTACAAATCGTAAAGGAGGCCAAAATTACAAAAACTATAAGAGACACAAGGCCAGGAAACATAGCTCTCCTCAACGCTTGTCTTTCCAGAGAGACATGGGATGTATTAAATCCAACTCAATGTGTAGAACAGCAATTTAGATTTTTCTCATACCGCCTTAATTACTATCTTAGTATGTGCTGTACAATCTTAGTACAAAAACAATCGAAGTCCGCCCTTGTTGAATTTTTTTTTCTATTGAAATTCTATTGAAAAAAATTCTATTTCTATTGAAAAATATTGAATTCTTGTTGAACTGAAATGTTTCTACAAAATTTAGAAAACAACTTCAAACGAAGGTTTTTAAATTTTTTTCCAGAACTATACAAAAATTTATAAAAATGTTATTCAAGCTGCGAAAGCGCATGATGTCTCCAAATCAATAATCTTGTCCAAAAATGTTTCTAAAACTGTTTGGGACATCATTAACAATAAAATTAGGTACAAAACAAATAAAAATCAGAGATAGGCTTGTGGAGGATGCGGCTGAGGTTGCGAACGAGTTCAACCGATTTTTCGCGTCGGTTGCTTGAGAGCAATCTCCTTGTCCATCCCCCCTAAAGTAAACCCCCCACGCATCCAGAGTCCAGTAACTTCATTGGCACTGGCTCCAGTATTTGAGGAAGAGATCGAAAAAATCATCCAGCAGCTCCCAGCCATGATGTCTGTATGGCTCATTAAAAAATGATCAAAGCATATTGTGAGACCATTATCTCACATAATCAACTTGTCTTTTGAAGAAGGTTGTCCCTTCCTCCTAAAAATCGCAAAAGTAAATCCAATTTTCAAGAAAGACGATCCCCACTCTACAAACAACTATAGGCCTGTCTCATTTTTGCCAGTTCTAAGTAAATTATTCAAAAAGTCTTTTTGGTAAGAATGCTTCAGTTTTTGAACAAACACAACCTGCTTTCTGAAGATAAATTTGGCTTCAGAAAGGGTAAATCGACAATTGACGCTGTTGTGAGTCTAGTCGATCTGGTTGTGGAGGGACTAGAAAGTCGAAATTCCACATTAAGTGTGTTCTCGACTTATCTAAAGCATTCGAATCTGTTGACCATGCTAAACTGCTTGACACACTGGAATCTCATGGCATCAGAAGCTCCAGTGGCTTAGGTCTTTTCTGAACCACAGAAAACAAGTTGTCTAAATGTCAAATAAATTCTCTGAACTAATTCATCTAAGGTTTTAGATGAATTAGTCAGTCAGGGAATCAATACTTAGTCCGGTTCTCTTTCTAGTCTATGTTAATGATATTGGGTCATCACTACGTTACGGCAAACTTGTACAGTATGCTGATGACACAACCCTTTGTTTCAACAACAAATAGAGAGTAAACCTGGAACATGAAACCTTTGTTGACACCAACTATTGTGTCCAGCATTTCAACAGCCTCAATCTGATAACAAACCCTTCAAAATCAAATGTCCTAACTTTCACGCTGCGATCAGGAAATCCCAATGACGGGCCAATCGTCATATTGGATGATACCCTGCTGGATGTCATCAACTGTTCCAAATTCTTAGGTATATTCCTGGATAGGGGATTGACTTGGAATGTTCACATAGACCATGTCTGCTCAAAACTTTCCACAGGAATATATGTTTTGAGGTCCTTAGCCAAATCCTGCCCAACTCAGGTGCTGATGACGGCGTATTACGGCTTAATTTACCCCCATCTTACCTACGGTTTGGTATTGTGGGGAGCCAACTCAAATGGCCAGTTTCTCAGAGCGTTCAAATTGCAAAAGCAAGCTATTCGCATAATCGCTCTGTTGAAGTTCAGAGAATCTTGCAAGGAAGCATTCAAGGAGTTGCAGCTTTTGACACTGCTATGTCTCTACTTTTTAAAGATAACCTTATTCTGTGTGTGTAAATGTGCTATGAACAACGGTCGGGACATACACACATATGACACACAAGGCAGGAATACCAACCAAACTGGGAGACACAGGACGGGGGTTTATGAGCACCTGCCCTCACAAGCAGGGGTTCGTTTCATCAACAAGTTGCCCATTTCAATAAAGAGTGCCCCAACGCCCAAGGCATTATAAACTTGTTTGAAACGCTTTTTAGCGTCCCAAGCATTTTACAGAGTTGACGAGTTCATGGCACACGACTGGGTGACCGTATAATCAGAAGACTGACGTCCGGCGCTGGAAGTGGGTACTTTGGCAGTACAAATGTGGTGTAAGTGGAGATTCTGTTTGTTCAAATGGGGTTTTGATGTGGCATGATTGTTAAAATTTTAGAACTAATCTAATGATTGCTATACATTGTTATGTTCTGGCAATAAAAGATTTAATTTGAAAAAGCGGTTGCCTCCTTATTAATTTGACTATAGGCTTCTTTACTCTTACTGAGAGATCTCGATGCAAAACTAATGGACCATTCAGAGCCATCTGGCATTCAGTGTGAGAATACAGCTCCAAATCCATCAGGTGAAGCGTCGGTGCTAAGTAAAATTGGTATATCAGGATGAATGGGTGTGAGAACCTGGTCACTGGCTACTTTCTCTTTTATCTTTAAGAGGGCTAACTTGCATTCCTTACTCCGTCTGAATTTATTGTTCTTGTGAAGGAGTTGATTGAGTGGGTATACAATATGATTGAGGCCCCTGTGTTGAGATCTAGTCGAGTTGACTTGCCGTCAAGCTGAAGATTCACATTATCTTGTCGCTGGTTTGACCTCCCACATGCTTAATATTTTAGATGTCATTGACTTGAGAGCGGTCTGATGAAGATGAGTCAGAGCGGCAGTCGAGCTGTCTCACATGTCGCTTACCTTTGCTGGAAAAGTTGCTGAGACACACACTGGCAAGATGTCCCAATTTCTTGCATTTGTTACATGTCTTAATCTTCCCTTCACACGCTGATCCTCTCGATGTTCACTGCTCCCACATCGGAAACAGAGTCCTCTTAACTACCTTAGTTTGTCTCGTATACTCGTATTAGTTGACTCAGAATTAAATTCCTTGGAGCTTACTTTATGTACAGGAACACTTGAAGATAGTTGCATTCGTCTACTGTCCTATTTTGATATCTCAATTGCAAGTGCTATCTTAAAAGCCTCATCGAATATGATTGCAGAACCTTTTTAGAGAATACGTTAACGAATGTCATTATCTAAGTTACCTCGAACAAATTGAGATTGAAGGTCTGTATAAGTTATTGAAATATTACAGCCTGTGCAAACAAAATTGCAAGTGTTAGCGATTTGTTTTAGACTTTCGATGTAGTCTAACACTATAGCTGTCTACTGCTATAGCGTAGCATTCAGCATATTATGGTGGAACTAGTGAGAACAGAATTTAAATAGAGAGGACATGGCCTATACGCCGTGTGCATTAGAGGTGTGGCAAGATCCGCTATCTTGGTCTGCGACTCGGACAGAAAACAGTGCTCTAACCCTACACTTGCGGCAATTTTCTCCCGGAAAAAACACAAACATTTAGTACACTTATTGTGGAGGCAAAATTTTCAAACTAAACACATTAACAGTAAAACTCATTGAGACACTTTCAAGCAATAAACCACTTAAATAGGAGTTATACAACACTTATAATTAATAATTAGACATTAGAAGAATTATGTAGTTTTCCATTTTGAAATGAAAAATTTAGCCGGCTTCTAACTTTTTTACTGTTTGCTCAGAGAAGTTTGACAAGTGGCAAAGTTGTAGGGGAGATATTGAATTTAACATAAAAAATTATTTAAAAAATATAAGAGTGCAGGTTGATCCACCAGGATAGTATACTTGTTGCAGTAAAACGTCAACGTATTTGCAGTTCTGCCATGCTGCAGGTCTCAGTGAGCACATACTGCAGTAAGCACTAAATGGTGTACAGTGATAATTTAGTTAAAATAATATGGTTTTTAATATTTATGAATTGTTCTTGTCTAATTTAAATCCTAATCTTAATTGTGTAAGAGTCTAAAATGTTTTGGGAGTTTATTCAGACTTCAAAGAATATTGTACAAATTTACTTATAATCTTTTTGTTGTTGAACTCATTTTTACTGTGAATTTCAACAAATATGTGACATTATAATTTATTTATAAACTAAACAGTAAAACTAATTTAACAGTTTAATCAATTAATCACTGCACTATTATTAAACAGTAGACATTTGCCTTCCATTATGAAATCATAGTTGGTATTTGAAAATGGCGAGTCAAACGTATAATTCTATGTTTTATTTTAGTCTTGTTTACAATAAAACAATAGAAATTATATTATCAACTAGCTAAAAAGTTTAATTGTAATAAAGCTTAGTTCAACTATACTAAATAACAATTTACTAAAATAGAACTAACCTAAATTATTTTACTGCCAATATAAGCAAAGATAATTTATTTTCAAATTAACATCCAGTTACAGATCTTGAATTGAAAATAAAAAAGAATATTTATTTGTGTTTGTATTATATAAATGGGTTTGAGTTATTTTAATACCTCATTAATCATAAATAAATAAAATTTCCTTGAAAGACGTAAACAGGAGCTATGAAACAAGATCGGTGAAATCAGTGAGTACATTCTGTTCTCACACAGTGGCCTGCATAAACAGAACCGCCTTGGTGCAATGGGAAAGCATCTGCACCACTACCCGCAACCCAGATCACACGCCGCCATATTGGTCAGAGACCCTTCTTCAAATGCGGTCACCTAAGGCCTATTTACGTTCTGTTCTCACTGGGTGGAGCGCAAGCAGTACAATTTAAGTCCATATGTTATGTGTTAATTTTTTTAAAACAAATTGGTTTTACACTTATAAAGTTAGAAATACACAAACTGGTACCTTTAAAATCATGTTCATGTATGTTTCAGTTTGCACTAAATACCTAATTGTAAAAAATTTAATTGTATTGAAAATAATAATATAAGTCTATTTTTTTTTATTAACAGTACACTCAACATTTCAGGTTAATACATTATACGTTACTTTTTCAATGGTATATGCTATCAGGCCCACCATTATTAGAGTAACCCAACAATACTATTAATGAATCGCAATTATTTCAGTAATTTTGTTGGGAGGGGGGCGACTACAAAAGGTTTTGCCCGGGTTGCAGCTTATCCTAAATCGGGGCCTGAGAATAGCTTAGTGTCATGGAATTATCACTTTATTTTTGTTTTCATTTCCGGTTGAATTTTCAGATGGACCAGACTACTAGCCTTGTTAAAATTTGTTTTCAAGCTTTATTGCTATTACTCATTGTACGTTATTATTTTTCAATAAACGCAATTAGGCATTTTAATACCTCATTAATTCATTGCTAAATTATTAATGATCATCAAACATTATACATATTTCATATGTACGGTACAGATGATATACTTACAATTTAAAATTACTTTGATTTTTAAAATGTTTGTTTAGTTTGATTGTTTATCATGCCTTGCAGAACATGACAAGTTTTCCTATAAATCAATTACGTTACATTTATGTTCATTTTCACTAGGAAAATTTTCACAGTTGTATTTACAATAATTGATACTAACGATAACATTCAAAATGATAATACATAATTTATGTACATTGTACATAGTGACCATTTTTATTTATATAATCATTGCTTTATCTAAGAATATTTCTTCCATCTATTTTGGAATGTGTGAAAAATGGAGAGTTAAAAAGATGTGTTAAAGGGATTGTTAAAATGTTAAACAACTATAATTAATATATACAGGGTGAGTCACTACTAACTACGTTAACTTCATCAGTTGTTTTTACTGACAAAAAGAAACAAAAAAGTTCATATAAACCATGATCTGAATCTCAACCGTTTGGCTGTAATGGCGCATTTTGTGATTTTTAAAAATTACACGACTTGTTACTGTTAGTTTGACGGTAAAACCAAACCAATTTTATTTATGACATGTAAAGTAATACCATTTGAAAGAGTATTAATTTCCCTATAAATTAAACTTAGTACTTAAATAACAACCCCTTATACAACGTTTTGGAATAACTGTAAAGTTGAACATTTTTGTTACATACAATATCCTGTAAACTTTAAGGCTCAATTAAAGCAAATAAATTGTTTGTATTCTTAGGTTCAATTACTGAAAAAACTTCCTCATTAAAATTATGTATAAATATTAAGGGGTCATACATGTAAAAATTTTGAAATTTCATAAAAATATTGATAAGAATACAGCATTAGGGTTCATCATATGGCTGTGACTCTGTAATTTCTGTACCAGTTGAATTTGTTGACTAAATCAGCTGATTGGAGATTAAATAGTTCTAATTAACTGATTTTTTATTGTTGTGTTATAAAACAGATACAACAAACATTAAATGGGGAACTTCACCTACTTTTCCTGATTATTAAAAATATGCATTTAGCGTTTTTAAAAAAGCCACCATTTTCTAAAATGGCAGACAAATAAATTTTTCTTATGGAACACTATATATTTTTTTATCTTTTCTGATGGAAAATGTAAAAACGCTAACTTTTGGTATTGCAAAATTGATATAACAACCCTGTTTTATTCTGCAATATTAGGATACAGACTTAAATTCATACATTTGGGGTTGTGTTAGAGAGGGACAGTCCTAACTTTGCCCCTTTAATAAAGTCATTTTTCATTTCATTTCATAAAATGAAATGTTTTAGCTGTCATAAAGGTTGAATATAATAACCATGTTTCTACTACTAATTTTTAAAACTTTTGTTGTTTCTTTTTTTAGTGTAGTTTCACAATTAAATATATTTTGCATAACAAAACAGCACTTACTGTCAGCGCAGAAACTATGTGCAACCGCGTTTGAAAGGGGGTTTCTAAGGAAATAAAAGGCCTACAACAAATCTAATCATACCGTTGTTTTCCTCGTTTAATTTTACCTTAAGACATATGCATTTTTTAATTTTATTACAACTTTTAGTAATTTTTTTACTAGTTGGAACAAAAAAGAATAAAAATGTTTTTTGTGAATTTTAACTAGTTTTCACTGTACATTTAATTTACACTGTTAATACTAAAAAACCAAAATTTATCGCATTTATATTCTAAATCCTGGTTGATAGGAATTTTTGTTATAAATTATATAATTTTAACTTTTCGAGAAAAATAGTTCTTACCAATTCGCTGAAACATTGTTTTCTTGGCTTATAGCGGTAGTAAAATAGATTACTTGGTCTTGTTGTAATCCTTATGACCTGTTTAGTTATGATACATTACTTTAATATGTTTAACTAAATGCACTGATTTTACATTGATTTAAATAAATTTAATAATTAACATATTCCTATCAACTAGATATTAAAATATAGATATATATGAATATATATATATATATATATATATATATATATATATATATATATATATATATGAATATTAACGATGTAAATTTGAAGTACAGTGAAAATTAGTTAAAATTCCGGTACTTGTTTTGTTTCCATTAAAATAAAAATTATTAAAACTTCTAATAAAACTTAAAAATGCATGTGTCATTACCTACAATTAAACGAGAAAACTAATGGTGTGCTTATATTTTTTGTAGGCCTCTTAGGTCTTTAAAAAACAAGTTTCAAACTCAGGTGCACATAATTTCTGCGCCGACAGTATTACACCATTTATTATGATAGGTATGTAGTCACAACAGTATAGACTTATTGCAATGTTTGAAGAAAACCTTACATAATATTGTCAGCTGTTCATATAAATATCAGCTGTTGCATTGTTGTCAAAATTATATTTATTGCGACCGTCCTAACCTACAATTGTGTGCCAACCTGTAATGACTAATTAATTATTATTTTAATGATTAAAAACCAAGAAAACGCAAATAAATTAAATAATATTGATGCTTGGTACGAAAACTAATCCAATGTAAATAAGTTATTACTGTTGGCACACAATTATAGGTTAGGGTGATTGTTTGATAATAATGCAATGGCTGCAAAAAATATATGAACAGCTGACAGATCAGTATTATGCAAGGTTTCCTTCAAACATTTCATTCCAATAATGTTGCACCTATTTCTGGAGCCAAGACATTAAATATTCAAAACTATGTTGCGATTATATACTTATTTATTTATCATGATAATTTACATATGGTGTACTAAGTGCTATTTTATTATAGAAAATGTAATTGTGAAGTTACATCAAAAAAATAACAAAAGTTCAAAAAAAATAAGTAGTAGAAACAGGGTTATTAAAAATGGTATTGGGCTGATTTTACTTAAAAGAGCATGTCCCAATGTTGTATGTCATAAGATTATTGTTTACAATTATTATTTTCGGTTACATTTCAGTTTATTCCTTACAGCTATGTAGGTCTAATAGCTCACGTACATACATTTTATTTACTTGTTTAATAATATTTTTTTTTAATTTATATACTGTATACGTTGCTATACAGTCTGTTCTTTGAAAAAAAAACTCCGAGTATGTATTAACAGTGCTAGTAAAACATTAGAATTTTTAAAATGATAAACTATTTAATAAATTTGAAGGAAATAAAAACATACCTACTGTCAAAGAATTTAGATAGGTCATATCTTATATTTTTATGTAGTGAAGTTACATTTGTCGTGAAAATAAAACTCCGCCACTACAGAGGCGGAAGCCGGTATCCGTGTTGAACAATTGAAACCCTCCAGCAACATATTCTACATTTTACTGTCAAACGGGTTGTTGACTCAACATTCTGTTGTGTATTCGAAACCAGTTATCAGAAAAGTAATGTGAAATTACAACCAGGGTCTTTGATACAACAGGCCTTATTTTTTATATTTCATTTTTAACCCTTGGACAATTTTTTTAACACAAGCACACACGTGGGGTTTTTTCCATCCCAGTTTGTTTTTTATATTGTACATAAAAATATTTTAATTTGTTTCTTTTTTAATAAAGAACTTTTTAAATGGTTTCTTTTAGAAAAACTAAAGTGAATTGTAAGGTATTAGATTAAGTTTTAAATTCTTATGAACTAGAATTTTTGTAGAATGTATCTTTCGTAAAATATTGTATTGTATTTATAATAAATATTTTATTAATACATGGACAGTAAATATGAAATTAATTAATTTTTTATGGATTTGAGAAAGGTAATAGACATAATTTATAAATGTATAAACATAGGTTTATTGGACAAATACTCAAAGTTGTTAAGAATAATAGTTGATTGTGGTTGGTCAAATTGCATTATGAAATAAACACAAAATATTACAAGTTAAAAAACTTCCACTAATAACCTGCCAATGAATTATTGTGTTTGTTTTACAAAGTATACAAGTATATGTTCAAAGAAATACAGTCCAAGTCACTATCATCATCAAAAATTGCATTACTTTCTCCCCCACTCTCATCTAACACCTCCAAAATCCTCATTTGTTCTAAATTAAAGCACTCCATTTTCAATGTTTTTACAATATGTCTATATACACTATTTACAAAAAAAAAAGTAAAATGGTAGTAAAACTAAATAGAACTGAAAAAATAATGGTTTGAAACTTGATACGTAAGCACATTTGTGAGGTGGAATACAACCCAAGCTATTAGTTTATTGATGTGCACTGGGCACGTGTTCTCGAGGGTTATATAAAGGGCTTTGACTCAAATATCCTTTTCTTAAATATGAAAACGGATATATGGTATTTGGTTCGTTGACGCAACGCTAAAATGGATTTTTACTAAGAGGGTCGTTGATTCAACAATCTGTTGTATAATTGAACCAAACTAAAAACACGAATATACGGAGAGGGTCGTTGTATCAACAAACTGTTGAGTAATTGAACCTCCAAATAGTTTTTGTTATTAAGACTAGGGTTGTTGTATTAACAACTTGTTGTGTAATAGGACTAGATTCATTGAATCTAGTAAATAATTTTGGTTTTGAAGAAAGAGTCATTTTATCAACAATCTGTTGTGTAATCAAGCTTCCCCCAATAGGTTAGGGCAGTTGGCTGGTAGGCTAGAATATTTGATTTTGGGTTTTATATTTAGGCCCAAGTAAATGGTTTAAATATAATAAATTAAATTTATTTGTGATTTCCTAGTAGTTGGTTTACCCTTATATTGTTTAAATGGTTTATAAACATTGTGTTCCTGTTTCTATTCTGAATGTGATTTGAGTTTAGTTTATGTTTTGTGAAAGCTGGTTGGAAGATATATTAAAATTTGCAAGGTTTATATAGGCTAGCCTGTATTAAAAAATATACTTTATTATTACTTATGCCAAATTACCTGGAGTTTTCCTAAATCAATGCTCTTGTGTAGATTAAGGCTATAGGTGGAGGTTATGATGGTTTAAGCTTGCAGGAAATTGTGTAGGTGGTGTAGACAGTCGTCTATCTTCTTCTCATTTGCAATTGGTAGTGGGATGTTAAATAAGACTTCCTTTACAAAATGGCTTCCTTATTGAAAATTTTCATCAAACGTGATAATGCCAAAGTAGTATGCTTTAGGGAAAATTTTTCTTTAAAATTGTACTTTAACGAAGGTTTTAAATCATGAGTTGATCGGTTTTTTTATAGTATTGTATTTAAAGGTAATATTTTGTCGCCAAAAACTGATGAGGACGCTTTCATGTCATTGTTCCACCGAGCGCACCGTTATTGTGATTTTGCGTTAAAAATACTGAATTTTACATCAAAATTTGATTAGCATACAAAAATACCAATTTAAAAGTGCCAATCATAAAAATGCCAAAATTATGAAATGCCAAAACTAATCAATGCCAAAACTAATAATTGCCAAAATGATGAAGTACCGATCGTAAAGTATGTTACCATAGAAACTTCAAATAAATATTTTTTGTATACAAATTTCGATCTGGTTTTACATAAAATTTTTTATATTATGGTGCAACTTATAATTAAAGGAAAACTTCATATTTGTGTTACAATGGGTATATTTATATCAAACATTCATCATCGGCTGCAAGCAAATACTGGAGGTGCGAATTCCATTGAGAATGCTCTGCTCGCCTAACCTCCACTCTCGATGATAGAGGAAACATTGTTGTGAAAAAAGGCGGTGATGTGGAATCCCACAATCATGCTCCAAATCCAGAGGAGTTCAAGCTCTTATATTACTAACAAGCACGAAAAGGCATGCGTCTGAACTCCCGGAGGAGCCTCCCAGCAGAATTATGAGACGTTTGCAAGATGCTCCGAAAGCAGTTCTAGCTCAATTTCCCGAAAGAGAAAACATTCGGAAACAAATTCAGAGTAAGCGCTTTAAAGATTTACCTTCAAATCAAAGGGAAATAAAGGGCGAAGGTAAATCAAGAACTAATAATGCCTCTGAAGGGTGGCACAACAGGTTTCAGTTGCTAATGGGAAAGAAACATCCAAGTCTCTATGCTTTCATAGTTGAAGTACAACGAGAACAAGGACAACTGAAACAATGTTAAACCAAAGTGCCTTTTGGCAGCGTGAACGAAGAATTCAAGTAGCCATTAACAAGCAGTGGATTGTAGAATTTTCACTATGGTAGTAAATTATGAAGTTTATAAAGAAGATGGCACTGTACTTGAATATTTAAAAAAATTAAGTTACCATCTCCACGTTTATACGTAAAAAGTGATATAAAATAAAAATAATGTCATTGTATGTTTTTGCAACTAAATTTTGGCATATTTTATTATTGGCATTTTAATTAAGTTGCGGTTAAGACTTGTGGCACTTTCTGTCTTAGGCACTTCCGTTCTGGCACTTTGGTAGTTTAACGCAAAATTTACTATTCAATTGCGATAGTTACATTAATTTAAGAGTGTTTTATAACACTTTTCATCACTATATCATAGAAAATTTAAAGATTTTAGAATAAATATAAGCGAGCTGCTGTAAGGATTGTCCAACCAGCTAGGAGCAGGCCTGTCAACCCTGCTTTAATATTTATTTGTTTATTTTACTTTGAATTCAACTAAGTTAATAATGAATTTAAATTAAAGATAAAAATGTTCATATAAATATGGGTGGTTCAACTTGCTCACAATATTTAATTTCTTAACTGAGTCTTATTGGCATTTCAGTTTGACAGATAAACACTGAGTAGGCAGATAAGCTCAATCTCTCAAGTTCAGCTGACGGATGTTTATAAGCTGTTTTATTTGGTGGGTGATGGAAGGGATCTGTTCTGTCAATATGCTACAGGAAATCACTGAACCAGTGATTTCTTGTCATCAACCCAAGTCTTCATAGTTCATATGTTTTAATATGTTAAATTGAGTTTTATAGTTTAATACCTAAATAAAATGAGGGGTTCTATAACTTTTCCTTACAATTAAAAACTAGCAAATAACACAGGCTTTCAGTAGATGTTAAGTAAGTAATATATTCGTAAAGTTTTAAAACTTATTCACGAATTAAATTTATTAGTTTTGAAAACTATAATTTACCACACAAATTGGTATACATTTAACTTTTCAATAGATTATATGATAACTAAAATATTAAATTTTAACTAAGCCATATTTACATCACTCTATAGCTACAAAAACAACAAGCCTCAAAATTGAACACAAACACTTCATACTACGGTAGGTATGTCACCATAACTTTGTAAAGTAAGCATAAATCAAATGAGAAATTTTATTTTAACTGCCAGGTTATGTAAGGATCAAAATGGAATAAGGATACACACACGTCAAGTCACTTTTAGCAATACATAATTGATTGATATATTTAACCCTTCAGAGCAGGAGTTATTTTTATATGTCTTAATTTTTATTTTATAATTTTAATGGTTTTTTCATGTCTTTATAAATGTTACGTTCTTTTCAATGGAAAAGTATATATGTTAAGTTAATTGTATGCCCTTTTATGTCCTTTTACATGCTTATGTAAAGTCTAAATAAACAAAATAAACATCCTGTTTTATTAAACAACACCGTGTCCTCCTCCTCTTATCACAGGTAAAAAGTAGCAAAACAGATGTTGTTCCATGCAACTATAATAGAAACACTGATCCAATCAACATCCACCCTCCCCCATGCTGGACACCGTTTATTTAAGGTGGGTGGGCCCTATACCGCTACGCCACATATGTGCCAATATTAAGTTGCATGGAAAAAATTCGGTACCAGCTGAAGACGGATTCAAACTGACAATCCTTAACATTGTACCTGGCCACAGTACAACGCCTTAAACTGCTCGTCCATGACGTACCATACACGTCAAAACGCCCTGAAAGGTTAAATATTTACAAGTTAAATAAAAAAACTTATCTAGATCAAAACTATGTGTTTTAAAATATGAGCTTTCGGCATGGCTACAAAATAATGCATTATTATTTCTATATAATAACTTGCGCTATTATATAGAAATATTTTACATTTGTCAGTGATTAGGTTTCATAAATAAATTATCATATCTGCATGTATACTTTGTATTGCACATGAAAAATAGACATAAGTATTTTTTTTTTTTTTTTAGATATTTGTAATATTCACTAATTAAAACAATATATTAGAGAACACAATTGCCTTTTTAAATTCCATTTTCATTTAATAAGCGTGATAGAATAGCAGCAAATCTAACTGACATCATAACTTAGAACAAATAACAAACTAGTGATACAGCCTCACAGTCAATGAGCCTTGGTTCAATCAATAGGTAGAGATGTTGGTAGCATACAAAATTTGAACACTTTATGGCTGGAAAATTAAACACTGATCTTATTCCTCCTTTCCCCAACCAAATATTTGTAAAGTGCTATTAACTGTTTTATACAAAAACATATCAACAAAAAAAGCTATTACAGTAGAACGTCAATAATCCGGATTAATTGGGACCGGACCCCATCCGGATTATCAAACTATCCTGATTATTGAAATTACCTTAAAAAGGTCAGTATACACGATTAAAGTACATAAACATTTTAAAATTTTATATTTTCTCTTATACAATAAAGGGTTTAGAGGTGAAATTAATCAAAAACATCTTTTATGTTCAAACAATGTATTGTAATTTGTTAGTAGCAACATGTGTACAGTAAAAACATCAAACACTATTTGAGCTTTAAAAAAAATGTGTAATAGGTTTTTGAAGTACCTGAAGCAGTAGTGGTTCGTTTTTCGCAGCTATGTCCTTAATTCGTTTTAATTTTTTATGGTACGATGTTTTAATTTTTTGCTACAAGAACAAAACAGGGAATATTAATTTTAAAAAGCTAAATGTTTGAACGGATTAAAATCCGGTCATAACAGTTATGTAAAGTAAAAAATGTCAAAATCCATTTCCGTTTAAAAATTAATTTACATTTGAAACACAATCGGTGTGCAGTAATACGTAGATACAAATCCGGATTATTGACGGTCCGGATTTTTGACGTCCGAATTATCGATGTTCTACTGTACTTGATATAAAAATTGTATACAGTATGTAAGGTTGTGTTTTGGAAAGTATTTTACTTTCTTTCTTTATTCTTTTAACAGTTAACAAAGATGGATTGGATTTCAAGGATATTTTCTGGGAAAAAAGGAAACAATGCAATCTACAGGAGACAAGCATGGAGTTAGGAAATATGAGAGTGAACGCTTGAGGATCGGTTTTCAGAGTCCAACAACTATGGGAATGATGACACCTTCGCTGACGGCCCAACGGCAGCCAAAACCCTTTGAGGGGAGAGAAGACAGCATAATTGGGGTATGTCCAATCCAATTCCGTATGTCGGGGAAATATCAGATAAAATTTGATCAGATATAGTTTGATTAAATAACTATCCGTAAACAATTGATAAATAAAGTAAAAGGGACGTAATAATTTTTAAATAAATATAAGCTTGTGTATATAAAAATAATTGAATAATAATAATAAAGTATAACTATATAATTTAAAGTTTATTTGATTGAGGAATACTAAATAACAACTGTAAATATATTTTCATTGTCTATTGCGTAATAAGAGAAATTAACATACTTATATCTTAAGGAGATTATATTATACAGCATTTCAATTTCAAAATTCCTTTGAATATACAGTTGTACATAGAATAGTGTCACTAATACTATAACAATACATATAAAATAGTATTATAATTATTTATTAATTAGGCTATCCCAAAATTCTTCAAAGGAATAAGGTGCAAGTTTTATCAAGTGTTTTCAATTTTTTTTTAAATTTTGATATTTTTTCTGTTTAGAAATTTTGTGGGAGACGATGAAGAAATAAACTGAGTTTATAAACAGTTTATTTCTGCCAATAAACTGAGTTTTATTTTTATAAAACTCTAAATTGTGCTTGCAATACTTTGAGAATGATTGCGATTATCTACAAGGGCTAGGTACCGAAATACTTATTTTAAATACCTGATAATATTGAAGGAGAGTTAAATAATAAATAAGTTGTTCACCTAATATGTATATAAATAATTGAATTGATTTGGAGAAGTATATCCAGTGTATTTTATTCAAGAGAGAATTTTATTGTATTAATTATATCTTGTTAAGCCCCTGTTGATTTGATTTTACTGAATATAATGATTTGTCTTGCATTTAATTGTAAATAATGTATTTTAAAAGATTCGGATCAGATCTGTGGAAACATTTATAATTTTAATATAACCTTATTAAAGGTGATAACGAAATTAAAACCTGACCAGTTCTTGTACTCTAATATTATTATTTACTAGAACATTTGGTCAGTTACTTTGAATACTTTAAAAATACTTTGAATACTCACTTGTCTATTAAAGAATAACCTAGAGTACATTGCAAAATGTATGAAATATGTTAGTGTACAATTCATTTCTTTAATCAGATGTACATTTAAGGTGGTAGTGATAAGTGGGTAAAGGTTTCCACTATATTATTGAATAAACATGTCAGATTATCTATTTCATTGTGTGTATTAATTGACCCCGATCCCAATCATTGATTCATACCTCTCACAATGATTTATTCTGCCAAACCAAGTGCGTAAATCAAATATAATTTTATTTTAACAATTTCTAATAAAGTTTAAGATTTAATATTTTAATTTAAGCTATTTTACCAAAATAATATTAGAGTTTATTCTTAATGTAATAAATTCAAAATGCTCAACTGAGTTAAAATAAAAATTAAATTGGTCCAATTTAGTGTTAGTTACTCGATACAAGGTTGGTTATAAGTTGCTAAAGTTCAGTTTACTTTACCTGCATTCTTAATCCTACAGATCCAATTTAGTGTTAGTTACTCGATACAAGGTTGGTTATAAGTTGCTAAAGTTCAGTTAACCTGCATTCTTAATCCTACAGATCCAATTTAGTGTTAGTTACTCGATACAAGGTTGGTTATAAGTTGCTTAAGTTCAGTTTACTTAACCTGCATTCTTAATCCTACAGATCCAATTTAGTGTTAGTTACTCGATACAAGGTTGGTTATAAGTTGCTAAAGTTCAGTTTACTTAACCTGCATTCTTAATCCTACAGATCCAATTTAGTGTAAGTTACTCGATACAAGGTTGGTTATATGTTGCTAAAGTTCAGTTTACTTTACCTGCATTCTTAATCCTACAGATCCAATTTAGTGTTAGTTACTCGATACAAGGTTGGTTATAAGTTGCTAAAGTTCAGTTTACTTAACCTGCATTCTTAATCCTACAGATCCAATTTAGTGTTAGTTACTCGATACAAGGTTGGTTATATGTTGCTAAAGTTCAGTTTACTTAACCTGCATTCTTAATCCTACAGATCCAATTTAGTGTTAGTTACTCGATACAAGGTTGGTTATAAGTTGCTAAAGTTCAGTTTACTTAACCTGCATTCTTAATCCTACAGATCCAATTTAGTGTTAGTTACTCGATACAAGGTTGGTTATAAGTTGCTAAAGTTCAGTTTACTTAACCTGCATTCTTAATCCTACAGATCCAATTTCATATGTTAGTCAATAGAAATTTAGTTGTTAATTTAAGTTGCTTTGGGAGTTACATACCTTGCATTCTTCGTCCAATAGATCCAAAATGCCCAATTTAGTTTCAATTAAGTCAATGCATGGTTGATTATCATAAAAGTCTATGAATTTCCACTCAATGTCTTCCTTTAAGTACTCTTCTTGTTCCAATTTGAAAACATGCTAAGAATAAAATCAAACTAATTAAATTGAACAAAATTAAATACATAATTAGAATAAAAAATAAATAAATAAACTCAATTTACATGTAAATTATCAAATTGTAAGTATAATAGGTATTTTTAACATTATACTATAGTATCTTCCCGTGAGGTGACTAGTCCTCAAAGATACCACATTACACAAGTGCATTTTAATGTTGCACGTTACATTTATGTATCAAAGTAGTGCATTATATTTATAACAAATTATTAGATATAGTCCTGAGCAAAATGATCGCACCACCTTAAAAACAGGTTTCTAACTACAAGAGAGTTTATGACTAGTTTTTTATCAGTAGTAACACAAAGATTGGCGAAACACATAACATAGGCTCCTTCATCATAAGAAGAAGTAACTGAATCAGTTTGTTTACTAACGTAATGACAAGACTTTGAACAGCCTGGGGAAGCTTTTATTAAACACTCAGATTCCGCTTCTTCATCGGTCTTAGACACGGTCACTGGTTCTTTTATTTTAAAAAGTTCCAATGTCTGTTGTTTTTTACTAATTTTGTTTAAACTGTAGATTCCATAGATAAAAAACTGAAAAATGATACTGTAATTAATTAATATAGAAACACCACTCATCTCATCTTAAATGACACAAACAAAAACACTTATTTTAATACATGAAGCATGAAAGCAGGAACAGAGCATGAACACTTGCTGACCACTGCTGACTGACTGGGCTGGGCAGACTGGTGCACAGGTGTCTAGACAATATAGCACTCCTGTTGTGACTTTCCGAATAATTGAAACACCGTCGCCGGCCGCGCTAAACACGACTCGATTCAGTCAGCCACGCCAATTTGTAGATTGTAGGTAGTCGAATTGTAGATCAACCCGTAATCGTATTGTATAAGTGGGATGCTAATACTTGCACTGCTCTTAATTTTGGATTAATGGCATTCTAATTTATTATTATTAGTATATATAGAGTCAATATGCATTTAAGTTCATCGTTCATTTAATAACTTTTATATAAAATTATATTCCTTATAAATAAAAATTAAAATTCACATGAAGGTTGGGGAGGCATTGCCCCCCCATAACTCTGCCCATGCTTAGGCCATCATCTACAGATCAAGGCTCTTTTCCCTGCAATAAGAAAAGTTGTAAAACATGCACTATCCATAAACCAGCCACTACATTTATGAGCTGTTCCACTGCCATTCAATATAAAATTCTATTCATGATACCTGTGACTCCAGTAACATTATTTATCAACTCGAATGTAATTTCTGCCCATCTCAATATATAGGCCTAACCACAGAAACCCTCCGTAAACGTATGAATGGACATACACATGACTGCAAGATAAATAACCCTGAAAAACCTGTTTCATCTCATATCATTAGCCGCAATCAGAACTTTGATCAATATTTCCCTGTTAAAGTTATCAGATCACTCCCTGCAAACTGCAATAGCTCTCAACTTAGAAGAAAGGAAATTGCACATCAATGGATCACAAAATCTAAAGACCCACCTAATCTGAATATAAGATAAACCCTTTTTCTCCCCCCCCCCCCTAAGTAGCAGAATAATAATCATATACACTATTACATCATTTTATCATATGAAGCAAAAGTGACATTTTAGTGTTTTAAGTGCTCTACAGTTGGCAACAACTCATCCACCTACCACAAATGTGACTCTGTATCCAGTTGTTTAGTGACTAAATAAGGGGCCAGTGGCTCCGAAATATTTCACTATCCAATTCTTTGTGATCTACTTGTGTCTCTTTCTACAGTGTACCAGTATACCAAAATCTTTTGTAATCATTATATATGTATGCATTTTCTATTTAAGGTCTTATACATAGGCTGGGCAACATGTTCAATAATCAGGGAAGTATCAAACTATTGTATTCTTCTTTGGTAAGATCAAGGTTGTAATATGCTTCAGTGGTCTGGTATTGAGAATGTTCAGAGGAGGTTTTTTTAGGTTTCTCTATTATAAATCCTTTGGCCATTATACAACTTTGGTGCCTTACTCTGAACTTCTCCTGTTATTCGAAATTTATCGTAAGGTGGCAATGGTCATGTATCTAAGGTGACTGTTGTGTGGGCATTCGACAACGCGGCACTGCTGTCTTGCATCCAGTTTACTGTGCCCAGTCACAGTTCTCGTTCTCGTCAGCTCTTCACTCCCCCCCCCCCCACTTCTCTCGCACAAACATGGGGACCTATACAACCCTTAACACAATGATTAGACTGTTCAATGCAATCAATGGTGATGACATTGATATTTTTTTCAATTATCACACCATCTTCCGCAGACTTGTAATTAGATATATTGTCAATTAATATACAATTACTCTATTACCTTTTTGGTTGCTGATATTGTTATCTTATTTAATATTCTTAATATGTTGTAGTTACTGTTATGTTTGATCATGGTTAAATTTTTAATATTTATTTACAATTTGTCGTTAATAATATTTGTTCTGTTTATTTTGTTTGTTTCTCACAATTTATTAAATTTAACAATATATTTAGCACTATTAGATGGAAGGGTAAGACAAATCTTAAAAAGCAGTTTGAAATTGGGATAAATATCATCTTGAATTAAAGGCAGTTCTTTTAATATTTTAACCAACTCTTTAAGCGGTATTTCTTTGGGGTTGATACCATCTGATTCGAGAACGCACCGTAGGATGCTCATTTCTGATATGAGCATAGTTTGGTTCAATCCGGGCACTGGATATTTCTGTATAAACGATTCAGATTTCTCTACATTGAGGCAAAGTAACTCTTCACTCGCATTTGCTACTTCCATTGCTTCACCGGCAAACCTTCTTTTGAGTTCACTGATCAAAATATCAAGATTGGGTAATAAAGGTCACAACGGTACTGTACCTTGCTGTTCACTTCACTGTTATCACTCAAACTCTCTTTATCGACTCCTCTTGACTGTCGAACAGTAGACATTACAAAATATTCATTAAGAGTTTTTGAAATAACTCCTTGACGGTTGGGCACAATATGTGAACTTGAAGTCGAATGACTTTCTTTTTCCAAGGAACGATATGTTGTGGTAGTCTCATTGGATTGTGTTGTGATGCAAATATTTTCAGGGAATAAATGTAGTTCGTGAATCCTTGAAAACTCCATTACTTCATTCCACTTTTTCTCCCAGGCGTTTTCACTTCTTTTTGACTCGAGCTTCATAATAATTGCTCCTGCTGCTTTCGCACATCTTGCTATGCAAGAATCCTCCTTCTGAAGCGCTTTACTGAGGATATTTATATCAGTTAAACACTCCAATAAAAATATTAAACATACTACAAAGTCCATGGATGTAAATGAAGTGGCATTTCTTTAATATTATGGCTCATTATTTAATATTTTATAATACTGGTTTATTGTTGCTAGTTGCTAATTTGTGTGAATATTTAGTGTATGATTATATTTGGCATGGAAGACATTGAACTATGTATATATTCTGCTGCATGTCTTTTGTATTGCCTATTCTTAAATTAATGCTGTATTGTAATTGGGTGATTGCCTGTTGTGTAGTATTTTGAAATTTGAAATTGAATAAATAATTTTTTAATTGAATAAATAAATAAACTTATTCATTAGTTTTGGTAATGTTTAACTTCTAACTTTAACTAGTTAAAACTGTGATTAGTGATTAAAGTAACTCAGTTAGTTTTTCAAATGTGGTAAAAGGTGCCATTTGGTCCGTGGAATGTGGACTAGGGAGAAAGGTCTAAAACTTCAGGTCAAAGATCAGTTATTTTCCTCATCCCCAATTGTCGCCAGCATGCAAGGTCGCTGTTTCGAAGATACATCCCCTCCTCTTGAGTCGCATTTTCCCTATAAATTAAAATGGCAGACCAAGCGAGTATGGCATTGTTGACTTGTCCCTAGGGTAATCATTTTACTTTTATTAGTTTATAATTAGGGATAAAATTGTGGTGTAGTTATTTATCATGTTTAAATAAACGTAATAGCGCTAAATAAGCTTGCTTATCTTTTTTAAACTCTAATACTGTAATTTTATGTTCCATTCAGCGAGAGCTGAGAGTGAAGCTGACCTACTGCGGCTGGTGTGACATACACGCTAGGCCAATTCACAGGCGTTCACATGTTGCTGTAGTGATGAACTGTCCTATATGCCTGAGCTTCACTGGGAAATGGGATTGCCAATGAATTAGTCTTGTTGTAAATCAACGGTCCACGTGTCCACCCTCTTTTTATTAGCCGGCGCCCTTGTGACAGTGACAGTCTAAGTGGAGCCTGTATCTAAGTATTTTGACGTTACATATTTTATAACAACATAAGCAAACAAAAATATATAAAGATTGGTGAAATAATTTTTAATACATTTTTTTCCAAACACTTGCGATTCATGAAAAACTGGCCTGCAAATTATACATATGACTTTGCATAAAGGCCAAGGCACTAAAAGGATTAAACTTTTAATTTATATCAGAAATATTACACATGGATATATGTATTTGCTTAGTTTTGAGTATCGGATCTGTATATAATCTGGAGATTTGTAATAAAAAATTTTAAGTGTACAGCAACCCAATATATTCAATATACATACTAGTAAACCAGCATGCACATATGAGCAGTTGTTTATCAGATGCAGATAAACTCAGGTAGTCCAGATTGGAAATTAAATTTCAGATCCATGTTCATTTTCAAAAATGATCTTATTCGTCCTTTACCTACCTCATTGTTCATTATATATATATTGACACTATTCAATGTATACACTCTGTATAATTTTTATGAATAAAGACATTTTGATTTGATTAGTTGATTCACACTAGGTGATAATGTATAACACAGACATTAAAAAGAAAAATAATAAATAAATTCAAAACAAACGAAATAAACAAATCAACTTTGATAATTTCAGTCCCTCCAGTATTGAAGCTTCAGAGAGACTTGAACTTATAATGATGGAAACACAGAGATGATTATTTGACTGTTCAATCCTTGACTGTACTGGAATAAGGTACAGTTACAAAAAAAACCTGCTTCTAAGTCATGACACGAGCTTATAAAAAACAAACAAATGGGACTAGTCTGTCAGATTATGGGTCAATGCTCCAGGGTTATTATTAGTTCTATTTTTTTGAGACATATTTACAACTATTATTATAATCTACAACTAAACGAAAGTAATCAGATGTATAAGAATGCTGCAAAAAGAAAATAAAACTAAATTTACATTTTTTTTCTTCCTTTAATCTCATTAACACACACATACATACATCTCATCGATAGTACACATGAGTGAGCAATTAGTATAGGTCAAGTCTTGACTGGGTTAAGTTTTAGTCCATGTTCACATGACCAAAGTGAGAGTTGTATTAATTCTAGCTACAGATCGAGTTGCTGACTTTAAAATGATTGTGTATTTGCAAGTTGTTTGCGTAAGAATGAAACATTTGATCATATGTAATATAATGTCTATATCATTAGCATATATAGTGAAGAAATATGTCCAAAATTTGATCAGTGACGGTCAACCAGTCTATAATTTCATGTCAAGACTCACATACTGGCACCTACCACCTAGGTACGATCCTATTCAAGATAAAGTGTTTCTAGAAAAACCAATACTTTTCAGTTTTGCTGACAGAATATTATGATTAACTGTGTAGAAGGCTTTGCTGAAATCAAATTAGGTCAGAATTGTGTACTGACTTCAATCCATGGATAATCTAATATCATTATTAGACCTTCAGAAGGTCTGTTTAGGTAATATGTTTTTCCTAAAGCCAGAGGTAGACGTTTAAAATATAGAGTGAATTCAAGTAATCAGATATTTGGTAATGAACCAATCTCTCAAATGCTTAAGAAATAGCTGGTAATATATTGATAGGTCTTGTGTAAGGAAGAGGATAGGATCTAATTTAATGGACAAATTAATTCAGACTTCCACTCCTCAGGAAATATAGATTTTCGTATTGATTTATTTTAAATGGCTGTCAAAACTGGAATATTTATAAACAGAATATGCTTAATGAGTGATATAGAGATATTATCTGTCCCTGTGGCATCAGATCGAACCCCCCAAATAGATATAAGAACTTCACCAGGGAGTACTGGTCTAAACTTGAACTGTGGGGAGTCAGCCAGGGGTAGCACATTGAAGTAATGACAGATAGTTCTGCGTATCAATATTTAAGGAGGATTGAAAATGACTTGAGAAGTAGTATTTAAATCATTTAGAAGAATATTGATGAAGAATATTGGGAAGGTTGCTTCCCAAAACCAAGTTTCTTGATATTCCTCCAGAATGACGCAGATGATAGATTTCTGTCAGAAAAACGAAGCCTTGAGTCTCTTAGCTATTGCTTTACTTGATTTTGGAAATGACAATATTGAATCAAACGATTTTTATCATAATTTCTTTTAGCTCTGCAAAAATTTGAGTCTCTTTTCGCCATTAAGGACAGAATTTCTTTAGAAAATCATGGCGTTAAACAATTTTTGCTGGCTATCTTAGTGACCATAGGGGCATACTAATGTAAAGATATACAATCAGTTTGTTAGAGAGTGAACCATTTCATTAACTGAATCTAAATTTTAAATTGATTGCCAATTTTCAGCATAAACATCAGCCAAGAACTCAGGCTTGTTAAAGACTAAAATTCGGTATGTGATGAATCTTTGCTTAGCTTTTGGTGTTTTTAAATTTAATACACAAAAGATGATAAGATCATGATATGAAGTAGCGGGCACAGATAACTGACCATGATAAACTGAAAGATCATGGTTAACTGACAGCCATCGAATCTAACAAGGTGTGAGTTTCAGCAATGTTATGAGTCGCATTTAGTAGTAGTATAGTTGAGTTGTATGAATGAAACATATTATATACTTTCCTTATTACTCGTTTTAGTAAGTCATTCATAACAATCATAGCCAAAATATTGTTATAATCATTTAAAAAGCGCAAGAGAACGTCTTCAAAGTCTGTGATATGTCCAGGGGGTCTAGGTGGGCGGTAACAAACACTCAAAGAAGGACTTTACCTCCAGACAGACGAAACTCCAAGAAAATGAACTCTGGTTTTGCCACATGCTTTTTTTTAAATAAAAACTTCACCCACCAGTTCATATGCGCTTGCAAGCCTGTGCGTGAACTTTATTCAACAAGTGAAGTACCAACCGCTGGCTCAGTGGGGATTCGAACCCTGGACATTGCCCTCAGCAGTCCAAAGCCTTAGCCACTAAGCCACCATGCCGGCACTCTTGAGGTGTTGTAAATAATATTTTTACCTTCAGGTTACTTTTAATATACACAGCAGCACCTCCGCAGTTCCATTACAATCTGTTGTTTCCATATAGCCTGGAATCTCAACATCCCTTGAAGGAATGCAGGGAAATGTAATGTACCATTGTAAAGATAAGATCCTGCCATATTGTTACGTACTAGCTAATCATATTTTAGGCTTGTTTCTAATTATTCATTGAAGTGTTCATTGTGTCTGTTTACATGCGCATGCCATTTTACAGTGCGATTGTCAGCTGACATATTTATTTAGGTCAACTGCGATAATTAGTTGTTAATTTCATCAAGTAGAAGTTACGAGTCTTATAAAATAATTTGTGTTGTTACACTATCAAAATAGTAAGAAATGCACTTTTTGTTTTTCTTATTTTTATTAGTTTTACTGTTGTGATATATTATTTCATGTGAAATATGTGTTTGTAAAATGAAAAGAAAATTGTGTGTTATGTCACTGATAAAATGGTCTACCGCAGAGGTACTTGCTCTAATTTTATTCAACGTGTATACCCCTGACATCCCCCATTACAAAGACTAGAAATTTTATATATGCAGATGATATTGCTTAAGCTTACCAACACAAGGACTTCACAACTACTGAAGAAATACTCACAAGTGACCTTGCAGCCCTTGAAGAAAATTGTAGAACCTCTAAGCTAAATCCTAACCTATCAAAAACTGAAGTAGCCTGCTTTCACCTAAGTAACATACTTGCTAATCGAAAACTGAACATCTTTCTAAATGGTGTAAAACTCCATCATAATGATCACCCACAGTACATGGGAGGAACGTTACATCGATCGCTGACATTTAAAAGCCATCTTCTAAAAACAGCAGCTAAAATCAAAACCATGGCAAATGTATTACATCATATTGCCTGAACAACTTGGGGAGCCAACGCACACATCCTGCGTACTACTGCTTTGTCACTGGTCTATTCAGCTGCTGAATACAGTGAAAAGACTCAACCATACAATACTTGAAAACTAAAAAATACAGTAATACAGACTCAGTAAATCTATAAATAGTCACATGATGTTATCATTAAAAGTGTATACTGTATGTTGCCTCAAATAAATAAATATTCTGAATAAACATTTAATAATAAATTCCATAGTTGGCTACTGAAAAACCCTTTTTATGATATTGAAGTTTTTTAATTGAAACAATAAAATATATATCACATGTATTTTAACAATTTGATACTCTCTATTTTTTATAGTAACGGATGATTATGGTTGTACTGTAATTACTGTATTTGTATAGTCCAATTTTTATAATTGTAGACTCGGGCTCCAGAAGCGGCGGTAGGCGAGGGGCGAGGAAGAGTACCATTGTAAAGGGCATGTACTCTTACAAACATTCACTCAAATTAGTTCACTTGATGCAAGAATGACTCATCGGACTGCGTTAATTTGTTTAGGTTAGTACTTCACGGCCGAGTCTAAAATTTGTACTATAACTTAGCAGCTGTAAAACTGACATGTCAACAATCTGATTATTAATATGACAAATAAATCTTTCTTATTCTTATTAGTAGCACTCTCGCAGCAACTCCACTACCTTGGCTCCCGGTGCTGTGTAATATAGCTCCTTCAGAGATAAGACGTCAGGAGGCACTACTTAAAGAATTCAATAAGATCTTGAATGCCCCGCACCTCCCCATTACACAGGATCTCCCACATCAGAACGGTCGCTTTAAATCCCAAAACCCATCTCTACGAACTACTTTCCAGTTGAGCAGATCAAATTTCTCGCCCAATACTTGCTAGGCCGTAGCGTGGAACAGTTTTTATGGACAAAATACGTTCCTTATTAATGATTAATCAATACCTGTAGGCGGGATGAACCTCACTTATAGTGAGTGAACACTGTTGAATTGATTTCAAACTGGCATTGGCAGATGCAATCACTGGAAGTATAAATGGGGATTGACACTAGATCAGTCATGTGATTGCGGGGAGTCTATCCAATGGATCACATAGTTACAGAGTGACCCCTGCATTCTTTTACAAAGGGATTAGCCTGCATAAACAGAATCAGTGAAGAAGGCCTTAAATGGCTCAATGGATTGGACTTAGCTTTGTGACAGGAGATCACTTTACATTTTTATTCAATTAATAATATGACATTGGATCTTTATCCAAATTATACATTGTAGCTTTTTAAAATTAACAAATTGTAGTTAACAACAAACCGTTTGAGATATACATACTATGTTTATAGGTTTTATAGACCTAACCTTTACGCAACACCAAAAAACATACATGTTTTGTAAATATTTTGCGCATGTTCACTATTTACATATTATTTCAGTTTACTTTAATGTACAAGAAACTTTGAATATTTCCATAAACCAGAATAAATGGAGCACCTTTTGAACAGGTAAGCTTTACAAAATTGTAGTCAGATATACAGTTCATAGCTTGTTTTATCACTTTTTTAACTTACAAATTTATAAAATATGTATAAATAAATGTTTGCATATGTACTTTTTGTATCTTATTTATTTTGTAGCCATTTTATTGCTGGGAAATTGAAGAGGTGGTTTTTTTAGACTTAAGTCGCCCTGTCAGTTGTGGGATGACTTCCAAAATTGGGAGATTCAGAGTAGATAGGATCTTTTTGAATTTTCTGAGAAGTGCCTCTGTGTCTTATATCTGGAGGAGCTACGTTGCACAGCACTGGAAGCCATGGTAGAAGGGTTGCAATAAGGGAGCAGCTGATAGCCCTCGTCATCCTATTTAGTTGTATATTATGTTTTATGCTGTATCAAATAAGATAGTTGTCTGTATCATATAAGATAAACTGATTAATTTTGAGTATTTTTTTCTTTCTCATTTATAACTTCATATTAAATGTTTAAATATTATATAACAACAAAATTATTCAGTAATATATATTTTCCATCAACTAACATTTAGCAAGATGGTTTATTTGTACACTGCAGCTATGTGTGTTTGCGCTTGCGAAAATAAATTGAATTGAATATCAACTAAATACATGTTTAATACATGTGTGATGTTAAGCCACACAGAAGCACAATATTCAGCAGTGGAATAAACCAGAAAAAAATTGTACTATAAAGAATGCACAAATATCTAAAAGTAAAACTATATTTCAAATAGCATGTCCCCTCTTTTTAGTTTAAAATTTTAAACATTTTCATTTAAAAATTTAGTATTTTTTTACATAAAGGTAAAGTACTGATTATTTATTGCATACAAGAATATTTCTCAAGTATTTATGAACAAACAACACTATAAAATATATTTTGTAAATGTAGTTTTGTGATATATAAAAACCTCAAATCAACTTGCCAAAAATGAATAATTCAGTATTCATTATTTGGGTTAAATTGATTTTTTTAAACAATTAATTTAATACTTTGCTTGTTTTCAGAATAAATGTTTGTAAACAAAACACTATGCTTGAATAGAAAAAATAAAAATGACAAAAAAATTAAGTGAATGGGGAAATAAAGAAGACTACTTGTATTCACTATTAGTATTAGCTAGTGCCAGGGCTTACAGGTCATATCCTGGCTCCATTAATTACAACACTTAATTATAGCTTCTGATATATGATTTTTCTTCCATTTTAACATGACATTCACTTTAACATTTAGCTATATACAACCACTATCTAATTTGATAAGGACTCATATGTAAATTAAATTATATATGATACTCGTACACTTTAAATTTAAGGATCGTTAACAACAAAGAAAACATACAAGGTATGTTTGGAATGTAATGGCTGTTTTATAGTCTTGTTTTGTGCTTACAGTAATCTGTTACAATTTTTTAAACGACAAATTTCCAAGACAAACAACAAAGTGGATGGCCTTTTTTGTGAAAAATTACTATGTCAGAAAAAATTCTTCAATAAATTTGCATCTTTCTATGACTTAATAATATGAGTTCATGTGTTTTGTAAAGTATTTTACTTTCTTTCTTTCTTTATTCTTTTAACACTTAACAAAGATGGATTGGATTTCAAGGATATGTTCTGGGATATAAAGGAAACAATGCAATCTACAGGAGACAGTTACATAGTTAGGAAATATGACAGTGAACGCTTGAGGATCGGTTTTCAGAGTCCAACAAGGGTGGGAATGATGACATAAAGGTTTAAAACAAATATTGCCTACTCACCAAAAGGAGGCCATTAAGATTTCTGCTGACACTGGATCAAGCAGTGGGAGACTCCATGGACAAATGGAATCAGGTGGCATGGTGATTATCTAATCTGATTGGATATGGAAATATTGGTAGGGATTGCCCTGTATAAAAGGGAAAGATGATCGAAGGACGGCTTAGGGAATTTTGAGAGAAGCAGTAAAGTCTGAGGAACCACAGAAGAAAGGTCTAGGTAGCCAAGAGGCACTCCAAGTACAAAGGAGGTCTCATCTACCGCCAGTCGGACTCCAAAATAAAACGACTGACACTAAAGGGAATGAGCCAGCTAGCCTGACCTGACCACCAGCTTCAGGGTTTGACTTGAACCGACTAGTCCACAACTACTTCGTCTAATCAGGAATCAGCCTAGCTTGCTATCAAGGGCGAAGAAGATAGAAAAGGAATCAGCCTAGCATGCTATCAAGAGTGAAGAAAGAAAAGGAATCAGCCTAGCCCTATCAAGGGCGAAGATCCAAGAGGGTAGCTGGGACAGACGTCAATGGGGACCGCCTCCAGCCTCTAGGCGTGGGGAGAGAAGACAACATTTCCCCTCTAAACACTTCGAGGGGAGAGAAGACAACATAATTGGGGTATGTCCAAGCCAATTCCATGTCAGGGAAAAATCAGAAAATCCGACTGTTCCCCCTGCTACAATTTGATTTAATAACTATCTATAAACAATTTATAAATAAAATAAATGACGTAATAATTTTCAAATAAATATAAGCTTGTGTATATAAAAATAATAGAATAATAATAAAGTATATAATTTAAAGTTTATTTGATCGAGGAATACTAAATAAAAATTGTAAATATATTTTCATTGTCTATTGCGTAATAAGAGCAATGAACATACTCATATCTTAAGGGGATTATGTTATAGTATATAAAATTATCTACAAGGGCTAAGTACCGGAATACTTGTTTTAAATACCTGATAATATTGAAGGAGAATAAAATAATAAATAAGTTGTTCACCTAATATGTGTATAAATAATGGAATTGATTTGGAGAAGTATATCCAGTGTATTTTATTCAAGAGAGAATTTTATTGTATTAATTATATCTTGTTAAGCCCCTGTTGATTTGATTTTACTGAATATAATGATTTGTCTTGCATTTAATTGTAAACAATGTATTTTAAAAGATTCGGATCAGATCTGTGGAAACATTTATAATTTTAATATAACCTTATTAAAGGTGATAACGAAATTAAAATCTGACCAGTTCTTGTACTCTAATATTATTATTTACTAGAACATTTGGTCAGTTACTTTGAATACTTTAAAAATACTTTGAATACTCACTTGTCTATTAAAGAATAACCTAGAGTACATTGCAAAATGTATGAAATATGTTAGTGTACAATTCATTTCTTTAATCAGATGTACATTTAAGGGACTAGTGATAAGTGGGTAAAGGTTTCCACCATATTATTGAATAAACATGTCAGATTATCTATTTCATTGTGTGCATTAATTGACCCTGATCCCAATCATTGATTCATACCTCTCACAATGATTTATTCTGCCAAGCCAAGTGTGTAAATCAAATATTATTTTATTTTAACAATTTCTAATCAAGTTTAAGATTTAATATTTTAATTTAATTCAATTACCAAACTGTAATAAATGAGACACCGATTGTCATTGAACACTCTTGTCAATGTTCAAAAATGTTCACCGATATGCATAGAAAAAAAAGAAGAAAATTGGCGATTGATAAAGGAGAGGAACTTCTAAACCAAATCATTGATAGAACAACAATCACTGGAGTGGTAAAAGCTTTTAATGTTATAACGATGCAAGTACCTTATGAAGTTACTGCAACTTTGTGGATTTAGACAAGTGGCTAATAAATTGAGGGAACTAGGCAGAAATACAGCTTAATGTGTAACCACATGAGTTTTCTTAGAATGTAAATAATAATCCTACAGATAGAATTAAATAAACAATGAGAAAATTAAATGTCATTTTTCTTTCTCCTGCAAGAAATAATATGAATAATGACCAGCAATTTTTTATTAATAATCATATTTTAGAAAATGTTGAGTGTTCAAAATTCTTGGGATTACATATTGGCAAATCCCTGTCCTTTGACACACATGTTAAATATGTTTGTAAAAAGATGTCACCAGGCATATTTCCTTCAAGGGAGAATGTTAAACTTTTATAATGAAAAAAAAAAGAAACTGTTAAAAATTAATTTTAATTAATTTTGAAAGTTTCCTTAGAATATATAGAATTTCCATAAAAAAACACTAGGCTTGGAGAAATTACAAATGAAAATGAGATTTACTTTCTATAATTAAAATCACTGTTGTCCAGTGTTGTAACTGTCAGTGAATAAACATGCAATTTTTCATAGTTTATATTCACAAAAAAGAAAATATCCTTACATTAATTAAAAAGGAATACAACTCAGTAAAATTAAAGTTTAGCTCTATTTCTCATTATCGCAGTATAAGTTCATTTTAATTTGCTAAAAATACTGCCCTGATGTACTCTATGGAGTGTACATAGAGTAAGACAGAGTCACATTCCATTAGATGTGTGAATGGCATCTTATAGTACCCAATTTTAGCTCAGAGCGAACATCTAATATACATCCATCTTTGTTTTTATTTTTCAAATTTGTTTTTAGTCAAAAATTTCTGAGGTTGATGGTACTCAGCAATTTTAACAATGTCCATTAACCATAAGTAAAGAAATTTCTTGTTTAGTTGCTAACCTTCAATTAGCACTTTTTTCAGGAAAAATATTATCTTGGTAATTATTCAAACTATTTAGCACTGAGTTATTAAAAAAGAGGCAAGTTAGTAAATATCATTTAATTCTCCTGGATATCAAAGAAGTGATATAAAAATGAAAAAAGACTATTAAAAAGTTTATTATAAAGATATAGATTTTACAAGATACCAAATATTGAATTATTTTCATTACATTTCCAATGACTCCTTATTCAACAAGATCAATTAACATGTAAGTGCAAAAGTTAATTTTAAAGGTGTGCTAGCGCAAGTCAAGGATAACAAAAATGTATTTATTCTTAATACCCCAATATGGGTGAATTACGTTAACATTTAATGTGTTATTTGTGTATTTTATACTTAGTGCATTATAAATTTATAGGCAAGTGGGTAAGTTACTCAAACTTGTTTTACATCTACTGATTGTTGATATTAAACGGTATAACACTCACTAAAATATATGAACACACAAAAGAATATTTTGTAAATTATACAAAATGAGGCTAGTAGCTTATCAGGAAAACTTGAAGATCAAATGTTTACAGCACATTCAGTTCTAGAAGCTTATGACACCCTGTACATTTTTCTATTACCTTTTTCAGTTGACGCCATATCTTCTGTTACTAGTACTATAAATATTAACATTACATAACAGTTAATAATCAGAGTAATAAATATATTTTCTTTTTTATCCACCTGGAGAGAAAAGAGTAATTAAATGTGAAATATAACAGATTTACCTGGTTGAATTGTTGTTGCAATTTTTCATTTGCATAATTTATACAAAATTGTTCAAAGCTGTTGATTTCAAAAGTTTCAAACCCATAGATATCCAAAACACCGATAAATTTGTGCTTTGACCCTGAAGATGTCTCTAGTGTTCGATTGATGACCTCCACAATCCAGGAAAATAGTTCTGCATAAATGTATTTAGCAAGGGCATCTCGTGCTCCAAGAGCCTATAAAAAGAAATATAGGGGCTTTTTATTAACAATTTATAATTAACTTAAATATTGTAAAACTCTTGACAAATAACCACTAAGTAAGACTTTTACTTCCGCCAAAACTCAAAGTTTTAATAAAATGTTAATTCACAAATGATTATTCTACAAGTAATGAGAAAATAATTTAACCTTAATAACTCGCTTAGCTAGTGTAGGAAACTGGTGAAAGTACAACACCAATTTATTCTCACAGCAAATTATCTTGACAGTCCCTTCCAAAATATTACAATTATCTTATCCTATTTTACAACTATACACCTCCTTTAATATACCCTTCTCATCCAATAATAGACAATATAAATTATTCGTTTTAGAAATCTTCAATCAAATTACTATTAACATTGGCTTCAGTATACAGTCCAGAATAATAGTACAGAATAAATCAAGAAATATTATTTTACAACAAGCGTCAAGAAACTCCTATATGATTAAATCACAATCCTCTAAATAATGATATAAACGGCACATTAAGAACAAGTCATACTCAAGAAATAATCAATCAATTAATTCCAATCAAAAAATAATATAACGACTTTACCAACTATGACGTCCTAATCAATTACCCTACAATTCGAGTTATATTATTTTTACAAATACCTTCAAGTGACAAGTTAAATATATTCAATTGGCCCTAGTTGCTCTTATTTTATTCTTTCCAAGAATTATCCAACAAACGGTTAATATATCCAACACAATAATTATTTCTTTACTATATATTTATAACAACTCAAAACGAACAAACACTTATGAAATGAAATGAATGAAATGAAATAAAAATCGTCTTTATTCATCATTTGTAATCATGTACAAAGAATGGCGTCATCATATATATAAATTATCATCCTTATCACTTATCATAATAATGCTAATGTAAGTAGTCTCAGTGGAAGAATTCATCAACTGAATATAAAGGTTTTGTTAAAAAGTAATTTTTTAGATTATTTTTAAATTTTTTAATGTTGGAAAGGTTTTTTAAGATGTTGGGAAGAGAATTATAACCTTTTATGCCTGTGTATGTTGTTTTTTTCTCAAAGAATCCTAGTCTATGAGATGGTATAGAGTAATTATTTCTATTCCTTGTGAAGTATTCGTGAAAATCCCCTACCAGTGAGACAGTGCTTGAATTTTGAACAGTATACAAAATACATTGATAAATATAGTTACTGTATACAGTCATTATACCTAGTTCTGTAAATTTATCCTTAACCGATTCTTGCCAATTTAATTTCAACATAATGCGGATTGCACGTTTTTGTAATATCAAAAGCCTGTCCATGTTAGTTTGGGAAGTTCCTCCGTAGATATTAATTCCAAAAGATAAATGTGAATGAATGTGGGCAAAGTAAATTAGCTTTAATGATTCAAGTTTACAAAATTTGGATAGCCGGTAAAGTGCAAATAAGCTTGATGAAATTTTGTTTGCCACATGATCAATATGATGATTCCAACTCAATTTACTATCTATGTGCAATCCAAGAAATTTGATGTTTTCAACCTTTTTTATTTCTACACTGTCCATTTGCAGAGTTGGTAATATCGGATTGATATTGGTTTTTATATTAAAATATGTAAAATTAGTTTTAGAAAGATTTAGCAATAATTGGTGATTTGATAGAAAATTCCTAATATCTCTCAGGATATCTATGGCAGAAGTCTCTATCTCATGATTTGATTTTCCACTAACAAGAAGATTGGCATCATCGCATATAAGCAAATGGTATTTTTTGTAACGTTAGAAATTACACTAGGTAGCCCTTTCATATAGCAGAGAAACAGTAACGGCCCCAAAATGGAGCCTTGAGGTACACCATGTTTAATTGTTCTTAACTGTGATTTAATATGGATTAACTGGTTGTAATTGTTTATATTCATAATTTCAACAAACTGTTTTCTATTAGCTAAATATGATTGAAACCACCTTAACGGCGTTCCAATAATTCCCAGCCCTTCGAGTTTTACCAACAACTTTTGATGAGAGACACTGTCAAAAGCCTTACTTAAATCCATAAATATCCCAATTACTTTATCTCCTCTGTCAACTGAATTAATTATAGAATCAACATATGTAGCAGCGGCTGATATTACAGAGTGGTTTGATCTAAACCCGTGCTGCTCTTTGTCAAGCAAATTATTATTTTTTAAATAGTTGACGAGTTGAATATACATGGCCTTTTCATAAATTTTAGAAATAACAGGTAACAAGGCCACTGGGCGATAGTTAGATATATGTAATTGATTTCCTTTTTTATGTAGTGGTTTTATTTTTGAAATTTTTAATTTGTCTGGGAATATGCCGGATATGAAAGATGAATTAACTAGGTGCGCAAGGGGCTTTTGAAGTGAATTTTGAGCATATTTTATTACAGTTATAGGAACGTCGTCAAAGCCAGACGAAATTTTATTATCAAATTTGGATATTATTTTACTGATATCTGTCTCACTGATTGGTTCACATCGGAATTTCAAATTTTGATTATGCCTTACAAAATTGGGTACAGGTATATTAAGTGTATTTATTTTTGGAATGACTTCTGACTCAACCACATTGACATAATGATCATTAAAAGCATTGCATATAACAATAGGATCTTCACATAGTTGTGCATCTATCTCTATCTCTTCAATGTTCTTAACAGCATTCATTTTGTTTGTTATATTTGTATTAATTAGATTCCAAGTTGTCTTACAGACATTTTTGGAGTTAAAAATTTTATCGTCCATATAACTTTGTTTAGCCTTTAAAATGTTTCCTCTATGTTCTTTGTTCATTTCTTTTGCTAGATTTATTGTATTCACATTTTTGGTTAATCTCCCTAATGTACTTATTTCTATGATTTTCTCCCTCTCAGATGTTAATTCAGCTGTGTTCCAAGGAACTTTTCTGTCGGTGGTTCTACATTTGACTGTTGGAAAACATACGTCAAAATAATACATAAAAATGTTATGGAAGATATTAAATTTAGAATCTACTTGTGCAGAATAAATCTCTTCCCAGCTTTCTTGACTCAGCATGTTTGAAAATCTTTTCAAGTTTTCTTCAGAAAATATTCTTTTTGTTTTGATTATTGGTTTATTATTTGAATTTTTTATAGGTATTTTAAAAGTTAATAGTTGAGCATCGTGATCTGAAATTTGAGTGTTTATGCCAATTACTTGCATGTTGTTGGGATTAAAATTAATAAAAATGTTATCAATCGCACTTTCAGAGTTTTCCGTAACTCTAGTTGGAAAATTTACTAAGTATTTAAAGTTATGTGAGGCAAGAATATCATTGAGTAGCCTAAACTTGTTGCAGTTGGGTTCTAATAAATTTATGTTGACATCTCCAGTCACAATTACATTACTGTATGCTTTGGAAAGAATTTCCAGGGAAGAATTTAGTTTAGTAAAAAAGATATTAACATCAGAGATAGGGGAGCGATATACACCAGCCAGCACAAAAGAAAAAGAGTCACATTTAAATTGAATCAAACAACATTCGAATTCTTTTTCAGATGTTAATTGTGTAATAGATGGCAAAAACAAACTTTTAATCTTACAATTTTTAATTTTTAAACTATTTTTTGACAGTATAATGACTCCCCCTCCAGAATTTAAGCTACGTGAATAAAAGGAGTTGATGTTGTATCCGTTTATAGTAAGAAACTCAAATTCATGACCTCTCATTTTATGCTCGCATAATACAATTATATCTGGATTAATCTCTTGGATGGTAATTTCTAGAGGTTCTATTCTACTTGGCAAATGTTGAATATTAAGGTGGAAAATTTTCAATGTGTGTAATTTTTGTGCTGCTGGTGTACAGTTATTTATTTTATCGTTATGTTCTGATGGGTTTTGGAGTTTAAAGGTAAAGTCTGGTTAAAAGCTAGGTGGGATGTAGGGGTATCCTGGAAGGTTGTTTGTGAGTTGCTTTGAGAGGGACTTTCTACATCTACTATATCAGAATCGACATTTACAGATATGTTGACATTGTCAGCAATTTCACAAGCACTATTACTCTGCTTTTTGTTAACACTTTCCACCACTTCACTATATTGCAGATGACCCGGTGTTACAGTTGGGCCAGTAGATGGGCTGGTAGATGAATGGGAGTGTACACAAGGTGTCTGAAGGTTGTTGCTGGATCGAGGTGGAGATGGTGTTGTGGTTGAGTCATAGGCAGAGTGAGAAGAGCTCAAGTCAGTTATAATTTGGCACTCGGCATCGCTTTCCGCTTCAATGCTAGCTTTTAAGGTCAACAGGAACTCTTGGTGTGTTAGCCCCTTCCATAGTGGTCTTTGTGCTGTTCTCTGTTCACATGAAATAATGTGCACATCCGCTCTTGTAGCTGTCTGGAAGTTTGTTATGTGTCTTGCAAATATTTGAGGTGGGACAAGATCTCTTACACATCCAACTGTCGAGCAAAACAAGGTCTTCAATCCCTGAGCTTTGAAGTGGTCTTGGAATTTCTTGAAAGCTGTGCTGTAGTCTTGTGGAGTCGGTTTGTCAAAATAATTTTCTTTTGTTATCAGACTATAAACTTTTGCTCCATCTGTAACGCTCTGGCAAGCTAAGTGTTTTGAGATGCGATCACCAAGTAGGGGTCGTCCAAAGTTTGTCCGAAAAACAACCGCAACTCCGGCAGACATATGTCTATCTTCTGAGATGGAGTGCGCAAAACCGACTGTAGGGTCTGTTCTGTAGTGCTTAATCACACTGTTCATATCCGTATTGACAATATTAATTTTGCTATTTCCCTTTAGTTTTTGCGTTGGCAATAACTTGACTGTCTGGGTTGTCATTTCTTCAATTAGGTCTGCGATCTTCAATTTTCCGTGTCTGTTCAGGTGTAGCCCGTGTCTTGTAAAACTGTGACGTGGAAAAAGATGTACCGGAAGTAGTTGCAAGTTAGGATGTTTCTCAGCCATTTTCTCAATTTCTGTATTTATCCTGCTGATTTTAAGATCAAATTTTGGGTCATCATGTCTCATTGGGACGGTGGATAGTATGAGGTTGGTGTGTTTGGCATCCATGATGACTTTCTGTATTCCATCTAGAAGTGTCCGAGGCCCGGTATGCTCAATATTGTTTGTACCTCCCATAACCAAGAGGTAATCTTTCAAAGTAAGGTCTTTGGTAAGTTGTTGTTGCTCCTCTGTCACTTTGTCAAACTGTGCTCCAGGTTTGAGAAAGGCACACACATTTAGATCAGTCTTTTTTCCCACCAGTTTGCTTATATGTTTACCATGACTATCAGCTAGTATAATTAATTGATTTTTTTTATTTACTAGCGGAGTTTTGTTGAGTAATATGGCTTTAGGAGAAGGCTTCATTCCTGCGATGGCTGATTGTTTATTTTGGTGTGCTACGGTGGAACCATATTTTTTAATAGGCCTCTGATGATTACATTTTGTCTCTGAGTTTGGGATGTCTTTCTTTGTATTGGTGTCTGTTGAAAGTAGGCTATAGCGGTTTGTACAGATAATGCTATTTTCGTTTGGCTGAGAAACTCTTGGTTTAAATTGATTGTAAGTACGCCTCTTAATTTCATTTGAATTGCTTTGGTTAAGAGCCGGATAGCAAAGGGTACAATTTTGGCTACTGGACTTCAGATTTTCAATCTGAGTTTGAAGTTCAATTTTATCTTTTTGTAGAACATCAATTATCCCCAGAAGGTTTTTATTCTCTTCTTTAAATTTATTTAATTCCTGTTTGAGTATCTGAGAGTGAAAGTCGTTGGTTTTACTATCTTTTTCATCAACTAGAGCCCTCTCAAGGGACAAACATTTTTCCGTTAGTGCATTTATTTGATATTTATCATCCAGATATACCGGGGTATTTTCTGAGGCATCTTTCATGGTAACAGTTAGTATTGGTTCATTAATCTTTGTTTCAATTATTTTTGCCTCATTTGGATTTTTTTTTTTTGTCAGGTTGTAACTTTTTGTTTGGGGTTTGCACTATTTTGACAGATGGAGAGCTAAAACCTTTAAGGGTTTTATTTTCTGCCTCCCATGTTTTCTCAATCTCAGTCAATGCAGTCTTATATTGATCCTTGTGTCTCTGTGATACAACTTCTGACGGGTATTTAAACTTATTTTCATAGTAATGTAATAAATCAGTTTTGTTAACCAAGTTTGTGTCATTTGTCCCAAAGAATAGAACTTCGAATTTTACAATAGTTTTGTAAGTAGTGTTGTCAATATTTTGAATTCTGGCTGGCCAATAAGGATGTCCTTTAATCTTAGCAAAAACTAAATTGCCGACTTTAAATTCATTTTTATTAGAAGGAGAAGTCATTTTAAATTAAATTATTCATTCATATACCCCACTATACAAGCAATAATATAAATTGATTAATTAATTGTTTTTGTGAAGCAAAAAGTTTGGGTAGTGAGTGAGATTTGAAGACTTGTAACAAGTTGTATGTTAAATGTTTCCCTAATAAACACTTAAATATTACTGCCTCCAAATATGTATTGTCCACATAAAAAAGTTAAACAAAATTACAAGCGGACTATGATCAATTACATGGATTTTCGTATTTATATATTTACAAATTAAATTGACATTCTCAACACATTAAATTATATAAGATTCAATTCCCTCAACCAGTGAATTATATTTTATTAATTAAATTAATATTATTATTACTCCCTATATGAGTACTGTACAGCCCGTTGGCTTATGCTTTGGTGTAGGTCAAATGTATATTGCACGCCCTTACTAAATTTCTTTTCGTCTACCAATTTATATTTTCATTCCCCTTAAACCATGGAGATGTCAAACAAACTTAGTCACACCCCTGGAACTCTATGTCTTCTTCAGGTATGGACTGTAGTGGATTCGGCGTCCGCATGTCCCTCAGGGTCAGGTGGGCTGTTCGAGTCTGGAGTCACTCGGAGTCCCTTGGGGGTGGGTGGAGTCGCTTGCAGGATAGGCTGCTAGTCCACTCGTCCCTCAGGCTCATGTTGGCCGCTCGTGGGGTGGGGTTGATCTCCAAGTCCTCCTCCTAGCTCGTCCCGTGTTTGCTCTGCAGGGCGGGTTGACGAAGCTTAGGTAGTTGGACCTCCAGGTGCTGCTTCTCCATCTTGGTCTATTTTCCAAAGTCCTATCACTTCCAGATCTCTCCTCCGAATCCCATTTTCTTCCCAACTCTTTCCTCCGTATCTCATCCCCCCTGCCACTCACTGGACATACCTCAAATTTTGGAAAACACATTACTATAGGTGGTCCTTTTGCGGATCATCCTATAGACCTGTTTGTTTCTTGATAGGCGGGACCGTCTCTTTCCCGGAGTTTCTGCTGATCAGTCTAATTTTTGGTGAGTTTAAATTTTCTTATTCTGATTAGCATGTGTACAGTGGCAGCTGACCCTGCTTCCTTGACATCTGATCACTTGCTTTCTGAGTTAATGCTCTCAGGTTGTCCTACTAAAAGTTTACCTATTTCACATTCTGTACTGTATTTCATGTTGTAATTAAACCTCTTTCTCATTTTTACTGTTAATTCTTTTTATATTTTTTACTCAAATTTAATTATAAATGTTTGTAATTATGATATAGTGCCATCTAATGTTTTACTTAAGTAAACCTCAAAGGTTTACAATATGAAACAAAATACAAATATATCGTACAATATCTACTATTATTTTTATACTTATACTGTACTAGGTGTCACCAAAGTCCTAAAACCTCCCCCCCCCCCTGCAACTTATGAACAGAAATATAACAACTAATATCCTTGAGGGGATTGCTATATGACTAAAATGATGCTTTTTGGGATATATGAGAATTTCAAACTCCCACCCCAAATGGGCAACTGGGGGACAGCTTAAAATTTTTAAATGTAAACCCTCATGCAAGTGATATCTTATTTGGGCCTTGTAAAAGGACAACAAAATTAGTAGCCTGTCAATATTTAATAAATTTAAAAAACTCAAAATATTAGCACTTTTTCTAACAACTATGAGGTTTATTTAATATTAACCCATTGCTAATAGATTTATATAGACGCACACACCACCGCAGGTACAAATTAATTTGTGCACTGACACAGCGGCAGAACAGTAACAGTGCGCCGTAGTAAAACTGCAAGAAATTGCTTAGATGTACCAGTGGCCTGCTGGGGTACCGGCAATATAGCAGTTGCAACAAGTGACTTGCCAGGTTATAGGGTGGCGGGGACGATGTTGGATTCATAATCTAAATATCGCACACACAGTTCAGGCAAAGAGATAACAATGTCTGAGTTATCGAATAGACTAGGTTTGGCAACAACAACGGCCTCCTCCTCTGTGTCTGTTTCACTAACCTCAATGTCACTTACTATATCGGTGCGCAGATGTTGACAGAAACGCACTTTATCTTAACTAAAACAGTATTATCTTACTTTACTGAACAAAATATAAACTGCTTCTTCAACTTCAACATACTACTGCGATCTATTGGATATTAATGAAAGTTCTTATAAACGAAAAACGTTTTTAAAAGTACCCAGCTGATGAATAGAGACGCTTACACAACCTAGTAGTCTATTATAACTATTTAGAGGTAAAAGCAGATCACTTATGCGAGCTGAGCTCGTCACTGTGCAGCTAGGCCCAGCCACTGCATGCGAGCTGAGCTTGTAAGTTATCTGCAATGGGTTAATGTGTGAAATTAAAATAAACCCAATGGAATTAAAATCTTACCTTAATTTTTGTTTTTTTCAAAGTAAATGCTCCCTTTTTACTTCTTGACAAAAATAAAGCCTGGACTCAAAGGCTTGCCTTAAATTTCCCATAATTTCTGGCGTGATTGAATTGCAAATGTTTTCAATGCGTATTGGCAAATAATCAAGGTTTGTGGTCTGGTTTCAATACTTTACTTTCCAAAAACCCACCCAAAAAAACTAGGGGAGTAAGATTAGGTAACTGAGCTGGCCACTCCACAGTAACACACCAACCTATCCATCTTTCAGGAAAAGTCAGATCTAAGAATGCTTACAATCATGTTAAAGTGCGATAGAGCACCACTTGTGCCACGAATTAATTCTTGTCTTACAAGGATAATGTTTCATTCAAACATTTCTATCTAAGTAGCGTGGGCCATTTAAATTTCTACCAATAAAAAAGGTCCAATAACAGAATCCCCTAAAATTCCTACCAAACATTTTAGCTTCTGAAGTTGTTGGGTATGGTTTACTATCATCATCCAATATAGGTTTTTATTTGACCAATATCGACTATTTTTTTTTTTTTTTTTTTTTATGATTGGAAGAGCCAGGGGTTACCATACCTGGTAACAGCCCCTCAGCCAAAAAGGCTTATTGTGCATCCTCCTTTACAGGACTTCAAACCTCATCCAATCCAAGATCCTTACAGCAGAACCTTGAGAGAACATAGCTGAGATTAAGCCGTGTAGTGATTGTGACAGCCGGATTACTCAATTTTCTTATTATTATTTTCCATCCTTCCTTTCGTCTCAGTAAAAAAACAATCGTATGTCTGCAATCAGCAACTTCTCCCAATTCCAAAGGCATTCGAATTGTATTGCTATTGCCAATAGGCGTATTATGATAAGTGATTAAGCTGACTGATGCTAACTGGCTGATTTTCAATCGAGTTCCGTTATGGCAGCACTGTAACCGGCTAAAAATCAGCTGAGTTGTGTTTTGAGGGTTAAATGAATTTATCTTATTTAAATTAATAACTCATTCTGCCACAAATGATGACTAATAATAATGTTACCTCCAATAGAGTCATTGGTTTTTCAATGATCTCTGTACGACTGGAAATTCGTCGTAAACAGAGCCATTTTCGCATATCCTGTCCATTGATACCGAGTAACTGTGACAATACTTTTAAGTGCCTGTCTGCCTCCTGCAACAAACCAATACAATTCTTAAAATTATCCTATGTTAAATAAAACTATGTTGCAATGCAGCATACTATATGAAAATGTATTGGCTAAAATAAATGAAGATTTTCAACACAAGATTGAATGCTTATTAAGTCCATTATTCCTAAAATGGCAAGAATATTGCAATAAGTGTTCCAACAAACAAAAACGTCTAAACAGGCATATGTAGAGGTGATTACAACTTCAGTTTTCAAAAAGAGAGAGACAGAACCAGTGAAACTTTTTTATCTCAAAATACCTGTGCTGAACATTGCTGGAATGGTCGTGGATAAGTTTTCAATAGTTGCTACCATGCAAATCATTAAGCATCGGAGACAATTCCTCATGCTCAATTTATGCTGAAGGGAAGGGAGACCCCATGTTGACACATTTCATGTTTACTAGTAAATACGAGGGGTAAATGCCAAAGGTTTTAAGTTCCCTTTTTTAACCCGCAAATGAGAATGAGTCTACTTTACGAAACCATAGTTTACCCTAGCAGTAGTGTCAAGTTTTTGGGATTGGTTTTGGACAAGAGACTTAATTTTCACAACCATATAGAATATGTATCAAGAAGGTTAGTTCTGGAATATTTGTGTTGTGTAGCCTTAAACATTATGTAAACAGTGAAGTCCTATTGGCAACATATTATGGGCTGATATATCCCCACTTAGCATATGCTGTCCCTATTTGGGGTCACGAGAGTAAACAAACTCTATTCCTCTTTAAACTCCAAAAGCGGGCTGTGAGGACTATTTATAATATGAACAGACGCCAATCGTGCAACAAAATCTTTCGAAGTACAGGAATGTTGACTTTACCATCCATTTACATCCTAGAAACGTTGACATTTGTCAGTCAACACTTTTCAAAATTTAACTTTTCACATAAAACTTCTTATTCTCTCCGTAATCAGAATATACTACCAATCCCCAAACACAACACATCTTTTTTAAAAAACCATACAGTATATAATGGGATTTGTTTTTTCAATAGACTTCCACTCTCTTTTAGGTTGGAGTCAGACACATCAAAATTTAGAAAACGTCTAAAAGGCCATTTGGTAAATCTTGCCTGTTACAGCGTTCGTGAGTTTTTGTCAGGAAGGTGACATAGGTTTGTCATATCATATAGGTTAAGTGATGTCTCATATTAAATGTTACGAGCTATGCTGTTTAATTTTAGTTAATAGTAGTATGACTTGGCTAATGCAAATTATTATTGTTAATTCGGTCCAATAAAGATTTTGATTTTGACTTTATATAAAAAAAAATAAAATAATAAAAAAAAGAACAAAGGAAACACAACTAGATTTGTCATGAAATGTTTTTAATCAGTGATCACATCTGCAGCATTTGAGGGAGTGGCTGTTAGAATTTGAACTCAAGAAATAGTAGTTAGTGATTAAACTATAGTTTGCCTGTCAAATTTCTTGTTCTCAATGTTAAGTCCTCTTTGTTAATGTTAATGAAGAAGAGAAATATGTTAAAGGTCACATTCTGTAAAAGTTCAGCATGCTAAATATATATTAACAATATCAAAGTAACTCTTGAGAAAGCATTAATACAGGTTCAGATTCAGAACATTGTCTTAATTCATAATGCAGTATACATTATGTATAGAATGTTGTCAGGCATTACGATTTAAAAGATCAAAAATGAAGATTTAGTCTATAATAAAAAAAAAAAAAAGAAATCAATAATGTATACTATTACACTAAAACAAATTAAGACTATCACTAGCAATATCATTATTTAATAAAACATATAATAGAATACAAAGACTTACTACTCATGAATATCTTTTGTTTATTTTTTAATCTCTCAACATCCAATATGCTTTTATTTTTTAATGGTAACAAATAAAAATACTTAATGCCAGCATAGGCTGGTTTTTTTCATAAAACTTTACTCTATGGGAACTAAAACAAAATGCATCTTTTATGTCTGGTGTCATATGGATGGTAATAATATTCGAGCAAACCTGAACTATTATGGTTTCTTTTTAATGCCAAAAGTAATTAAAAAATATACATACAAAACAAACAGACATTATAAATAATGCTGTAAAATGTTCCTTGGCTGATTCATACTATTTCAATTTCATTATTATTCTTACAGCTCTTTTTTGTACATTTAGGATTTTTTAAGTTATCAGTTTAGTTACCACCAAACAAAATCAAACTATTTGAAGGAAAACTATTTATATAGTAAAAATATAAAAAAGTCTCTTGGTTATGCTGGTAATGGTCTAGAATTATTGGACAATATCTATGAAACGTTTTCTTCAAAAATCTGTTGCAAGTGAAGGTTGTACTGTTTTGGTAAGGCTCAATAACCTCTCGCAACAATGGCACGATCTTTGGTCGAGGCAAGGGTGGTGGGGATAACATCGCCGGATCGCTTGAAGTACGTTAGAGTTGGGCAAGCCTTTATGGCAATAATTTGAGCATTCTATAATAGAAAAGATGATTTTTTTTAGAAGTTAAGTAGAATAAAATAGATGATTAAACCAGTTGATGATAACGCCGAGCAGAATCAAAACAGGAGTGATTTTCATGTACAAGTAAAATTCAATAACAATTAATTTCTTAAATAAGAATATAGATTATGGTCCAAATCTAAGTTTTAAATATGTTTTACTGAGGGCCCACAAAAATTGTATGTTGATGTAATACTTAAGTGTCTATGTTATTTGTATGTGTAGTTTTTTTAAGTACATGTCATAGAATTCAGCTGTTTGAATTAAATAATTATATTAAATATCATTAAGTATTGAATCTTTTCACTTGAACTAACTGTATTCAATTCATTTAGGTTTTGAACATGATTGTTACTTGAACATGTATGTAAATTATATTTAAATTTTGAACTTAATTTTACTTAGCAAAATGCAACTATTTCTACTTTTATCTATAATTTCTTATTCTTTTATAAATAAAAAAACGCTGAGTCAACATAGATTGCTATAATTCGGCACAGTTGAAGTAGTGTCTCAGGTTGCCGGCCTGACCCAGATACCGTGTCAGCAGACCTTGGTTCATCACAACACTTCTCAGCTGTCTTCAATTCCGCAGTTATATTATACTACGACTCTGAAATTGACTATATAATCACATTGTTATATAAACAAATTATACTTAATTCATTTTTATTTCTCTGACTCTGACAATAGGAAACAGCCAAACCCAGCTAAAAAACTGTAAATATCCAATGTTAAATATTTTGACTATAGGAATCAGTCAAACCTGGCTTAAAAAACTATATTGACTCGATTTTACATCCAATAAACTTACAAAGACAGAGGTAGAACATTAGTGCTGTAACAGTTGCATATCAAGTATGACTGAAATAAAGCTGGATACATCAAGTTCAATAACACAACCTAGGATTGAAGATATCCATAACAAAATTGTAAAATTTGAAGATATAAATGACCTTGAAACATCTCTAACCATAGCAGCTGAGGCAGGTAATGTCTTGCTAACAGAAAATAGCAAACTAAGGCAGGACATACATAACTTGACTTAAAGAAATTCTCAATTGGCAAGTCACATTACTAACACAAAATATCTCTGTGAATTAGTGTACCAATCCAGAATTAACTAAGGCAGGACATACATAACTTGACTTAAAGAAATTCTCAATTGGCAAGTCACATTACTAACACAAAATATCTCTGTGAATTAGTGTACCAATCCAGAATTAACTAAGGCAGGACATACATAACTTGACTTAAAGAAATTCTCAATTGGCAAGTCACATTACTAACACAAAATATCTCTGTGAATTAGTGTACCAATCCAGAATTAACTAAGGCAGGACATACATAACTTGACTTAAAGAAATTCTCAATTGGCAAGTCACATTACTAACACAAAATATCTCTCTGAATTAGTGTACCAATCCAGAATTAACTAAGGCAGGACATACATAACTTGACTTAAAGAAATTCTCAATTGGCAAGTCACATTACTAACACAAAATATCTCTGTGAATTAGTGTACCAATCCAGAATTAACTAAGGCAGGACATACATAACTTGACTTAAAGAAATTCTCAATTGGCAAGTCACATTACTAACACAAAATATCTCTGTGAATTAGTGTACCAATCCAGAATTAACTAAGGCAGGACATACATAACTTGACTTAAAGAAATTCTCAATTGGCAAGTCACATTACTAACACAAAATATCTCTGTGAATTAGTGTACCAATCCAGAATTAACTAAGGCAGGACATGCATAACTTGACTTAAAGAAATTCTCAATTGGCAAGTCACATTACTAACACAAAATATCTCTGTGAATTAGTGTACTAATCCAGAATTAACTAAGGCAGGACATACATAACTTGACTTAAAGAAATTCTCAATTGGCAAGTCACATTACTAACACAAAATATCTCTCTGAATTAGTGTACCAATCCAGAATTAACTAAGGCAGGACATACATAACTTGACTTAAAGAAATTCTCAATTGGCAAGTCACATTACTAACACAAAATATCTCTGTGAATTAGTGTACCAATCCAGAATTAACTAAGGCAGGACATACATAACTTGACTTAAAGAAATTCTCAATTGGCAAGTCACATTACTAACACAAAATATCTCTGTGAATTAGTGTACCAATCCAGAATTAACTAAGGCAGGACATACATAACTTGACTTAAAGAAATTCTCAATTGGCAAGTCACATTACTAACACAAAATATCTCTGTGAATTAGTGTACCAATCCAGAATTAACTAAGGCAGGACATACATAACTTGACTTAAAGAAATTCTCAATTGGCAAGTCACATTACTAACACAAAATATCTCTGTGAATTAGTGTACCAATCCAGAATTAACTAAGGCAGGATATACATAACTTGACTTAAAGAAATTCTCAATTGGCAAGTCACATTACTAACACAAAATATCTCTGTGAATTAGTGTACCAATCCAGAATTAACTAAGGCAGGACATACATAACTTGACTTAAAGAAATTTTCAATTGGCAAGTCACATTACTAACACAAAATATCTCTGTGAATTAGTGTACCAATCCAGAATTAACTAAGGCAGGACATGCATAACTTGACTTAAAGAAATTCTCAATTGGCAAGTCACATTACTAACACAAAATATCTCTGTGAATTAGTGTACCAATCCAGAATTAACTAAGGCAGGACATACATAACTTGACTTAAAGAAATTCTCAATTGGCAAGTCACATTACTAACACAAAATATCTCTGTGAATTAGTGTACCAATCCAGAATTAACTAAGGCAGGACATACATAACTTGACTTAAAGAAATTCTCAATTGGCAAGTCACATTACTAACACAAAATATCTCTGTGAATTAGTGTACCAATCCAGAATTAACTAAGGCAGGACATACATAACTTGACTTAAAGAAATTCTCAATTGGCAAGTCACATTACTAACACAAAATATCTCTGTGAATTAGTGTACCAATCCAGAATTAAAGCTCAGAATTAATACTTAACTGTGTTAATTCTGAAGAGCCTTAGATATGGCTTGATAGTGTGTGGCAGTAAGCACATGTAATTCAGAAAAAAACAGTGAGAATACTGGCCAACCTTACACCCTTGGATGTCTGCAGGACAGCCTTTAAATATCTAAAGATACTGATAGTGGTGTCCCTCTTTGTACTAGAAGTAATATGTCATGCTGTCTCGCAAAATTTCACAAAGCTAGGGGAGACTCACAGCTACAACACCAGATATGCTAATGACTTTTCACTGCCAACCCACTATCTCTCAAGTTATGAAAAAACCAAGCTACATAGGACTAAGCAACTATACAACCTCCTTCCTGACAACCTGAGGAGAATCTGCAAAGAGAAGAACTTCAAAGGAAAACTGGTCCTTCTACACAATTACACAATTAATCAGTTTGTTACATAGAAAACCCACTAAATTAAGGAGTCGGACACTACTTAAATATAACTTAAAAATTGCTGTTCTTATTTTAGACGTCTATTCTGTACTCAAAGTTTTGTTTTGTCTTGTCATACTAAATACAAGAGTAGTTTTAGTGTAAACATTTTATATGTAATTCTATACCTTTAGCAATAACTGAACACAACTATTGTATTACCAGCTTGCTACATCAAATAACAAAAATCAAGTTTGGTGACTTGAGAAAGTTTGCATATGTATATTATTTATTGTTTTACTGTAATATTTCTCGGAACTTGTACAATTTGTCTCATTACATTGGGATTTTTTGAAGGCAGTAGTAATAAAAAAAAAAAAATTGAGGAGGGTCACTACAAATTTTATTATGCTTCCTAGTGAGTGGACAGGGTGTTTCTTGTGAATAACTTTACAACAGGTGATCTAGAGGTGTGAGCTCAATAATAACTATAATTATAAATAATATCTAGCCCAAGGGCCCTCTGATTAATAGTGCAGATCACTGTAAAATATTAGCCTTGCGCCGCTTTAACAAAGGTCGACCTAGGCAAGATTATAGGTCTATATAACTTATCACTTCAAACTTCATCTTATACAACTAAGACAACTAGGTAAATATTAATCGTTTATGAACAACCAGAAGGTACTGACAGTATACTAGGAGTGCCATAACTTATATGGACAAATCATCAATCAATAGATATATTCAAACCCATTGGAACTGGTAAGTAGCGCCTCTGTTTTCATTCACAATTTTATTGAATAGTTCAAACCGTCCTGCATCACTCCCACTCAAAGATAATATTTATATATTAATAGCAAATTGTTTTAGTCATCATCATTGTAGAACCTTCAGAACTAATACTCATTTATGGCAAGGCTTGGTGTCAATTTAGTACAATAAATCAAATTATTATTAAGTATACAGGATTATTTATTTCTTGTGTGTGCGTGCGTGTGCGTGTGCGTGCGTGCGTGCGTGTGTGTGTGTGTGTGTGTGTGTGTGTGTGAGCGCGCGCGCGTGTGAATCCCCTCCATCAGAGACCACATACTTGATATACATTCTGGTTACTTCCAAAATCATTTATGGGTCCAGCATCAATATTAACATCTTATGGATGCTCCTTCCCAGAATCTGATAACAAAGTGAGGATCTTGTAGTGAATATAGTTCCTTAGATATGGTAAACCATATGTTTTATGTGAATTAATTTAACTTGATTTAATTCAAGAAAAGAGAGAATATTCTACTTAATTATTCTCCAGAGATATATACATTTCTTCCATATTTAACACTATTTAACCCTTTAGGCGTCACGAGTGATTTGGTAAATTATGAGATTACGTTACTATACACAAAAAAAATAAAATTTATATTTTCTTAAAGTTAATTTTTTGTCTTATTCTTAAAATAGTAAAAGGCATAATAAACCATAAAAACTTTTTTTGGTAATTTACAAAATTTTTATTCAATTAAAAAGTAAATAAAAGTTTGATTTTTTACAACATTTTATGAAAAGATTTTAAATATGCTGTAAAATATTATTTTTTAATTGGTGTATGTACAGTTTGGTCAAATACAGGTTCAATGTTAGTTATTTAGGACATAAAAAAGATTGTTCTAGTAGATGTTTTTGGTGTGGTAATCCTCAAAACAGTTTTCAGGGTGCATCGCTGGCTCATTCGGACATGTCTTGCATACGTAGCAGGTCTCACTGCGAACTCCTCTCTTGGCACATACAACACACCGTGATTTCTTCTTGTCTCTTTTTTCAAGAAGTGCTTCCCCTGTAACCTCTTCTCTGGTGGTCCTTCAATTGGGCGTCCTTTCCTTTTTTGGGTTGGTTTGCTGGCTACTCTCTCTGCGACGAGGCTCCTAACCAGACATCTCCTAAACTCAATATGGGACAGAGGTTTCTTTGCGTTCTTCAATTGAACTGATTTATAGAGCAAGTATGAATTGACTAGTGCCACCTCCAGCAACCAGAAAAAAACCTTCCTATACCACTTCTTTGTTCTGCGTAAAAATTGGTAGGAAGAAATGTAGTGGTCACTTCTGTCCACGCCACCCATGCGTTTTACGTAATCAAGAATAACATTTGGCTTCTGTGTTGGTGGTTTGTTTAGCCACTTGCTTGGCACACTGGTCATTTCATTTGTATCGCCCTTGCTTTTTGTGCTGAGCATTACAACTACACGCTTATCTCTCCAACATGTTACAAGAATGTCACCCTTCCTCTGAGACAAAACTTTTCCTTTCTTTAGCTTTTTTGACATTTTTTTCAAATCTTTTGGCAATCCTGTTCTATGTGGCATTACAGTGCCTGTTAGAAAGCAATTACTGTTCAGTAGTTCTGTTGCCAGCTGTGGACTGGTATAATACCTGTCTGTATAAACGTGAAGTCCTGATATAGGGTTGAGTGGATCATTGTATACTAAAGAATCAGTCAAAAGCTTCACAATTTGCGTTGTTTTTAACAAGGAAGAGTTTGGAATAAGTATTTCTTTTCCAAAGTATGGAAGAAAGTCGTACATATATCCGTTTTCAGAGTCAGATAGCACAAAAACTTTCATTCAAATTTGTTTGGTTTTTGTGGGTTGTAAACCCTAAAGCTCACCTTACCCTTATATGAAATGGTGCTTTCATCGACTGATACGTAATTTCCTGGAGTGTAAAATAATTTGCACTTACTTTTTATGTGCTCTATCAGAGGATTGATAAGAAAACCTTTAGGCCTACGAGAGACTGGATTGCTGTCATGGTTGAAGTGGAGGTTCCAAAATATATTTAGGAAATCCCTTTGAGAAAATACATCAGAAAAGAAAGGAATGTTACTTTCCCATTTAGTCATAAAATAAGATTCAATGGTGGGTAATGGCATAATACCCAAATTTATTATCATACCTAAAAATGCTTTCAAATCCTTGTCATCAATGTCTTTCCAGTGTTTTATACGTGAGCTAGGAGAGTTGATTTTACTTTTTTTCATGTTAGCAAACAGGTTTGTTTCTTGGCAAATAAAGTTTCTGATATTGTCATCGAAAAATAAGTAAAAATAATCAATTGGTTCTGAGTCAGAATCAAATGATGTAGGTAAATTTGTACCTCGATTGACGTTATAAATTGGTATTGTCTTGCTTGGTCCAGGGTCCATGTTGGTCACAGTATTCCAGCCATCAATAGAAGGCCTAGTTGTCGCAAATTGAGTGGGCATAGGTGCGTTAGGGGGGATGTCTTCATTTTCACTTTGTCCATCATCAGTGTCCATGTTATCATCACTTACATTATGTATCAATTCGTCTTCATTGTCACTAATGTCCATGTTATAAGCACTAGACATAGATGTATTCATCATATCTCGGACAAACTCGTCAAAACCCGGGTCCTCAATGTGAGCCATATTCACCTCAGATTACTTTACCTTATACTATAAAATATATACAATAACAACAATCAAACAATAAATAACTATAAAACAACAACAATAAATAACTATAAAAACGTAAATTTGAATATAAATAGCACGGGGAAACAGCAGACAGTAGTAGTGTAACAACAATCGCGGCAGACAGCCCGACTGATGAAGTGGAGTGGGACAAGGCAGTGGCGCCGTACAGCGTCTGTGACGTGTGGGGGGAGGCTGCGCTAGATGCCCCGCCCCATCTAGCGGCCATTTTGAATGCACAGTGTACTTATATTGCTCGATAGTAGGGTAGGCCGGTAAAGCGAATTAATTCAATACTTCACGACACTAATCCAACACTTTGTTAATGTTAAATAATCACCTTGGTCACTTAATGTGAAATTGCGCGGGGTACTGCGTCCATGACGTTTCATGGAACTAACACTAGTGCGCGGTACGGCGCCTATGACGTTATAAGGGTTAAATTTTTTTTTCTTATATAAAAAACACACCTAATATTTTAAGTTTTCTTCACAAGGTGCCAGGTATCTAATTTTATTTTGTCATGTGAATAGTGATACTACACTTATTTACTGTGCATTGTTAAATGGTCCACCAAAAAATCTTAGCAAAGTAATTAATTCAAAGAATCAATGTAAAGATTGATGGCTCACTAATTGTTGTTAGCTGTAAGAGAGAAAATATAGTAGATTTTACATATACAGTAGGCCTATTTCTACCATACTCCTTTATGTCAAAGAGGAGTTACATCAAAATTATCAGCCATTTATCTTTCTGTCATATTAAGAAGGGACAGTTTATTTTGAATCACCAACTAGAGGGAAAATCTGGTGTAAATTACATATTTACTAAAAGTGTGATCCAAATTATTTATAGCTCCCCATTGCAAAGTCCCTAATTAATATAAAACATTTAGTACCAAACCAGATACAGGTATAAGGGCAGACCTTCAATAGAATTTAACAGCACCTCTAAATCAATTTATACTTCATAAAAATGCAATTTTCCAAACCCAGCTTGATTTATTACATTATAATAATGAATACACTGATATATCAATGTAATAGATAGATCAATGTAATCAATGATAATAGAACTGTCTGTTATCAAAATGAATAGATATTTTGGACTAGTGTAACTTACATGAGGCCAGAGGTGACATCTTGGTGTCAACATGTTCTTACAATCATTGTGTATGAACCTGTGGTTGTGACAGGCCTGCTGCTTGACTAGTGCGACATGCATGAGGCCAGAGGTGACATCTTGGTGTCAACATGTTCTTGCAATCATTGTGTATGAACCTGTGGTTGTGACAGGCCTGCTGCTTGACTAGTGCGACATGCATGAGACCAGAGGTGACATCTTGGTGTCGACATGTTCTTACAATCAGTGTGTATGAACCTGTGGTCGTGAGAGGCCTGTTGCTTGACTAGTGCGACATGCATGAGACCAGAGGTGACATCTTGGTGTCGACATGTTCGTACAATCAGTGTGTATCCATCCACCTGTGGTTGTGACAGGCCTGCTGCTTGACTAGTGCGACATGTATGAGGCCAGAGGTGACATCTTGGTGTCAACATGTTCTTACAATCAGTGTGTATCCACCTGTGGTCTTGAGAGGCCTGCCACTGTAAGTGTATGGGTGGGTGGTAGGGTCATCAACACTGTACATGTAGGAGTGGGTGGTGTTTGTTTGTTACGTTCTACTGACTGATGCTCTGCTCTAGTATAAATAATTTCTTCTTTATTATCAACCCACCCACCCGTATAGTTATATGGTGACACACGCAGCCACCTAAACACATGATTGGTGATGAAGCCACCTGCTCACTCATACACTTACACTGCTGTTGACCCACCCTCTCACTTATAAACGTACAGTGGTGATGACCTGCCCATCCACTTCTACACGTACAGCGGTAATGACCTACCCACCCACTTCTACACATTACAGTGGTGTATACTGTACGTGTAGGGGCGGGTGGTTGGGTCAGTACCACTGTACGTGTAGGGGCGGGTGGTTGGGTCAGTACCACTGTACGTGTAGGGGCGGGTGGGTGGGTGGGTGGGACAGTACCACTGTATGTGTAGGGGCAGGCGGGTGAGTCAATACCACTGTACGTGTAGAGGCGGGTGGGTAAACGCAACAACATACGTGAGGTCAAATTTGATAATTAAACTACTTTTTATAAATAAAACTCTCCATGGCACGAAATAAGAAATATAGCATACCTCAATCATCAATAAATTTAAATAATGCTGTTTTAAATTATTACTGTCCTCTGTATTTTGACTAATGTGACTTACATGAGGCCAGAGGTGACATCTTGGTGTCAACATGTCCCTAAAATCAGTGTGTACCCACCTGTGGTCATGAGAGGCCTGCTCCTCTGTATTTTGACTTTTGTGAAATGCTTGAGGCTATAGGTGACATCTTGGTGTCAGAATATTCCTGAAATTAGTGTTCATCCGCCTGGGGTCTTGAGAGCCCTGCTCCTCTGTATTTTGCTCACTGTGATTAGTAAAAAGGTAAGGTAAAAAGTTCTCGGCCTGACCCAAAGGTGGCATTCTAATCAGCGAAAGTTTACATTTCCTGCCTCCCTGCAGAGGTCATTAGTTCATATGACAAGGTTCAACTTACTCGCTCTAGTAGTTTGTGTACACGAGTTTCTGCAGTACACATCTTTCACGTGTTTCTTTAAAATCGATAAACTTGAATATCGTACAGTCATATAGTTCTTTGTTTTTGATTAATTAACCTCTAAGGAAATTCATCAGGAATTGACTCAAGTTTACTGGGGACTCTGCTCCTTAAAATTTAATTTCAACCGTTAAAAAGTGGACAGCTGAATTTAAACATAATTGCACATCACTCAAAGATGACCCACACCAAAAACTGCAACCACACCGGAAATCATCGAAAAGGTGCACAATATTGTGTTGGACAATAGACGAGTGAAGGTGTGTGAGATAGCTGAGGCAATGGACATTTAGTATAGAACTATTTATTAAAGATGTTAAAATATATAAATTTATTAAAATATGTTTAAAATCTTGCAGGCGGTAAAAATATAGGCACAGTTAACTGCAAACTTTTAAATATCTAATGTTCCTTTACACAATTATGGTGCGACAAACAAATGTTAAAAATATTAACAATACTACATGTTAATTTTAAAAAATGACCACATTTATTTCATACTGACAAATTTATATTTATTATTTTTTCCTGACTGCAATAATGAAGTTGGATTAAGTACTTTAGCTGTAGCTTGTTTCTAATTTACCTACAAATATTACACAATAATGAATATTAATTTAAAATTCACATCTCAAGTGTTAAGATGAAAATTAGGAAGAAGTAATAGAAATTTCTAGGTGAAACGTAGATACATACATTCACTAGTTGAAATTCAAACCAAGACCGTGCTAAAAGAGTCAAAGTGATAACATTTTTGCCACTTTGACAGAAAGCGTTGTTTCCCAGGCATGTGTGTTATTTGCAAGTTGGAGCATGAATTTAGTATAAATTTATTTATTTATTTCTAAGCTATATATGCACACATTTTTACAAATTAAATAATAGGTACCAATATAGAGCTGTCGTCCATATCTCCAGTACCCCTTATTTCAATATTGCCCAAGTGAAGAATGGAAGCCAGTACTCGGAAAATATCTGTGATCTTGCGTTCTGAGAACCCAAGAGTGACTAGAGCAGATTTAGTTTCCTGAAAGGACTGTGCATCGTCCACTCCGGATATCATACTCTCTTGACTTAGGTACCGGTATGTTGTTGCATCATCTTAAAAATCACATAAAACATTAATATGTTATCAGAGAAAATATTCAAACAAATGAATGACAGATAACTCATATATTATTATTTTATAGCAAGTATTTTATGTGTAACAAATATGTAGTTAAATTTTAAAGCAAATATGTGCAGCAATAGATTTACAATTTATTTTTAGTCTTTTTACATCAATCAGAAACAAAATGGGATAAAAATAACATTAGATTAACAAACCAGTGGACAGATGGTCAGGTTTAGAGACAGTGCTGGACTAGAAGTATTTATCAGTACTGTTCACCTTGTACTGTAGTTAGCCTCCTTACTTTCTCCTCTGAATAACTTTCTAACATAGATCAATAGGCTATAGGGAATGGGCAAGAGTAAGGTTAAAAAGGAGGCTCTCCTGAAAAAAGATCATTTCATCTGTATTTCCAATGATGAACATATTAAATGAGAGAATTTGTTATTGTAAATGGTACTTAACCGAGTTATGAAACTATACTTACAGAATCTTCTTACAGAATTTCTCAATTAGCGAATTACATGTTGGTATAAACTACAAGCAAGTAACACGTCACACAAGTTTACATAAAAAACACACATCAAGGTATACAAGGTGGAAAAAAATATGGAAACGCTTTCACAACTTTTGTATGACTTCATTTCTAGAAGTGAAATTTTGTACATCATCAAGATTACAAAAAGCCTCCTTTTTGATGCCATTAGCGACATTTCATCTCTTCAAGGGAACAGCCTATAAGGAGTTGAACGACAATCTTCAATGTAAGCCTTGGTTAAGTTTAGTATCAAATGATAGGTCTATTTAAGAGATATTAATTGCCACATACTGGACTTTGAAAGGTTTATTCTTTCCAGAGTAATGGTTATTTGAATTTAAAAGTAACTAATATGATCAATATTATTTCTCTGCAAGCTACAAGTACAGTGTTCTGATAAAAAATTACACTTTTTGGAGCACAATTATTCAACAAAATTAAATTATCTATGGAAAATATAGTCATACATTTTTGATGAGATGCTCAAACTATTTCAGAATAATTTTTGGCAATGTGCTAGTCTGTGATAATTGACCTACTGTAGTCAAATTTCGTACCATCCCAGATGTAATTCTTCTTACTTCTTCTAATAAACAAGTTGTCAGCTCCTCAATGTTACTATGTTAACTCAATGTTAACTAACATAAAATACTAGTAAAAGTAAATTAGTTACTTCACAAAACAAAATTTGTTTGTTATGAAATTCAAATGACCGCTAATCTGGAAAGATAAACCTTACAAAGTCCGGTTTGCGGCAACTAATTTCTTTTTAATAGACCTTTCATTTGATACCAAATTCAATCTAGGCGTACATTGAAGATTTTCGTTCAACTCCTTACAGGCTATTCCACTGAAAAGATGAAACGTTGTTAATTGCGTCAAAAAGTAGGTTCTTCGTAACCATGATAATATACATAATTTCACATTTTTATGTTATACAAAAGTTGTGAAAGCATTTGAATATTTTTTTTCCACCTTGTATATTACAATGATTGATGTCAATAAACCATGTTACCACACCTTAAGAGATTTACAATAGAATGGTACTGATTTTTTTTCTAATTCTGTTTTTATACATTTTACTTGTTGGTTGGTTTGGTTAATGTAATTTAAAGTATAACTACAGAATAAGGATGGCCAAAATTGAATAAGTCACTACTTTTAAATGATAAAAAGTACTTGGTGATTATTTTTAAATTGTCTGGTCGCCATTTGCTTCCAATTCTGTTATTTTTTTACTCCGAGTTTAAAATGCTAATATTATTACTTTACAGTTCACACCAGTTATAATTTTGTTATTGCTGAAATGTTATTCATTATAAATGTTATATATTCAGCTCGTATTTGTAATTAGTCTAGTGTGAACTGTTATGTAATCATTAGAGATTAAGTACGAATTGTATTAACTCTGTAACAGGCTAAATTCTGGCAATAAAAATTGCTAATGAAAGGCCTAATGGCTCAATTCAGCTGCTTGTACCAGCTGATTATAACCTTTCTTATTATACATATATTGACTTTATCGACATAATTTATACGTTACTGGAAATGAATGAAATGAAGGTAACAGGAGAAAATAATAAGAAAAGCTAGTTGAGAGAAGCAACAATTATTCTGTAATCGAAATTATACTAGCTAGCACCAGCCAGCTTGTAGTGCTTCCTATTTTAAAACGTAATTATCTTTATATTAAAGTGTTGAAAAACAATTAAGTGATTTTATTGTGTTCAGTGTAGTGTATTATGTCATTAGTGCAGTCACTGAAGGTTGACTGTAATAAGGTAATACCTCCGAAAGTTTTCAAGAAAGACCAAATTAAAAAAAAATTGGAATTAAGCTCATCTTACCCTCTACTTCGAAAGTTATATAAATCCAAGTTGCGCTTTTTGTTTTAAGAGGCTAAAAACCACCCCTTATTGTAGTATATTGGAAAACAATGTTTTTAAGCATTGTACAGGATATAATTGTATTGTGATATGTTAAATATTTATAAAAATTATACATTATTAGTTTAATAAATACTATATAACTTATATCGTGATGTTTTAAGATACTATTACCCTTAAAAACTATCTCTTTTATTAAAATGTCGATAAAAAACGTTTTTGAACTTTATCTTAAAATATATTATATATTTATAGTTATTTCATAATAGGAATTAATTAATGGCCCTTTGAGATGTTACTTCCCTTAAAGACTACTCTTTTCATTCAAATGTTGACAAGAAAGTATTCAACCCACTGCTGGCTAGCTTATTTCTGTCTGTTAAGTTCGGAGCACTACGTATTTCTGTCGGTTACGGCGGGCATGATTTATTATTTTATTATTAAACACACGTTGGCAGTATCGTTATGATTTATTCACCACTGCAATAAAATAAAGATGCCTAATTTAATGGTATATCTTCATTGTTACTATGATATGTCATCATCGATAAAATAGAAGACAAAGACAAATGATTATTTTACTTAAAAACTATGCTGCAGGTATACTTTGCCTATGTCCAATCCCATTTGAATTATGGCATTCTTTTCTGGGGAAATTCTCAAATAAGTTAAAAAATATTCAAAAAACAAAAACAAATCATTAGACTGATTATGAAAGCATCAACTAGAGATTCATGTAGCCTAATTTTTAAAATTTTAAATATTCTTCCTGTTCCATGTCTATTTATTTTGCAGTCTCTAATTTTTGTAAAAAATAACTTATCATATTTTTTTCTCATAATCACATCCATCAATATAGTACACGTAATTCAAACCTTTTTCAATTTCCTGTTCATAAAAAAGTATTCTTTGAAAAAATGCCATTCTATTCTTCCATTCGTTTATACAACAAACTTCCAATAGAAATCCGTTCTGAACTGTCACCAGTAAAATTTAAAATTATAACTATTAATTATCTGTCCGAGCATTGTTTTTATAGTGTACAAGAGTACCTAGATTCTGATAAATAGTGACTGTTCGATAATATTTTTGGAGAGTTTGAACTACTGTAACTTAGTTTTAATCTAGTTTTAAGCTTTGACCTGTTGACAATTTACCTACCATATTGATATTTATTTCATGTAAATGGTGTATGTAATGTAAATAAATAAATAAATGAATCATGGAATTAATAGCAAACCAAGCCCAAACTTCTATGTGTTTGTAAATATAATATATCCTTGTATATAATTGTTTTATTAGTCTTTTTAGTTTTTACATATTTTATCATATGTTGAGAAGATTATTAGTGTTTTTGAGTATTGAATGTAGTGCTTATATCTGTATATTGAAAAAGAAATTGTCTCTGCTCAATTGGTACTATTGTGACTTTATTGCTATAGTGACTTTAACCCTCTCCCGTCAATCCGCCTCGAAGCGCCTCCTCGATGGGCGTGATGCTACTGACGGACCGCCTCCAAACGCCTTCACTCGAATTACAGATGCTTGCGCGATCTGTTATCGCCTCAAAGAAACTTTTGCGGTACTGTCTATATGTAGAATTGATTTTCTATTCTACCTAAACAATAATGTGCTGCTCTCTGAGAAACATTACTGTATTTTTATGAATCTGCAGCTAAATGCAGTAAAATATATTTCCCTCTGTTTAGTGCTACTACCTTACGGGCACACTGGAATGGAACTATACATCAACGCCAGCTGACGAAATAAGAAACTAAATAATATTATTGTACGTATGTACAGTATTAGCGTGTTTGTTTACCGCCAAAATACAGTGATTGTTTGTGATTGATTCTTAGTGATTTATAATGAATCAAGATCAGTTTTTGCGTAATAGTGAAATTGACCGCATATTTGAAAATGAGTCGGAAGTGGAGAGTGAGGTGTCTAGTGACGACGATATTTCTGAACTAAATGATATCCCCGATAACGAAGATACTGAACAGCCTAATCTTCAAAACTACGGAAGTGATGATTCTCATTCGGCAGACGACCCTGACCTTGATGATGGGCAGACAACAAATAGGCGTCGTCCTCGTATTATTCGTGTTCCACCAGTGTGGTCACAACAAATAAGGTATGTTGAACCAAATGTTTTTACTGAAGAAAGTGGTGTTACACATGGACTATCTTCTTGCCCTACTGAACTTGAATATTTTGATTTACTTGTAGGTGGGAATGCATTTTATGACAATATTGTTCACTGCACAAATGAATATGCAAATTACAAGCAACAATCTGGAACAATTGATAAAAACTGGACTCCAGTTACAAAGGAGGAAATAAAAGCCCACGTAGCAATTGATATTTTTATGGGCATTTATGATTTTCCGAGTGTTGAAGAATACTTCAGAGAAGATTTGATTCATTGTCGACTTGTGCGTCAGGTAATGACATACAGTCGGTTCAAAAAAATTAACCAGTATTTTCATGTAACTGACGTATTTGAGCCTCCAAATCGTCAGGATGACGACTATGACATCTTGTATAAAATTAGGCCTATATTGAATATTATTGACACATATAAAAATTGGTATAAGCCTCAGCGTGATTTAGCTATTGATGAAGCTATGATTGGTTTCAAAGGCAGATTTTGCCTAAAACAATACATGCCAAAAAAACCAGTAAAGTGGGGGATGAAAATGTGGGCTATAGCCTGTTCAAAAACTGGTTACTTTTTGGGAGGAAATGTATATTTAGGGAAAAAGGAGCTGAGGAACAATGATCGCCTACTTGGTGAGCAGGTCGTTTTGAACCTGACTGAGCCGTTCTTTGGAAAGAATCATCATATATATTATGATAATTTCTTTTCTTCTTTCAATTTGTGCAACATACTCCTACAACACAATACATATACATGTGGGACTGTTAGATCAAATCGGTTTGGGTGGCCTACCCAGTTCAAAACTCCTAAAAAATTAAAACTTGTAAGAGGCGAAAGTGTTCATCTGCAAAGTGGACGTGTTATATCGACAGTTTGGAGAGACAACCGGGATGTAATGTTTTTCTCAACAAACTCTAATCCTAATATTGAACATGACATCGACAGAAAAACAGGAAAGGGATCACAGAAGGTGACAGTAAAATGTCCCGAAGTGGTATGCCAATATACGATGAATATGGGTGGCGTTGATCGCTCGGATCAGTACCGCAGCTACTACAGTTTTGGCAGGCCATCTAAAAAGTGGTGGAAATATATCTATCATTTTGTTGTGAACACGAGTATTGTTAATGCGTTTATACTAAAAAAACTGTCAAATAGACCAGAAACAACAAAACACGGTAGCACACAATAAGAGTTTAGAAAGGCCCTCTTACAACAACTAATTGGAAATTTTACTTCGAGGAAACAGATTGGCCGAAAAAGAAGTCTTCCTTCAGCAATAACCTCTCCAAAATCTGCACACAAGCTAGAGAAGATGGAACATGGGCGGGTTTGTGGAGTTTGTACGAAGAAGCAAAGAAAAACGGAAACGGGCAGAGGAATTCGCACTGTTTGGAGATGTAACAAATGTGACATTCCATTTTGCAAAACCAATTGTTTTTTAGAATACCATCAAGAAAGAGGTGTGGAAATATCACAATGACTGGTCTGTTTCTTGTTTATAATTAATCATTTATTTTAAATATTTAGAATTATTTTACATTTGTATATATTTGCTGATATCACAAAAATAAATATTGTCTAAAAAATATAATAAAACTAAAAATTAGGCCTATGTATAATAATTAAATTTAACTATGTTGTGTATTTAAATATTAATTTATAACGTTAAATAAGCTTTAAAATGATATATAATATGTACTATTTATGTTCAAAACTACGTTTTAAAAAACACGATTACGGAAACGTGATCCAAGCGGTGGCGCGGCCAGAAATAATACCGCCCAGCAGCGTCATGGTCGCGTGGCGGGAATTTAAACGGGAGAGGGTTAACATTATCAATTTTAAAGAGGTTTATTAATTGTAAATGTTAAAATATGTATTATAGTTTAATAATTAATTTTTTTAATCAATGATTTCCATGGTAATGAATTTTGTGGTTTATACTAAACACGGATAAAAAACAAATGTAAACGGAAAGTTTATATGTAACAAATAAAAGAAAAAGCATTTCAAAATTTCAAAAAATTCCATGCTCCGATGTATGGTCCACAATCATACAAATCATTACTTAGTCATAACTCTGTTGCATTTTGAGATTTTTTTCCAATAAAACACCATTTCAAAGGGAATTTTATGAACTTTAACCTCAAGTAGGCTCAAAGTGAATATTATACGTACAATGTGCAAGGGTTTGAAAATCTCATTCCGTTTTCATTCACCATCAATTTAAAAAAAATATTATTCATTGAAAAAAGGCTACATTTGTGTTAAAAACAATTTTTACAAATATTTATTAGTTTTTGAGGCAAAAACCAATTATTTAAACAAAAAGGCAATTTTTTTAATTTTCAGCTTTTTATTTTAATAGTTTCTATCTTTAAAATTACGCATTTTAAAATACTAAAACTTCCGGAACTAATAGCTGTCATATAAATAAAGTAAATTATAGTTGGATACTGATAAACTCTAACTATATTAGTAATGGGTTCAGTTTTATTGCTAATTTCTTTTTCAAAGATTTTAATTACCTTGATTGTTCTCATTGTAACTTCATTACTGTTTGTCCTAAAAACAACAAGAGCTTAGGTTAAAGCTCTTTGTATGTACTTAAAAAAAAGCCAGATGAGCATTTTCTAAAAAGCTACCTACTTATCCATTATTTTACGTTGAATCTCACAGTAAATTCACAGACAATAAAAAATCATCTTCAGGGAGATGTAACTTTCTCTTGATAAAAAATAATGCAATAAAAAATGAGCTATTTTCTTTGTTTTTCCACATACTTTATTTTTGATAAGAACAATTATTTTTGTAGATCATGAGGTTTTCGTGGTATTCATGAAAAATTGTTGGAAAACATGTTTTCTTTTGCAATTTTTATTTACTAATAACTAAAAAATTACTAGGTGTCCGAAAAAAATTCATACGACTTTTTTGCTTAAAATTATAAGATCTACCGATACCCGGTGTTATTTTTCATTGATCACTCCCAAGATGGGGGGGAGACTCACACCCGGGTTGGAAGCGCATATCAGCTCTATATAACTCTTGTTGTATGGGTTATTTTACAACTTATTTCAAATTTTCAGAAAAATGTATGCATCTTGAAAATTTCAGAGGTGAAACCGTTCAGTGGGTGGACTACATGTTTTACAAAGATTGTTAGTGTTCTATAGTGTTTGTCTAAGATAATTGAAATGCTTGCAATCTGCAGGGTGTGTAGGTTTTATATGCATTTAAAAACAAATAATTTGTATGTCCATATTCAAGTTCACAAATATATATTTATATTAAACAGCAAGCTTTTGTATACATTTTTGTACTTAAAGTTTGGAGCATTCGCCAAATATATTTTGCAAATAAAAATGGTTTTTACAACAACACATTCTTACGTTCTTGTACTGTATGTTGTTTTTGTGACACATTTAATTTTTTACATGATTACATCAAGTACCTTTATATTCCTTAAAACTAGATAAAATTTGGAAAATGTTGGCTATCTTGAAATATTTATTTTAGAAATATTATATTGTTTCCTCAGCATACCCCACCCCTTTTTGTTTTTCAGAAAGTTTTTTTCAGATTATAATAAGGTGCTCTAAAAAGTGTTGGAAAAATATTTATAACTTTAAGTCTATAGAATACCCTGGATTATTGTGACTATAATGATACAAAAAATAAGAAGGTTTATACAAAATTACCATTCATTTCTTCTTCGAGTTCTATATTGGAAATTGTAAATAATTTAAGAAAATCTCAAATATTCCAATAAAAGCATTTTATTGGAATATTTGAGAATTTCTTAAATTATTTAAAATTACCAATTCCTATATAATTTATTTCAAATGTCTGTAAACTGGTCATAAATACCTTGGTACTAAAAATAAAAAAAAAAACATGTTATAGGCAGTTCAAAGGTTAAACCAAAATAATTATTTTTCTAACGCTTATTTTCTATATTGAGCAATTGAAATTGAATGTTTGTACAAATATATAATATTATGGCATTTCTAACACTAAACCCCTGCACAATATAAAAATTGAATGTTTGTACAAATATATAATATTATGGCATTTCTAACACTAAACCCCTGCACAATATAAAAATTGAATGTTTGTACAAATATATAATATTATGGCATTTCTAACACTAAACCCCTGCACAATATAAAAATTGAATGTTTGTACAAATATATAATATTATGGCATTTCTAACACTAAAGCCCTGCACAATATAAAAATTTAATGTTTGTACAAATATATAATACTATGGCATTTATAACACTAAACCCCTGCACAATATAAAAATTGTAATATTGTACACATAAAATATCCAACACTTTTTAATTGGGTAAAAAATACGAAATTAATATTACAAATGGTAAAATTCACAGTAAATCAATTTATACTTTTCAAATTATTAGAAAGAGGGGTTTTCCACTCTTCAAGTTCCAAAGAGAGGAGAAAAATCTCAATAGTATATATATATATATATAAATTATTTATTTTGTAAAAAAAACGTAATTACAATTTTAACATTACTATACCATTACAATAACAACCAAAATACTGTTTTTAGTAGTTGTTACTAGGGGTGAGTGGTTGCAACTGAAACTATTTTGTTCAAACATTTTGCGCTTGAAACTAGTTCCAACCGTTGATAAATATACAATAAGTTCCACTTGGAACAAACAGATTTTCAGTTCTCGTCTCGTTGCAATGAAAAAACCAATTCAGATCATAACTACTTTCTTCACTTTAAACAAATCTTATTTTCAGTTCTTGTCTCGTTTCAGCGAAACAATTTGAAAAGGGGATAGTAATCTTCACTTGGAACGGAACTTATTTTCATTTCTCATCTCAGCAAAACAAACTAGCCTATCATCATTTGGAGTGGAACTTATTTTATGTCCATTTCGTCTTTTATACCAACCAAACCAGCTGCAGAGCATAGTAAATAAATTATTCATTTGTCTCCCTAATTTTTATATATTATTCTAAAGTGGTGTATATATCCATAGTCTTAGATTTCAGAGGACAAAATCTATCATATTATTTCATAAAAAATTATTTTTATTAATATACCTCAACCACTACGACTAATATACCTCAACCACTAGGACTAATATACCTCAACCACTAGGACTAATATACCTCAACCACTAGGACTAATATACCTCAACCACTAGGACTAATATACCTCAACCACTAGGACTAATATACCTCAACCACTAGGACTAATATACCTCAACCACTAGGACTAATATACCTCAACCACTAGGACTAATATACCTCAACCACTAGGACTAATATACCTCAACCACTAGGACTAATATACCTCAACCACTAGGACTAATATACCTCAACCACTAGGACTAATATACCTCAACCACTAGGACTAATATACCTCAACCACTAGGACTAATATACCTCAACCACTAGGACTAATATACCTCAACCACTAGGACTAATATACCTCAACCACTAGGACTAATATACCTCAACCACTAGGACTAATATACCTCAACCACTAGGACTAATATACCTCAACCACTAGGACTAATATACCTCAACCACTAGGACTAATATACCTCAACCACTAGGACTAATATACCTCAACCACTAGGACTAATATACCTCAACCACTACGACTAATAAGAATAACTTTCATATTGATTTTATTTTAAATTATGTCTTCATGTTATTAGGAGATTCACACTTTTAGGTAAATTTTTATTTATAACAACTTAGTTTCCATGTGGGCTTATATGCTAATAAAAGACATATTAGTTTACAAAAAAATAATGATATTACATAAAATATCCTGATTTCTGCTGTCGAATGATAATAATAGTAATAATAACGTATCGGTTTGCAGGGGAACTCCAGTCACTGGAAGTGAATTTATTTATTTAACTTAAAATAAAGACATTAACATTAGAATAATTAAATAATTTTGTGATCTTGATTAAATGATTAGACCAGGATAATTACATTTTAGCCATTTATAAATTGTAACCTGCAGTTTTATGATTGAATATTGCAAAAGGGCATTTAGTAAACATATAAAAAATATAGAGCCTTTGAATATTGTGAATGGGCATTTAGTAAACGTATAAAAAAATATAGAGCCTTGCAGCAGAGCTATAGTGATGATTCTGGGGGATGAAAAAAGGTGAAAAATCTAATTTCCACGGTTTTTCAGGATTTCTGAAGTAAGTTGATGGCCTAACAAAAAATTTTGAATATAAAAGTTATAGATCACACAAAAACCTACAACTTTTGTTTTAAGCATTTTTCAACATAACCTCAAAATCACAGAAAAAAACACAAATTTCATTTTTTCGTTTTTTTATTTTTCTTTTTCGCAAAACTATTTGGATTTTAATGAAACTTTCTGGAAATATACTTCATTATATTTCAAATAACAGATTTTTTTTAATAAAAAAATCAAAAATTCTCTGAGATATTAACTTTTTTCGAAAAAAGAAACCTTTGTTCAAAAAGCTTTCTCTTCTCCTTATGAAAATCATCATACTGAATTCTGCAAGGGCTCGTTTTTTTTTTTTCTTTTAAGCATCTTCTTTGTGATGAAATAAAAAAGTAATGGTTACAATACAAAAACATGCCTAAAAATTAAAAAAAGCAAAAAGTGATTTTTTTAATAAACATTTTATCAATAATTGTTGATATTTTGTTTAAATTTTTTAAATAATTGAAAACTGACCACACTATAAGATTTTACGCAAAAAAATACAAGAGAAATGTACTTCATTTATTTAAAAACCATTTTTAAATACATAATGAAGAGTAAAAAGGGATGAATTTTTTTGTTGCTATTTCTGTTGGAAGTTGATGTCTATCAAAAAATATCAAACAAAAGTTGTGAGTCATGCAAAATTAATATCTGTTACAATAATAAGTTTTTAACATAACCTCAAAATTTTCTGAAAAATGCAAAGTTTATTTATTTTTTTGTTTAAACAAGAACGATTCAATTTGAGTATGTTTAAAAATTCATAAAATTTTATTTTTCAATGTACACAAAAAAATTAGTTTATTAATTTAAATACAAAACAATTTTAATATAATCTCACAATTTTTGCTATGTTTACTTCGAGCATTATCAGAATCTTCTTCACCTTCATCCTCATGATCACTTGATTCCTCCAATAAAAGATCCTGGTTTAAAGCTATAACGTCAACCAAATCATTCTCATCTTGCGAAAGTCAATCAATCATTTCTTTATTAACACATTCATCGAGAATGGCCATAGAGTCAACAAATACAAACTAGAAACGTACAAAACCATGAACAATTAAAGGTTAGGCCTAAGTAGTGAAATATAAATTTAATAAATTACAAGAATTTACAAAAAACATTTTAGCCAAATAGTTAAAATTGCAATAAAAATACTTTAAGTCAAACATGAAAAAGCATTAGGCCTATTACAGGAACAGTTTTATATCCCTTATAAATTCATCAATAGAATAAATTGGGTTAGTCATCAAGCAGTCATGAAGTCTTTTTTTCAAAGTTTTAGTGTTACATTTAAGATTCTCAGGAAGCATGTTGAAGAGTCTGGCACCACTGTAGGATGGCTTTTTGGTGTATAGAGTTGTTCTACGTGGTGGTAGAGAGAAATTATTTATCCCTCTTGTGTTATGGTTGTGGACTTGGCCTAGCTTTGGCAGCATTCCTCTCAAGGCATGGGTGATCACTTCAATTATGTAAATGGATACACTGTCAAGATCTTAAAGGACTTGAAAGCCTCTCAACAGGACTCTTGTGGATGCAGACCTGTACGTAAAGCCCATTTTTGAAGCACCAGAACACAATGGAGGTTTCCAGCTGATGAGCCACCCCATAGGGTTATTCCATATCGAATTTGTGATTCGAATAGACTATAATAGGCTGTTTTTAATGCTAAGGGTGTACCAATAGCTTTAATCCTCTTCAACACAAATACTGCAGTGCTGAGCCTTGAGCACAGATGGTCAGTGTTATTGGTCCAGGAGAGGTTTTGGTCTAAAATTAAGCCTAGGTATTTAACAGTGTCCACTCTTTGAAGATCAGGGGGTTCAGTTAGATTATCTTCCAACCGCCCGGAAGCAAAGTATTTTGTCTTTGAAGCACTGAAGACTAGATCATTACTTGAGCAATATTGTTGAGCCATACTGACATATATAAAGGTCTGAATGTCCAGTTCCTCGATAGAATTGCCGCTTGAAACCAAGGCTGTGTCATCAGCGTACATGATTAGGTAACTAATGTAATCCAGATGTTTAGGTAGATCTGCAGTAAATAAAACAAATAGAACGGGACCTAGCACTGAACCTTGTGGAACGCCTCTCTTAATAGCCAAAGCCCTAGATTTTCCGATCTTCTCAATACCATCCATGCTTTGCCTTATCTCAACCACCTGTTGTCTTCTTGAGAAGTAGCTTTCAAACCATTTAACAGGTGTGTCTTCAAAGCCAAGTGTTTTGATTTTGTTTATAATTAGATTGTGGCCGAGGCAATCAAAAGCTTTACTTAGGTAAAGAAAAACACTTGTAACTGTGCAACCTTCATCCAATTTATCAATTATGTGTTCTGTTAAGTCAGTGAGGGCGCTTATGGTTGATCTGCCAGGAGTAAATCCATGTTTTCTATCTGGTAAAAGGTTGTTGGATGTAAGATGATCTAATATTTTAGTTAAAATTATTTTTTCTGTGATTTTTGAAACGGTTGGAACAAGAGAGATGGGCCTAAAATTCTGCAGCCATTTTTTGCTTCCTTGTTTATGGAGGGGGTATTTTGAAATTTTTAATTTGCTAGGGAAAATCCCTTGGGATAAGGACATATTGATCACGTGTGTGTGAGAGGTCTAGATACTTCACTGATACAAAATTTTAGAAGCTTGGAGCTTACATCATCAATCCCAGATGAAGATGTTGATTTTAGGGAAGTAATAGCTTTGATAACTTCATTGAGCGAAGCTGGTCTCCAGTCTGTAAGGGGGCTTCCAGAAAAAGTAGTAGTATCCAAAACAATATTAGTTGACTGACTGGACTGGTTCTGAAGAAGAGTTTGTTCCGCTACAGTCGTGAAGTAGGTATTGAAGTGCTCGGATATTAATTTTGGGTCTTCTATTATTTCCCCTGCAATATTAAGCTGCCACGTAGCTCCTGTTTTCTCTTTTTTGGACAGTTTTTTGGAAAGGCGTTCCATTTTTAACAGTTGCCTGAGTCTTAGTATTTTGTGCACATATCTATACATTTGAATCCATGCTTCCGGCACCCACTTCTATTTCCTTCACAGTTAGTTTCACAGCTGCAAGAGATAGTTTTTATCACGTTGACTGCCATGAGGGCCACCGGTGGCCCATACAACAATTTTAGCTCACGCCATGAGGGCCAAAGGTGGCCCTCACTAGATTTCAGCCTGGCGCCACAGCTGTTTCTACGGTAAAGTTCAATATTCATTGTTCCGAGTTCTGTTCCATGCAACCGGAAATGACCCCCCGAGTACAGAAATAGCCTACATCCTGGTTTTTTGCTGCTATTTTGTGAAGTTATTGATGAGGTACACCGTGTCCCTCATGGCGTGGGGGCAAAACTTTACGTATGCCATATGATATTATGTTTCAGCTGTTTTGTTGTGATGTTTATATTTTCTTCCCGCGCACTGATCAGCTTTTGAGGCTGTGTTTAGTAAGTGACATTGATTTTTTTGTGACAGAAACTAGTCTGTCTAAATTCGTAAAAAGTAGTTCAAATATATAAAACCCTATTTAGGGTTGCCTTATTTAAAAACCAGAGGACCGTTTTCTATCACATTTTATGAGCTTTCAGAATATATCATTAAAAATTACGTAATACTAAAAATGGCACTACAATTTGTGTTTAATTTATAAAAGACGCAGGGGCCACCAGTGGCCCACATGGCGCACAGCGGCACGTATGACGTGGGCTACCGGTGGCCCTCATGGCGTCAGGCAGACATACATTTTTACTACGGCGGCCTCAGAATGACACAATAAATTATCTACGCTGGCAGTCAACGTGTTAATAAATCTTCAGGTACGACTGAGGTGTCTGTGAATTGAGACAGGAATATTTTTTAATCATTTGCAACAACTTCTTTCCAATCCCACTTCGTAGCATTTATTTGGTTGGCCAGCCATGTTTGAAGGTGAAAATATACTCTGTAGCAGTGCTGTGTGGCCGCTCCACTAGTTGGTGGTAGCATTTTCGGTTTGAAGATTGATTTTGCTTTTGCTGTTAATACTTTAAATTGGTGGAATCGCAAATCATCAACAGATAATGTCTTCTTTATGCATTTGTATATATGTTTTATTGGTTTACAGCCATTTTGAGAGGTAATTCTTGGCTCCATATCACTCTTATAAAAAGGCTCTACCAACTCCTGTAAGGCAGGAGCAGTAATAACTGAGTTAAATGTCGTTATTTTCCCTTTTCCTGCAAATGCAGAGGTTGTGTCACAGCCCGTGAAAGCGTGTAATAAAGCAATGATAGAACAATTTTAATTTTTCAAGCAGTTTGCAGAATATATTGCGTTATTTACATTGCCTGAGCCTGGTTTCAAAAAGTATATTTTTGCATCAGTAGAACTCAATCGATTTAATAATACCAAAAGATCAATATCGTGACCAATAATGACGCCAGTTTTATTATATTCAGTGACTCCTGTTACTGCATTTATGACCTGATTATATTCTGATATTTCTATCGCTGAATTTATTATTAATGAATCTACATCTTCTTCCGCTATTTTCACTGAATATCCTTCAAATCTTAAAACTTTCATTAAAGTCTTCGGCCTTGGCATGTAACTTTTGGCTTCAAATATTAGTAATTAAAATGTATCAAGTAAAATCATATTATTTAAATTTATTGACAGTAGCTTACTCTTTGCACTTGATTTGGACTCTATTTATAGTATAATGATTAATTAATTATAAACAACCAATATTATTACTAAGCCTATTTCAAATGTTTTCATTTTATTTAACAGCTTATGATAACACACACAGACAGACGCTCTTTTATAATTAATTAACTTGATATTTTACTGTGCTGCTCTCTATGTTTAACCTAACAAATTATTTGGACCATTTAACATTTGTTTATCCCGCCAGCTGGTCAGTTAAAATTAATCTCCATCATAATAACATTGCAACTTTGATGCCTTGTAGGACAAAAACCTATGGGAATTTAAAAATATAGCTCCGTTACAACTTAGAAATCAAAATTATCTTTTGAAAAAAAAATCATCAAAATCGGTCAAGTAATAAGTTAAGAAAGTGAGTGAACTAAATAGCCCGATTGTTTTAATATATAGGATACTTAATTGAAATTATCAGCAGACATTGGTCACTTGATACACACACCACAAAAACCGCCTCCAGAGCGAACATGGCCAAATGCCCGCAAACCCAGAATATCCGCAAGGACATTCATGCTTGGTATTCATGAGGCTCCCAGACTTCGCCGAACATTCGTCAACAATCGGGAAAGTTTGCGAATAGTCTGAAGCTGGCTTTAGCCTATACAACCTTTGCTCAGTACAGTTATTTGCAAAAACTCCTCTCCTGCACATTCTAATCAAATCTTTCGGTAAATAGAATTGAGCAATTTAAAAGTAAATTAAACTGAGTTTTTTTATTAAATGAAATACTGTTTCTACTGTATTTTTTGTGTAGAATCGAATGGTATGGTCAGTTTTTCAATTAATTTTAAATTTTAAACAACTTATCAACAAATATTGATAAATTTTTTATTGAAACAGTCACTTTTTGATTTTTTAAATTTTTAGGCATGTTTTTCTATTGTAACAATTACTTTTTTTCATGACAAAATAGATGCTTAAAAGAAAAAAATCAGTCCTTGCAGAAGTCAGTACGATGATTTTCTTAAGGAGAAATTTTTTTGAACAAAGGGTACTTTTTTTGAAAAAAGTTAATATCTCGGAGAATTTTTGATTTTTTTGTTTTAAAAAATTGTTGTTATTTGAAATATAATGAAGTTTATTTTCAGAAAGTTTCATTAATATCCAAGTACTTTTGATAAAAAGAAAGAGAAAAAAAAATGAAATTTGTGTTTTTCTCTGTGATTTTGAGGTTATGTTGAAAAATACTCAAAAAAGTAGGGTTTTGTGTTATCTACAAGTTTTGTAATCTACATTGTTCACTAGACCATCAACTTTCGTTGGAAATCGTGAAAAACCGTGGAAATTCCATTTTCCACCCCTTTTCATCCCCCATAATCATAGCTCTGCTGCAAGGCTCTATATTTTTTATACGTTTACTAAATGCCCATTCACAATATTCAAAGGCTCTATATTTTGTATACGTTTACTAAATGCCCTTTCACAATATTCAATCATAAAACTGTGGGTTACAATTAATTTACCATCCATTTTTTAAATATATATCTCGCTTGGTCTAGATTGCCTTTTTCATTACATTTCTACTTATTATCGATTTTTAATTAGAATCATTGAAAAATCTTTATATTTCTAATTAAAAATTAATTTAGTGGGTGATGGTTCATACAACCCTAATAAGTTTATTTTTTAGGAAAATAATGCTATCAAAGTACTACTATACACAAATAAATATAACCCATTATTTCAGATATCAAAGTTGTCCCATTGCAGCAGGTTCTATTTCGGAACTAGCTTAGGTCGCAATTGGAACTAACCACAACTAGACTGCTCCAGCTAGAACAATCCTCGCGGTACTGTTTTGGGTTTTAGAACACATTTGCATTTTTAACCTTAGGTATCACTTTGTAATTAAGTCATCTAGATCTGCTATTTGTGAAGGATTGAAATCTGATCCGATGTTGTTCGAACCTCTGATGATGATGACATAGTTCTTATCCGTAATATCCTATGTAAGCCCTTCCAGGTGAGCAACAACTTCATCTAACATGGCATTTGGCTTCAGTACTGTAGAAACAGCAAAATCTCCACCAAGCTGATCTTGTAGCAGCGTACCACAACCAGGGCCGCTACCAGCAGAACTTGATGCAGTTTGTTTCCTCTTTTTCTTTTATTATTATTTGAATGTATATAAAGTCTGGAGAGTCACCACCTCCAGCAACATCAACTTCATTACTGTTGTCCAGGTCAGATAGCACTGCAATAGAATTTCTTGTCTCCAGGATGTTGTATCTGTTGATATGACTTGACTCTGCTTTCTTTCTGTTACAATGCCCAACTTTAGACCATTTTCCAGTAGGTTCAGTTACTCTAGCTTTATCAGGAACCTTGTTTATGACAGTCACAGGTTTTACATCCATCATGAATGACAGAATTTTATCCTTGCACAAACAGATTTTATTTAAGACCATGTAAGCCACATAAGATCGCCTTTTCTTACAGGTAACATTGTCCAGATTGAAAGTAATTTCTTTAATGTCCATTCAATGAAGTTCAATATAATGCAGTCAATCATAGCCTGGGCATAAAAAGCACAATCAAATTAATTGTCTTGTTGAGGTCAATCTAAGATTACCATTTCTGGAATCTCTCTTACTTAAAAGTATTTTGCAAGCTTTTCCAGAATTACTTTTGCTTGTTTAAGATTATATCTCTGTAAAGAATCATAGTGATAGGATTTATTTACTCTTTTATCATACACCAAAGTACTCCAGTGGGACCCACCTTTTATTGTTACATTTATCCTATCATTAACTGTCATAATTAGAATGTCTTTCTTGTGTAGTTGCAATGGATCTAAGTAGTCATTAAAATCTGTCACATTTTTTATAGCATTAGTGATGATTAGCATTAAGTACATCAGACTGTCTTTCTTAATAATTTTCCACAATTTGTCATGATGTTCAGATATGACAACGCCTCTCTCATTTCCGACTCTAACTTTGCTACTCTTGATTTTAACTGGAAATTCTCATTTTTAAGTGTCAGACAGTACATTTTCCTGCACATTTAATATATGGTTTCCATTATTAATAGTTTTATTGGGAGTAATGTTAGTTTGAAGTAGTAAAATAGCTATTTGTAAACTTTTCCACTATTTTGGGCACATTAAAGTTTTTATTGTTTACTATTTTTGGAGTGTAATTTACTTACTGTGGATTTATCTGTCAGCCTTCTTCTTTAAATAAGAGCTAGTTTTAAACGTTAGGCTTTCTTTCGATTTATTTAAATTACTGGCACTTAGGTTTGGGTTAACCATTATTGCGTTCCTGTTACTTATAGCTTGTAACGACAGGCTTGTACTAAAGGCTTCATGCACAAATATCTAACCTGCTAACTGCTTTTACATGACTGACTTGTTTTCTTGAATCAGCTGAGCAGACGACAGATGCAGACAGCAGAGCTAGCAAGGTTAGATAGTTAAAGTGTTCCCGCCACTAGCTTTTGTTGGTTATTTAATTAGCGATGCCTCCAACCAATTATTGACTAACAATTTATTAATTAAGTCTTTCGACCTGTATATTCAAGATTTTGCTGTAAGTTACTGGATATGCTGATTTCCAACAGAATATCACCTAATTATACTGACATCATCCCAGTTGAACAAGTTGGGTTCAGACCTAGTTGAAATTGTTGTGACCAGTACTTTCATTTACATCTTTCATTGAGAATGGGTTTGAGAGGAAAAAGAAAATATCAGCAACATTTGTAGATCTTTCAGAAGCTGAAGAAATGACCTGTTACTTAAATTTTACAATGAATCTGTGTCCTTGATTGTTGTGATTTCTGAATTCCACACTCAGCAATATATTAATTAAAGTTTACCTGGCTCTCAAAGAAAGTTTTTTAAGTACTTGAATGATGAACTGCCCTAAGACTCAGTTCTTGATCCTCTTTTATTCAATGTATACACTGCCAACATTCCAATCACAGAATCCAGAAAGTTCAAATATGCAGATGATATTGAACTTGCAACTTAACAACGAGAACATATCAAAAACAGAAAGAACATTTACACTTGATCTAGCCGCCCTTAATAATTATTTTAGAAGCTAAAGCTCAATCCAATAAAGTCAGAAGTACCCTGCTTTCACCTGAATATCATACTAGCTAATCAAAAATTGAACATCTTTTTTGATGGTGTTAGGTTGAAACACAATGAGTACTTGGGTATCTGCTTACATCAATTTATCTATTTTAAAAGTCGCCTACAGAAAAAAGTAGCTAAAGTGAGAATCAGAACTAACATTGTGCAGCAACTTGCCGAATCCTCAATAGGAGCCAACGCACAAGTCCTGAATACTACAGCTTTGTCCCTAGTTTACTGCCACTGGGATATGTTTGACGGTCAAAACAAGTTCCTGGTTGAGACGGTCAGCACCACACCCAACACACACAAGTACATGACAATGTCTCAGGGGCTAGAAGTAGGAGCTGCCAAACTGCAGGTACCATGACCCCAGAGCTCTTGAGGGTATAGTTGTTAAAACCGAGATGGCACACCAGGCTGCCAGATAGTACAGGGACCCGACCTGACCTCACCAACATGTGGTGGCTGCCCTATCAACTTGCGAAAATCCTGATCCTATCTACATTGCCAGTTGGTGACTTGATGGGACCGTATAGACGAGCTAAGAGGGCACTTCCGAGGCCACAGGGGCCCTTAGGGACGTGGGTATGCTCGTGGGGAGGTGGCAAAGGAATATGGATGGCCCTTGAGACATCAACACTGACACACACACACAACACATATATAAACAACTTTAAAGGAACAATCATGAGCACAATGGAAAAAGAATTGGATGTCTCAAAACATGCCAGAGGTGATTGAGCAGCTCAGCACAGTGGTGGAGGCAGACAAGGGCGTCAAGTCTTCGGACCCTGCCCAGTCTGGCGGCATTAGGACCACGCAGGAGGTCTTTGAGGCATTTGGGCGTGAGTATCAGACCTACATGGAGGAGGATGAAGAGTCTCTCTTATCCTCCCCACACCCTTACTCCCTAGAGGTGCAAGCCCTGCAGGAATGCGTGGACTCGCTGAATCTGGGGGGAGAAAGGGGACGGGACGTCAGTGGCACAGGATCCGGGGAAACCTGGACCTGGAACACTGACAGATCGTACAGGTAAAAGGAAAAGGCCCAGTGAGTCAGAGAAAAGAGGAGGAGGAAAGCGAAAGCCGGGGATCTGGTGACAGAGGCATTGAGGAACCAGACGGGCGCTTGGGGCAACCTACAGTGCACGTCAGGGAACCCAGCTGAGGCTTGGAAAACCGGCACTAAGCATGGTAGGAATGATTTGTCGGACCAACCAGACTTAAAAGCCTCCCCGAGTGGAGAGGGGACTCAAGGTCAACCTAGGAAATAACCTAGGCCCTAGGGACCACTCCAAAAAGTGAAAAAGAAGAGAAGTTGCTCTGATTCAGGAACGATAGATTTGAGATTACTGCATCAAGGGTCTAACATCCCTACATACAGCCTCTATGGGGGATTGGGTGGGCTGAAACCGCGGGCGGCCATTTAGGTTGCAGGCATAGACAGTTGGCCCATACCGGAATTCTGTGGAGAGGATGTGGTTGCAGTAGGAATTAATCTGCAGGAAAGTAATTGCGTGGGGAGGAAACTGGTGGTCGTATCGGTCTACTTCCAATACGATAGGACGATCCTACCACTATCAAGAGAGATGGTGGCATTGGTTGACTACTGCCAGAGCGGGAACCTTGAGCTAGTGGTCGGCTGCGACTCCATCTCTCACAATGAGGTTTGGGGAAGTAGTGACACGAACGAAGGGGCCCAGGTATTGCTCTTGCAGAATACCTGGGGCAGACCGATCTTTTGGTACTCAACAAGGGTAATGTCCAGACGTTTTGGAATATTATTAGTAGTGAGGTTATAGACATAACTATGGCCTCAGCCTCAATGTTTCACGACATTAGGGACTGGGAAGTATCACTGGAACCCTTGTTGTCGGACCACAGACACATTCATTTTGTGCTTTAGGGTCAGACAACACAAAGGTTATACAGGAATCCCAGACTGACAGACTGGGCCTCATACTCAGAGAAACTGTCTGACAGACTGGACCTAATTTCTAAAGGCTAGATTCAATCTGGATTGGAACTTGAGGAGAGAGTGGCAGTCCTTATGGAGGTCGTAATCAATTCTTATGAGAACAACTGCCCTTTGATGGCACAAAGGGATGCTCGAAGCCGGAAATGATCTCACAAATTGGAGGAACATTGATGGAGGACCAGAAGGCTCCTTGGCAAGGCCAATAGATCCGACAGTGACGCTGACTGGTTGGCCTACTGGGAGTTGCAAAAAGAATACAGATGGGAGGTTCGTAGATTCACCAGGAAATCCTGGAGAGACTTTTGTACCTCTATAGAGACAACCTGAGTGATGTCTAGGCTTCACAAAGTGTTGGCCAAGGACCCTGGGGGAAGACTGGGACCCCTCATTAAAGATTATGGGCAGTGGACTAGATCTGAAGAAGAGACTTTGCAACTCCTCTTTGAGACTCACTTTCCGGGCTCCACAGAGGAACCGGTGTCAAGCCCTCCAATTTCTGTGAGGCGGGCTTACACTGGGGCCTCGCACGCAGACTGAACTGAGACAAAGAGGGTTGTCACAGAACAAAAAAATCAAGTGGGCAGTTGAGTGCTTCGCCTCTTTCAAGAGTGCGGGGCCGGATGGCATCCTGCCTGTGATCTTGCAGAGGGGCTTGGGGTCGCTCATGCCCCACCTGACCCTAAAATGTAGGGCTTCCCTGGCCTTGGGTCACATTCCAAGGCTATGGAGGACCGCAAAAGTGGTCTATATTCCCAAACCGGGAAGGGGCACACATTCCAGGCCTAAAGATTTCAGATCGATCAGCCTCATGCCTTTTCTACTAAAGACATTGGAGAGGTTGGTCGATAGGCATATGAGGAACGGGGTATTAAGAGATAACCCGCTCCATAGAAATCAACACGCATACATGGCTGGGAGATCTGCTGAGTCAGCTCTCCATCGACTCGTCACGAGAGTTATAAAGACGATTCGGCAGAAGGAGCTAGCCATGAGTGTCTTCACGGACTTAGAGCTCCCTGCAGTCTATTATTGCTGCTTTTGCTAGGACGGGCGCCATTGGTACCATCACCAGATGGACGAGGCCTACCTACGCAGCAGAATGGTTAAGGCAATTCTGAACGACGTGACGGTCCAGGCTATAGTCGGAAGCGGTTGTCCCCAAGAGGGTGTCCTTTCGCCTCTCCGTGAACCCTAGTGGTTGATGAACTTCTAAAGGTGCTAAACAGGATGGGGGTATGTGCTCAGGCATACGCGGACGATGTGTGCATACTGGGCATTGGCAAGTTTGCCTGCACAGTATCGGACATTGTCCAGTCTGCCCTGAGATTCTTAGAAAGGTGGTGTAGAGACAAGGGGCTCTGTGTTAATCCAAACAAGACAGAACTTGTACTTTTCACTTGGAGGAAGAGGCTGGATGGCATATACATGCCCACTATGAAAAATACCGTGCTAAGAGATACAGGGTAGGTTAAGTATCTGGGGGTCACTCTAGACGCTAAACTGAATTGGCTCAAGCACCTACAAGAAAAAGCCAGGAAGTTCAGAATGTCTTTTTGGGTGTGTCAGAGGGCCATTGGAACAACGTGGGGCCTTAAACCAAAGATGGTTTATTGGCTATACACAAGTGTACTTCGGCCCTCCTTATGTTATGCTGTAGTTGTCTGGTGGTCGGCCATGGCACAAAACAGTGCAAGGCTAACATTAGATAGATGCCAGACAATGGCGTGCCTGGGAATTACAGGTACAATTAGAACAACCCCATTGGCGGCGATGGAGGTCCTCACTGGGCTCCGCCCTATGGATCTGTTTGTAAAGGAAGAGACTTGTAAAGCGGCCTTTCAAATAAGGGCGACTGGTGGCTGGCTACCTGGCCAAACACGACTCCATGGCAAAATACTATCTAGGGACATTGGTCTGGACCTGTTGCTTGAGATGGGGACAGACTCAATGACGCCTACGTATAGATTTGAACAAGCTGGTAGGTGGAGGACCGAGACCGGGATCAGGCAGTTTCGTGCACTTATTCAAGGACCGGATCACAGTTACAGCCGAGCTTTGTTGAGCTGTGACCGGGCCAAGGTGAGGGCTGTTACGGGACTGCTGACCGGACATAATCTTCTTCATAGATATAAGAACAGAAGACTCCATATATAGGCTCTGTGAGGAGGATGAGGGATTCTCCATACACATATGAAATTAGAGGATATCAGACAGGCTACACTCAGGGAGACCCTGTCCTTCATAAGGGGGACGGGTCTCTTGTGACAATGTTGTCAGGCTCAGGGCGCAAAGGGCCATGGAGTTTAGGCACGGTGGGCTTGGTGACAGGATCACAACTCGGTGAATCTATCTATCAGACCCTAAAACCGTCATTGGTGGATTGAACACTCTTAAAAAGTGAACTATGTTAAGTCGCTTTCGCACGGGTGTGGAAAGATGCAACTGCTGAAAGTATAAGTGGGGATTGACACTAGATCAGTCATGAGATTGCAGAGTTGAAATTCAAACTATGGATCCCAAAGTTAATAATTGTCCATTGTGTTTTTTTTTTTTTTTTTTCAGGGGGGATTAGCTGGTCTTCATTCCATCGGAGAAGTAGGTGTTGAATGGTTACGAAACATGTATTTAGCGTTGTGTCAGAGATCAATTAATATTTAAACAAATTAAACACAAGTAATTTGGATTTTATTTCATTCATGAAACTAATTTTTAATTCCTCCTCCTATTAATTTGGTAGCTTTGAAAGTCATTCAATATAAAAAGTAAAAATAATAGTCCTGCTTGTACTGGACTTTTGCTCGGAGTTTATTAGGTATTACATCGGATGCCAACGCTATTAGTGTCAGTATTTGTTATCATTGTTATCAAGATTCACTAATGAAGTATCCCAACTGCCTCTCAATGCTAGGTCAACACCAAGGGACTTGAAGTGCATCTATCCACCAGACCAAGAATCAAACCCAGGAACAAAGGCTCCGGATGCAAGTGGCTTACCACACCAGCTATTCACTGCCAATCTTCACTATATTACAACAATATATTTGAGATTGTCTACACCTTACATCTTAGTTGAGTTCTTTTAAAACACTAAAATATGTAGTCAAGTGTCAAAATGTATAGCTACCTAAATGCAGATATGAAAACTGATCTCGGCTGGCACATAGCTGGTAAAGTATATGATAGTTGCGCTCTCCAGGCGCCTGAAAAACCACTCGTGACTTTTCCAATAAGTAAGTCCGCATACTTGCTCCAATTATATTATACTTGGGGCTGAATTGCAATTCTATGTACTTTCCAAATCTTGAGCTGTTGTCATTTCTAGTTGTCTTAGCATTACCAATAGCCTGTAAAAAATAAGCGAGTTGGTATTTTCTACTATCATATTACAATTATTAAAATCATTAAAAATGTAGCTAAACAAGACTATAAACAAGACTAGTGGTCCTGTAACCTTTACTGCATTAACATAGCAAATCATACTCATAAAATAGTTAAAAATAATAGAAATGTAACTAGAAAATCAGCTCAAATATAAGAATAAAAATCATTTATTTTCTCTTTATTATACAGATTACACAAAATAAATAATAAAAATCAAAAAATAAAAGCTACACTTTTTTACAAAAGTAAATGTTGCTTACTATATATCAAACATAAATTATTAACAAGTGTTATAACGCTTTATCTGCATTGATGGGCCCAGTGGCCCGACAGTACCAGTTGCAAATGGCATAGCCGTCGGGCCCTGAGGCTCAACGCTCATAGCAATGGTTAAGTAGAGTGCTACTACTTATTGAGTGTTACAAGAACTATGTGGTCCACAATGAGTTTCTCTATTTACAGATCATATTTAATTGCTGGTGGGACGATTTTTTTAAGAGTAACCTAACATAAAATGTGACAACAATGTTAGTTTATAATCTGGCGTCCCAGTCCGTCATTGTTTATTTTGTTCGAATAAAATATTTATACTATTCTTTAAGAGTTCTAAAACATACTTTTAATACTTACCAACCTTATTATTAACTATGTTTAGTATATTTTAAACATCATTTTGACATCAACACGTGAAAACGTACAAAAACACAACAGAAAATAAAAACAGAAGTAAAAATCAGGACATTTGTTCTTAATCAGTTTTATCTATAGATATTTATTATAGACACTATTTATTCACATTCGATGCTTGTAATGTGTATAATTATAATGAATTACATAATAATTAAATAATAAAATGTATCATATGAGTAATACAAAAAACTACAAATAAAACTTTGACAATTTTACATATTTTTGTAAGTCATTGTAGCTTAAATTGTTGGTATAATGCGTTTTAAATGGGGAGATTACCAAGCAATACTACTGAAATTGTACATAAGTAATATAATAATACAATTTATAAAACTAAAATAACAATAATAATGTAGAAACAAAATGTAATCCTAAAGTTCACCTAATTAATACATACCATACTACTAGAATACATAATAATGATATTAAAAATCAAATGAAAAGAGGATATTTTACATTTGATTAGGCCTGTCACTTGTGGATGTCCTTGAAGCACCCCTTACAAAGGAAAAGCTTGTCTGCACCAAGGCTCAAGCAGAATATCGTGACTTTGGTCATATTTATAGCAAAACTTCCTCCTTTTCTTGACAGATAATTTTTAGTAACACAACCTACTCACTTTTCTGGACCTTCATTTTGTTGCAACTTCACCAAGAAGACAATTTCAGATAATTGCAAAAGATAATAGCCAAAGACTTGGCTAACATCTCATATTTTGTAATAGATAGTAAATGTTTCTTCTTTTTAATAGTTGTATATTGGAGAGATAGGATATGAGCGAACCTACTTTAGAAGACAAGTTCACTAACACCAGAGTAGTAGTAACATTCACAAATTAAACACTTAATCTCACAAATGTTCAATACCACTGGCATTTTCTTCAGGTGAGGTGTTTTTATTAGTTGGTAATTTATATTTAAGGAATTGACAGTAGGCTAACCAGCTATTGAAGACTGAGGTACCAAGAATAAGTTCTTCTCCAAATTATTATACTACTGCTGTTTTTTTTTTTTTTTTTTTTGTTTTTTTATATATATACGGCAGTACAATAAGAAGCCATGTTATCCGATAGATTAATGTCCACCTTTACCTTTTTGTAGTCATATACTACCTAAGGTTTGAATTTAGGTGGCTTATTTGGGTGTTCGGACTAAACTTCAACAAAACAAATATTACGTAATGTAGATATCATGAGTACATCCCTTTGATCTTTCCATTTTGTTATCATTCCATAAACAACCTAACAAAGTATCTCCCCTTTACTAGCCTACAAAAGTGCAAGTGCGCCCATGTTCGCTGCCCAAATGATATTTTTGAGTGCTTTGGACACGCTAACAATATTTTATGTTTAAAAAATTCATGCAAATAATTGTGTCAGGCAAAAAGGCCCGACATTCAAATTCCGTTATTTGAGTGCATAAACAATAAATTCATGTTCTTACCTTACCTTTCCTCCTTGGCCATTGAAACCCAAGTTGGTTTTTGGTCTCGCCAACAATGCCTCTCCATTCTGCTCTGTTCTTTGCTGCCTCAGGTGTAGTCCCCAATTTGTAAATATCTTTGAGGACCTGATCTCTCCATCTAAGTCTTGGCCTGCCAAGGGGTCTTCTACCTTCTGGGTTCGATCGTTTAATATATTTAATAATGGAGGTATTTTCTCGCCTCCACACATGTCCAGCCCACCTTAGTCTTCTACTTTTCACTAATGCTACTATGTCTGGGTAAGTGTATATTTCTCTTAATTCTCTGTTCTTTCTTATTCTCCAAACATCTCCTTCGCATACTGAACCAAACACTTTTCTTAATACTCTATTTTCAAATACAATAAGCTTCTTCTCATATTCCTTTGTCAGTGTCTATGTTTCAGCTCCATATAGTAACACAGGGAGGACTAATGTATGGTAGATTTTGATCTTAGTTTTCCTAGACAATATTTTGGATTTAAGTAATTTCTCTACTGCCCAATAGGTCCTAGAGGCTAAGAATAGTCTATTTTGAATTTCGTTTTCCTCTTTTATGTTTTGTGCTAGCTTTATGCCAAGGTATTTAAACTCTTCGACTTTTTCAAATTCCCACTTGTCCACTTTAATATTTTGTATTCTATTCATTCCCTGTCTTCTGGTTATATGCATATATTTTGTCTTATCCTGGTTTATTTCTAATCCCACCTTTCTGGTTTCTTGAATGAGCACTTTTGCTAAATTTTCCAGATCTGTTCTACTTTCAGCAAGAAGAGCAACGTCATCCGCAAAAGCTAATACATTTACTTTTGATCCAACATAGATCCCAGTTCTTAAATCTTTTGTCTTCCTGAGTGCATCTTCTAAGACTAGGTTAAAGAGTAGAGGGGATATCCCATCACCTTGACGAACTCCTGTATTAACTTCAAAGCCCTCTCCATTTACCTTCACTTTACATCTTGATTTATCAATACATATTTGTGTAAATTTTATAAGCTTATCTGGGATGCCAAACATTTGCATTTTTCATACATTTTCATGCTATTTATGCTTTTTGAAAATCTATAAATAATAGGTGAACATCCTTATTAAACTCCCAATATTTAGAGAGAGATTGTTTTATGGCAAATATTTGGTCTATAGTAGAGCGACCTTGAACAAATCCTGCTTGGTGGTCTTAATTATTTTCTTCTATATACTCTTTCAGTCTATTTAAGAGGATTTTTGATAGTACTTTATATGCTGAACTTAGAATAGAAATACCTCTATAATTTTTGCACTCTGTCTTATCACCCTTTTTGAAAATAGGTGTTATTAGTGCTTCGTTCCAATCATTGGGTATTGTTTCTTTTCTCCACACTTCCAATATTAATCTATGCATACAACTTAATAGCTCTCTTCCACCAATTTTGAATATTTCAGCCGGAATGCCATTATTTCCTGGGGCTTTATTGTTGTTTAGTTGTCTTATGCTTTCTTCCACCTCCTTAAGCGATGGTTCATCTACATTTGGTTGCACATGTTGGAAAATTAATATATTTTCAACTTCTGCTCCTTCTTCTTCGTCAGGTTTTTTTTTTATCAGCATTCAGTAGTTGCTCAAAATATTGTTTCCATATGTTAAGAACATCTTTTCTGTTGCAAGTCAGGTTTCCATTTTTATCTTTGATGCTGTCTGTTTTTGGGATGTATCCTTTCTTAAAAAATCTTATTGATCTGAAAAATTCCCTTGTGTTGTTATGAGTACTGTCCTCCTCTGCTTTTCTCAGTTGGTCTGTGATATATTTACGTTTCTTCGTTCTTAGTTTTCTAACTACCTGTTTGTTGAGTTCTTTGTACTCCTCCCTATTTTCATTACAGTTTTTTTTTTTTGAGAACATCATTTTTCTTTTTCTTCCTCAACTCTATTAAATCTTCGCAACTGTTGGTGAACCAAAGTTTGTTCTTCTGTTTCCTTTGTATTGGTTTTAGTTCTTCCTTCGAAACTTCTGTAATAATTTCTTTAATTTTCCCCCAATACTCGTTAACATCATTAATTTCAACAGTCTGTTCTTGTAGTACCTGAAATCTCTTTGTTAGTTTAAGTTCCGCCTTCTTTTGATTTTCTATGTTTTTCAGTTTAGATGTGTCCCACCCTACTTCCACTCTATCTTTTTCTCATTTTTCCCATTTCAGTTTTTGTCTTATCTTAACGAGTACCAAGTTATGGTCAGTCCCACATTCAGCACCTCTTAGGCTTCTCACATCAAATATGTGTGTTTTATGTCTCTTGTCTATTAACACATGATCAATTTGGTTTCTCGTTCTTCCATCAGGCGATACCCATGTTTCTTTGTGTATATTTTTATGTGGGAATGAGGTGCTGCTAATGTAGATTGTTTGCACATGCGAGACTGAGAAGTCTTATTCCGTTGTCATTGGACGTGTCATGTAGACTCTCTTTTCCTGCATAATCTCTCCAAATATCTTCCTTTCCGTCTTTAGCATTGGCATCACCCAATGTAATTTTTATATCATAATTAGGGATGTCATATATCATTTCTTCTAACTGTCCATAAAATTCATCTTTGGTTTCATCTTCTTTATCCTCCGTTGGAGCATAAATATTTATCACAGTCATGTTCTTGAATCTACATCTTAGTCTAATCAGGCACAGCCTTTCATTCACAGCCTCAAATTTATTTAGAGCTTCCAACAGTTTTTTTTAATAGCAAATCCAGTTCCTGCTTGGTGTATTCCCTCATCTCTTCCGCTATAGTATATAGAATATTTTCCAGAGTTAATTATACCACTAAAGGGCCATCTTGTTTCTTGGAGAGCCACTATGTCCAAGTTGTATCTTTCTAGTTCATTGCATACAATATTGACTGCTCCTGGAATAGCAAGCGAGCGAATGTTCCAAGTTCCAAATCTTAAGTCCGTTGAGCGAATCCTATGTCGTTTTCCATTTAATCCGGTCCTTTCCGAGGCATTTTGTTGACGGTTTGTAACCAGAAGATTTTTACAAGGTAAGGTGGTTAGCCCTATGCTCAACCCCCAATATGAATGGAGGACCGCACCTACTTATGGTCAGCGGGTCCAATGGACCTAACCGGGATAAATGCTATGCATAACTCCCGACCTCTCCCCTATCCACCACCCAGGGGACGCTCCATATACGCCAAAGTAGGATAGCGCACGGAGTTAAATTAAAATTCATGTTCAGGATATAAAAATACAACTTATTTGTTATTGATATTTGTTCATTTTGGCAACCAAGGTCAAAAACACTACTTAAGCCCTTGGCAGCTTTAATGTTAACCACCTGGAAAACAAACAAAAAACAGTGCAAACCCTAGGTATATCATAATTACATCTGAAATGATGTAAATTCCAAACTGTAAAATTCTTGAGGACCTAATGGTAAAATTAGTAACGATTACTGACCATTTTAGACAAAATGAATCTAAAATTCTACAAATGATAATTTGTTTTACCAGTGAAAATGAATCAATGGCTCAAATTAATTTTCTTAATATAATCTTAATTTGCGGTGATAACAAACTTAGCCATAAAATGTTCAGGAAACCAACTCATACTAATAGTACAATAAATAATAGTTAAATTGTTATTTTTGGTTTCTTTGTATTGGCCAGAACAAATTAAGATGGTAGACATATTTGAATGTTACATATTTTTAGTTCCAAGTTGTAATAATAAAACAACCAACGACTATGTTTTGGTCTAATGATAAAATAAGAAGAAAATTGAAAAGGCTGCCAAGACAATAGTGAAACTAGAAAATACAGCACCAATACAATTTAATTCCTTCTGTAAGTAATTAATTATATGTGAAGGGAAGTAATTAAGCACTACAGTATTAGAAACCCAAATTGATACAACACTAATCCAAGAAAAAAGTAAAATATTTAGTTGCCACTAATGTGAGAGTAAACTTAATAAGAGAACTTGATCCTGATGCATCATCAATGGCCAGCCTCACTAACTAACACAGGTTATAGTGTATCTACGAGACAGAGGACGACAAGTCCACCAAGGAACTCAACTCCATGAACACTATTTCAGCTAAATATGAAAAGGAAAAGGTCATATTTTATGCTCCATATGTCGATGATATACTGGTTTTATTTAATGAGGAGTCGTAAAATGATTTAGATAATCTGCTAAATGTACTTAATTGTCACCACAACAAACTTAGTTTTACCACTGAAATTGAATCAAAACTAAAACCAATTTTCTAAATCTAATATTAATTTGTGATGATAACAAACTTAGCTATAGACCTTTCAGGACACCAACTCAAACTAATTGTACAATAAATAACAGTTCTATCCACCACTTGTCTCATAAAACATCTAGTTTTAGAAGTATGTTGTACAGGGCATATTCAATACCTGGAGTTTTTAAGATAGAGTAAGAAATAGATATAGTTAAATGAACATCAATGACAAACGGATATGGAGGAAACTAATTAGGAAGAAAATGGGAAAACATGATTTGAAATGAAAAAAGAACAACGTTTGCTAAGAAAATATCTTTTGAAAATAAAATAAATATGTATATCTTCACTACGATGGACAGTTTATGCAAACAGTTGCTCATGCATTTCATTTGAAATAGAGAAACATTGTTTTATATCTTTTGCTGAAATTTTCAGTCAGACCTATGTAAAACATATTACAATTACTGCAGTTAATCCTATATATTCCAAAATTGCTATATCTATCTTTAGTTTCAAAATTGGAAATAAATAGCCGGGATAAAGTATTGCCAGCCTTAAAAGCTACTGACAATTTGAATTTATTAAGAAGCCTGAAATGTCAAATTTAGCAAGAAAACCTTCTGAATTGTAACCACACTAAAATAAAATTGGTAAATTGTTGTTACTCTCAAAGTTTGTAATTATGTATATTGTAGGATTATGAAGGCAAGGGAAGAATTATGTATTATTAAGGAAAAACATGTAACATAATGTTCTCTTGGATTACATAAAACAAGTGTTCTAGAGCCATCTATTACCAAGTAATGCAGTTTCACTTTGAAGTTTGATGTTCTGAGAACCTTCAATTTAGCAAAGTGATATAAAAAAATTGCTAAGCTAAATTGTTAGCAGAGCTAATATTATAAATATCTATAATATGAAAAAAAATATATATATATACTGAGTTAGTAGCAAAATACATTAAAATAATGGGCTGAAACTGCAGTCAAATCAAACTAAACAGACATTTTTTTGGGACTAATGTACATAAATAGTAATTTTTAGTGTATTTTAGAATAAAATCATATACAGATTTTAACGAATTCAACACTATTCTATTTAATATTTTAAGATTTAATATTCATCTAATTTATTGATGATCAGATGTGAGTTTAAAAAATGTAGAAATACCACAATTGTAAAGTGAACATAAGCAAATAGCAGTACCTCCATGATAGGGCTTGAAGCAAGGACCTTGCGTTCAACATGGGTCTCAGTTGTGGAGCCTCCAACTGTAGCAAAATACCTCATTGCATACTTTGCTGAGACAGTTTTTCCTGCACCTGACTCCCCCGAAACAATAATACTTTGGTCCCTCTGTTCTCTGAAAAAAAAATAATAATTGTTAACGAATTTACTACTTAAGAGGTAGAATTAGAAACAAATAAATATAATATTGAACTGCCAGTTAATGTTAACCCCACTAAAAGTCAACATTATGGATCAACAGTATCTGACAGGTATAAAGTCCAATCGCCAAATCTGTATCTGCTGGGTGTCCAAAAGGTCATTATATTTTTGTAACCATTACAGATTAAGCATTTAAAATGAACCCTTTCATATCGAAAACCGTACCTGGTAGTGTTTTTATTATGTGGTAATAATGTCAATAAGTCAGTAACCATGCAGGGTCAGTAATCTCTTGCCAGGGTATGAGCAGGTAACAGAATGTGTATAGGCGTTTAGGTGGGTCAATACCACTACTGTACGTGAATTGGTGGGTGGATGGGTAAAAGTAAAATTGCTTATTTCATAATAGGATAAGTGAAGAAAAATTGCTGCGATATGTCCTCAACAACTATTACTGTAATGATATTATCAAATTATTATATATAACACTATTTTAACAGTGTATTTCACAGCTGATAGGAGCTTTGCTTATGCTCATGTGTCGTTACTGGTGTTATTGAGGTAGTTTAAAAGTATTTTGCGTTTTATTATTATTATTATTATTATTATTATTATTATCTACTTGTTTTAGAATACTTATGAATTATATATAGTGTTTAGAGATTTAATATGTGTATAGTCTGTTTCAATATGTAAAAGGTTTGTTATTATTTCAATGTAGGAAATGAATGTATTTAGGTTCTATATAAGATGACGAAAACAATTTTTGTACTTACATTTATACTAGTTTTTATATTTCAATGGTAAACACTAACAGTAAAATAATAACTGATAGTGATATTGTTAAAATAATTTTTAATGATGTTTTGTCAAATTATGGCATTGAGGAAGATTTCAACCTATAATCGGGTTTAGAATATAAAGTTAAATACAAATTGTATAACTTTTTTACTAACTTATAACGAAGACCAAATTTTTTATTTTGTGTTGTAGCTGCCATAGATGGGACATAAGAAATTTGTGACAGTCCAGCTACCAGATTTGTTGCTCGTTTAGAACTACCCAGCGGGTATGTACAGCTTTAAAGATTTGCTGTGGACGCGAACAACATCACACCCCCCATCCTTCATCTCTTTTAGACAGTTGAAGTATGGTCTGCCATGGAGATCTGTTCTTGCTCCAATTTTGTTTAACGTGTATACCGCTGACATCCCAATAACAAAGTCTAGAAAGTTATATGGTAATAGAAAGCAATGAAGATGATATTGCTTTAGCTTACCAACACAAGGACTTCACAGCTACTGAATAAACACTCAATAAGTGATCTTGCAGCCCTTGAAGGATATTTTAGAACCTGAAAGCTAAATCCTAACCCATTAAAAATTGAAGTAGCTTGCTTCCACCTAAGTAACAGACTGGCTAATTGAAAAGTGAACGTCTCTTTAAATGATGTAAAACTCCATCATAATGATCATCCACAGTACCTGAGAGTAACGTTAGATCGATTGCTGACGTTTAAAAGCTATTTTCAAAAAACAGCAGCTAAAATTAAAATCAGGGTAAATGTACTACATCACATTGCTGCAACAACTTGGGGAGCCAACACACACGCCCTGCGTACTAGTGCTTTGTCTCTGGTATATTCCACTGCTGAATACAGTGCTCCTGTATGGCTAAATAGCACACATAAAAAAGTGATTTATGTCCAACTTAATAGAGCCATGAGAGCTATTAGTGGTACTCTCATGGCAACTCCACTTCCTTGGCTCCCGGTACTGTGCAATATAGCTCCTCCAGAGATAAGAAGTCAGGAGGCACTACTTAAAGAATTCAATAAGATCTTGAATACCCACCCCGCTCCTACCCATTACCCAGGACGGTCCCTTAAAATCTCGAGACCCACCTCTACGTACTGCTTCCCAGTTGAGCAATTCAAATTTTTTGCCCAATACTAGCTGGGCCATAGCATGGAATAGTTTTGAAGGACGAAATAAGTTCCTTACTAACGCTCCATCAATACCTGTAGGTGGAATGAACCTCACTCGTAAGGAGTGGACACTTCTGAATCGGTTCCGAACTGGTGTGGGTAGATGTAACTACTGGAAGTATAAATGGGGGCCGATCTCCTCCTTAACCTTACTCTGACCATTCCCCATAGACCAATGATCTGTGCGAGGAACTTATTCAGTCAGAGTAAGGGGGCGAACCTGTACAGTACCAAGGTGAATATTACTGATAAATCTTTCAGTCTAGGCCGGATTCGAACCAGCGCTATCTCTAACCCAAGCTCAAAGTCCTGACGCCTTAGACCACTCGGCCACCGGCTCGCCCAAACTAGATCAGTCATGTGATTGCAGGGAGTCTATCCAAACAATGGATCACATAAGTACAGTATCCCCCGCGTTCTTTTAAGGAGGGATTGGCCAGCATAAACAGAATAAGTGAGGCAGATAGTAAATGGCTCGATGGATTGGATTTAGCTTTGTGACAGGAGATCATTTTTATTTTATATTATATATATTGCATGACATTTGGATCTCAAGCCAAATATATATCTCAGCTTTTAACCCTTTCCACTCGATTATTTTTTTAGCTGTTTGCCCCCCCTCCTCAGATCGATCGTAATATTATGAAGTATTTTCGGTAGTAAGAAGCAATTCAGTATTTTGAGGTTTATGCAATAATTAAAATGTTATAAAATGAATTTAAACTCTTAAATGTACATTTTATTTAATAGAATAGAAATAAAATAAAAGATAACTAAACAGTTTTTTTGTAACATGGGATGATATTGTTCAAATATTATATATCACCACTATTTACAGTTTGTTTGGCCTACTTGTACAACACTGTCACTTTTTTATATATTTTCTAATGTTGGAAGAATTATTTCATCATTAGTAACACCTTCATCTTCACTTGATTCACCATCTGATAAATCACATTGTAATAATAATAATAATTTTTATTTGCCACACAAATTTTACATCATTGACAATGTCATAGCAGCAGCTATTGCAATAGCTTGTGTCATACATACTAATTACTAAAATTAGACTATTTATGAATCTACCAGTAGACTTTAAAGTCAAATTAGTAATAAAAAATGTGTACTTTAAAAATTAAAAATTAAGGTCAATTGCGTTAAAAAATTAATCTAAATTGTAAAATGGGTTTTTTAAAAGCCAGCAGTAAAATTTATTTTTGAATTCAGAAAAAGAGTACTGATTAATTTTAGGTTCCAAAAAATTGTAAATTTTAAGGGACAATACTATATGACTATCCAGAGTCTTATTCAAACGATAAAAGTCAATTTTAGCATTTTTCTTTCCACGTGTATTATAGTTATGGAAAGATTGTTTGAATTTTAAAAATTCTGAATTTGTAATAGTATAAGTAACCAAGTCAAATATGTAAAGATTTATAATGGTTTGAAATTGGAAATCAATAAAAAGTGGTTTGCAGTGTTCTCTGGAGTCACATTTCTTAAGAACTCTTAAAGCTTTTTTTTGTAAAGTTAATAGTTCTTTAATTCTGGTATAATTACCATAAAGAACTAAACCGTACCTGAATACAGACTGAAAATATGCAAAATAGGCTGTTCTTATATAATTTTTTGGTACAATATCGTTCAATCTATTTAAAAGATAAATTACCCTTGATAGTCGTTTATTTAAATAGTCTATGTGATCGTTCCAGGTTAGCTGATTGTCAATATAAACCCCCAAAAATTTAATCGAATCCACAAAATTTTCATCCAATGAAATAGAACTAGGCTTAAGATGAAATAGTATGTTTTTTGTTTTATTACAATTTAGCAAAAATCCATTTGAATTAAACCAATTTAAAGCTTTAGAAAGAGTCTCATTAGCCATAATTTCCAGATCATTAATGTTTTTGCTTACGTTAAAGAAAGTTGTGTCATCGGCGTAAAGAATAATTTTAGAATCAGTTGTCGATGGAAGATCATTGATATATATCAAAAATAGGAGGGGACCCAGGACAGAGCCCTGTGGGACACCCCACTCCACTTTCAATTCTTTTGACCACCTTCCATTGACACAAACGGTTTGCCTACGGTTGTTTAAATAGGATTCAAAAAATTTTAAAGATGGTTTACAGAAACCATAATGTTTTAATTTTGCAATTAGAATTTTACTTTCAACACAATCAAAAGCCTTGCTCAGGTCACAAAAAGTGGCCTGCGCAAAGGCTTTGTCTTCAAAAGATAGGTGAATTTGTCTGACTAAGTTATCTAAAGCATTGAACGTTGATCTGCCCTGTCTAAAGCCGAATTGTGATGAATTAAAAATATTGTTGTTTTCTAAAAATGAGTAAATTTGTTTGTATACTAACTGTTCAATTAATTTTCCAAGTACCGGGATTATTGATATAGGTCGATAGCTCTGAGGATTGTGTTTTGGTCCATTTTTGTAAATTGGGCATACACGAGAAATTTTAAGTTGATTGGGAAAAATGCCATCACTAAGCAGACGATTTACACATACTGCTAGAGGTTCAGTCAAACCAACAATAATTCTTTTCAGTAAATTGTTTGACATATTATAAAAATCATTACTATCTGAATTTTTCATATTTTTAACAGCATCAAGAACATCTTTTTCTGTTACTGCTGACCATTTAAAATGATTTAAACTATTATGGGTAGACCTATTGTCATCACTTAAAAGGTTTGGCAATTTACAATTTGTTTTCATTTTTATTTCCCTAACTGAATTAATAAAATACCTGTTCAATACATCAGGTTCAATGTTAGGCTCACTTTTCTTGTTGACTTCTGTGTTATATTTAATAACATCCCATGCAGCTTTGCATTTGTTTTTGCTAACTTCAATATATTTAACATTTGTGAAAAACTTTGCTTCATTAATAGATTTTCTGTATTGATGTTTTAATTTTGCAAAACTTAATTTAATATCACAATTGTTTTTATCATTATTACATTTCATTAGACAATCTAAAAATAACAATCTATTTTTCATTTCAGCCAATTCAAATGTATACCAATCCTGGTTCAACTTTTTTTTCTTTGGTTTTTCAGTTTTCACTTTAATAGTTCTTGAGTAATAATTTAAATGATTTGTTATAACATTAAATGTGTAAAAACATAGTATCTAACGATTCATAACTACAGTTGTGTAGCAAGAATGACCAGTCATGTGAGGCTAAACATGAAGATAAAGCTTCAATATTTTTCTTAGGCAAGTAAAATTTTATCTGGTAGTGCTTTGATGTTGTAAAACTGCCATTGAAATTAGAATTATTTGAATTAAAATCTGTTTGAACCAAAATTCCATCATGGTCGGAAAAGGGAAAGTGAAAAGTTGTTACAATTTGAATTTTTAAATGTTGTTTTAAAATAAAAAAAAATATTATCTAGGCAATTGTTGCCTCTAGTAGGTGTGTTATTATAGTGATAAAAATTATATTGTTTAAACAAGTTAAGCAGCTCCCTTGAGGTTTTGCTATTTTTTGTCACATCAAAACTACTATTAAAATCACCCCCTATTAGAATATCATAATAGTTCCATTGTGACATAAAATTTAAAAACAATTCTAGAATTCTAAGGAATTGATAAGGATCACCATTAGGAGAGTGATAGACAGAAACTACAATGGTTTTAGTGCTATCCAGAAATGCTGCCGATGCTTCAAAATTTAGTTCCTCACAAAATTGGCTCACATCACACTTCCTTGCAATTAAATTATTATGAACAAATATAGAGGAACCGCCTCTAATGTGATTTGTTCTACAGTAAGCATCAGCACAATGGAACTCGCAAGGAAAGGATAAATTAATTTCATTTGTTAACATCCAGTGTTCAGTTAAACAAATAACTGAAATATTAGAATCAATTAAGAAACATTCCAAAGCATGAACTTTTTTCTTTAGCCCTTGAATATTTAAAAATATTATGTTAAAACTAGAAAAAGAAAAAGATTGGTCTACATTGACTGACTGATTTGTACAAGTTAGTGATTTACTAGGCCTACTAAATATTGTTATATTACTTCAACATCCGTAAGATTTGGACTACTCTGAGCCGACATTTTTACACTTCTGTCAAGTGTCAACTAACGAAACATCGAACTGAAGGTTAGAATAAACAAGAAAGAATAACAATAACATCACGTGACATTCCAGTTCCCATGACAACAGATTGTAGTTCATTTAGTTTCCACATAATAGCACCACGAATTGGGAACATCAATAACAATAACATCACGTGACATTCCAGTTCCCATGACAACAGATTGTAGTTCATTTAGTTTTCCACATAATAGCACCACGAATTGGGAACATCAATAACCAAACAACCAAATGAAACTTGCGTCATTGCCGTGTCGGATATATATAAAACAGAGACCAATTATAAAAATAGTTTTTATATATGCTTTTAATAACTTGAGACTGTTTATTTCAGTAGCTATAGGGTGCAAAAGTTTTGAAGAAATTCCTATTTTCCATACAATCCTTTTTAAAGTTTTTCAAGTTGATAAAAAGAGCTATTCGGAAATATATTTTTGTATGGATCATAATATATTCTTAAGTTCATTTACTAGAAGATAAAACAATATTTAAGTTTTATTTACGTTATATTTATATTTTAGCTGTAGCAACAGAACTAAAGTTAAAGTGTTATTATTGACACAATGCATGTTTTGACTGAAAGTAAATAACAGTGCAACAGAGAGTTGGCAAAACTTGTACGAGGCGTGTTTTTAAAGTAAGTACCGTTTTGAAATACCGCCGCTGTAGCGCTGCGGTCGGCGTTCATCATATGCGTGCTATATACTACTATCTGTTGCCAAGCCACATCCACCATTGTGGATACATTCGACCGTATTTAAGGTCTTTTATGACTGTTTAAAATTCATCCTGCGATTAAAAATGCTGCCAACTGTAAAGTGCATGTTATGATAAGTTTTCGTAACGCTAAGGACGTGAAAGCAGCTGACATTCATCATGAGTCTATCGCCGTGACAATTTGGTTTCAAAAATCGTAACCATCACGATTCTAATGATCTATGAATGTGAGAGATCTGGTTAAAAGCTTGTTTTTGTGATTCTCACCAAACATTTGTTTTGTGATTCTCCGTTTGCATTTTGGGAACCTGGCGTAAGCATAACTCTCGGTAATTCAAACGTTCTATCACAATTTCATAAATTGTACTTCTTGACACTTCAAGACTTACTACATAACCATGCAGTTGTAAAGCGTCTGTTTTCTCTGACATTTTTTATCAACGTTTTGCACCAAGTCATCAGTAATGAGTGACGGTTTCCCACTTTGTTCCTCATCACGCACATTCGTAAGGCAACCATAAAGGCTCTCGCCCATTTCCAAAAAATCCATCACTCATTCTGTTTTCTCAATAAACTTCACAGATCTCTCGATCTGTAACGCCTGTAGCGTTACGAAAACTTATCATAACATGTACTTTACAGTTGGCGAGATTTTTAATCGCAGGAAGAATTTTAAACAGTCATAAGAGACCTTAAATAAAGTCGAATGGATCTGTAACGGTGGCTGTGGCCTGCTAACAGACAGTAGTACCTAGCACGCATGCGCTGAACGCTGACCACAGTGCTACAGCAGCAGGATTGCAAAACGGTACTTACTTTAAAAACACACCTCGTAATTCCAGAATTGTATGTTTCATTAATTACTTTTTTTAATTTTAACTAAACTTGTTTACATTTTAATTTAAAACCAGACAATAAATATTTTTAAGATGCACGAAACTCGTATATAGAGATTTTTAGACTGCTGAGAAGACCACTAATATGACAATTATTTTATATTATAAACTGATTATACTTATATGTCACTTATATAATTTAATTCTAGGCATTTCAATTATCAGTTAAAAATAGAAAAATAGTAATTTAAAATCAATATTAATTATGAAAAAAATGTTTTACAAAATTATTTTTCATGACAAAATGTTCAATGTTTTTCCATAGTATTTTAAAATATATTATACTAATAATATAATAAGAAAATCTATATCACGTAATGGTCCATATTTTAAATATTCAATACAAATATTCAGATTAACATTTAAATTAAATATGTAGTATTTAAACTTTAGAAACCAGGTGCAATCACAATAAGGCTGAATGACCACAAAATGGGTTCCGACCTGGTGACAACGGGAGAGTGACATGGCTGCCGATCTCGTAAACAAAGCATCCATGGCCACCCAACCTACAGGTCAATAGGGTCATTCGACTGCCGAGCTTACTTAGAAACAAGTGTGGCCAACTGTACTTGATACCTGATCTGAGAGAACATTTTTTAACAGACAGTTCTGAGGGGAAAGGGTTAATCTTGAAAGTTTATTTACACTGGAAATAGTTCAAACTGTAAATAACAGGCTTACTTGCTGATTTTTATATAGGCCTAGTTTACAGAATATGTTTAATTCTAATCAAATCTTTGATTGTTTATTATAAAATATTGTCAAATTAAAATAAAATACTTCAAAATTTAGTTACAATATGTTTTAATAATATATAAAAACTCTTGATTAGTATCTTTTAAGTTATAATTTGTGACACAGGTTTACTTAGTGTGAAATAATTGTATGTAATAACAATAGCATATAATAGCTATCTAAATATATAGTTTTAATTTATACCTCTTTATTAAATACATAAACAAAGTATTATCGTCTCAACTCCATAACTGTCATCAAAAAACATTTCCACAATCAAGACCACTAACAAGATGTACTCACTCACCTAACCTCCCCCTAACCTTCACCAGCTTGTAGGCAGTCTACAACAAACTAGTATGGTATGATTTTAAAGACATCACAGCTAAAAAAAGAACATCAAATTAGTCAAATAAACTATAATGAAAGAACATAATAATGATAAAAGAGTCTGCATTTTGAGTTATTATTTTCCCTTAAAAGTATCTGCTGTAGATCATACAAAAAGTATCTGCTGTAGATCATACAAAAATGCAATTTTATTTAGAGACAGAATACATAATTGGAACAATACATTTAATTAAATGAAACAAAGTATGGCTTTGTTGAAGCTACTTAACTAATAGCTGGCCCAATATACTAGAGTCATGTTGACAGCTACGAGTACAAACCTTTCCATTTTAGTATAGGCCTCCTCCGCCACAGCAAAGATGTGAGGGTCCAGGTCCCCCATGGACTGGCCCCTGTAAGCTTGGATTGTGTCTGTGTCATAGATTGGCAATTCTGTGTATGGGTTGATGGCAACCAATACAATGCCTAGAATGAACAAAACTTAGTTTAAATGGTTTCTTCTAATTATCATTCCATTCAGATCACTGTTCAAAGAAATTAAATTTTTTTTGTTATATGCACAGTACAGTAATAATACATAGTAAAGTCTTAAATACCCTAAAAGCCCAATGGAAACTGGAAAATGTACAGAGAATTTAAAAATATTACAAGTAATAAGAAGAAAATATTAAAGTTAAAGTTTGTCATATTTTACCAGGCGAAGTTTAACACTTAACCTGGGGACCAACGGCTTTACGTGACTTCCGAACCACGGGAGCGGCAGGGCAAAATCTATTAGTGGTCACATCGGGAATCGAACCCGGACCGGCAGCGTGGCAAGCCAGCGCCTTAGCCCCTTATCTACGGCCGCTCCAGATAAGGTAACCTTATAATGTATAAACCTTATACATTTATAAGGTTTATACATTATAAACCTTATAAATGTATAAACTACACAACAATAATAACTTTACAAAAATGTATTATCTTCACGTTTTACCCATTGACTGAGGAAAATTAAGCAATGGAATAACAAAATATGAAACAATTTTATTCAATAAAATCTTTACTCATTTACATAGGACATCACTATATAGCATATCACCACTATACTTTTCTTCTTACCAAAGTTTGTTTCTCAAGTTATATTTACTTTCCTGCCGTAACTTCTCCAGCACACAATGATTCTGCTGAAAGAAAATTTTAAGATTGTGAGTCAAGTTCATGTAGCTTTAATCCAGTACCATTTGAAAATTGGAATCTACTATACAAATTTTTGTGGACAATCAAAGGATTTTGTTATTTTTAGACGTTTTACTGGTAAATTCACTACTATAGTTTGCATAGTAAGTGAAGTCATGCGTATTTTTAGTGAATATATTTTTGGTTTGAGCAGGTTTTGATATCATGTTGCATATAGAATATTTTTTTAAACTTTATAAAGCAATTTTTGTTATGCATGGGAAACAAGTAGGATTTGCAAATAGGATGTATTATTTAGTAAATTTAATTCTATGACTAATCAACTGCTTGTCAAGTAAGCTAAGTGTAAACTGTTAAGCTTTAAAATGATGTTGTTTCAAAAATTATATTGTATTTATGACCAACAATTTAATTTAATTAATAAATATAATTTATATTTGGTTTTTATACATTAAAAATGTATTAAAACAAAACCCACAACTGTTATTCATTTTACTATTTTTTCAACAGATAAAATAAAAATGTTCAGCCAAAATTAAATAAAGCCAATCATTTGACATACCAAACTATATTTAATGAACATTTTCAGTAACTTTTTTAACAACCAGATACATGATACCATATTTGATGAAAATCTAAATTTACCCACCCTAAACTGGGATGTATCTCATTTATCCACCATAAACTGGGACGTTTCTCATTTATCCACCATAAACTGAGATGTATCTCATTTATCCACCACAAACTGGGACGTTTCTCATTTATCCACCATAAACTGGGATGTTTCTCATTTATCCACCATAAACTGAGATGTATCTCATTTATCCACCACAAACTGGGACGTTTCTCATTTATCCACCATAAACTGGGACGTTTCTCATTTATCCACCATAAACTGGGATGTATCTCATTTATCCACCATAAACTGGGATGTTTTTCATTTATCCACCATAAACTAGGATGTATCTCATTTATATCGTTATAAGAGTTTCAATAGAGACAACATTTTTTATATTGATTATGTTGCATCAATAGTATAAAATGGTTCTTTGAAATGGTGTACTGTGCAAGTCAAGTTTAGAAGAGCATTTATTTTAGAACTGAATCATCACAATTAAAATTAATTCTATTTATCTTCAATCCTGTGAGCGATTCTTCTAAAATTTACATATTTTGACATTACGTTTAAAATATTTTGGGATATTTTTGTCTATATTACAAAACAGGGCATGCCAAGAGTAAATACATTGCTCATAGCTTAAACATAAGAAATAACAAAATGTTATAAATTTCAGGTCATCGACTCGGTTAATTTAGTAACAATTCTTCAATAAATTGGACTAAAATTTAAAATCATTTCAAAAACTAAGAAAAATAAGACATCACCACAGTTAAAAAAAAAGGACATGAAAGATTTTATAAAAGTAAAAGCAATTTATATAGTGCATGGAGAGTAACTAATGTTGCATATATTTAGGGAGAGGATGAGTTATCAATGTTGTATCTGTGAAGAAGAGTAAGACTTCCATTAAAATTGAACTTATATAGGGGGGTGGTAAGAGCCATTGATATTATACATTTGTACAAGAGTATTAGAGCCAAAAATGTTGTACATGTGTAGGAGGGTGGCTGAGCCAACAATGTTGTTTGTACGAGGGTGGTAAAATAAAACATCAAATAATAACATAACACTATAAATCATACATCAGAACATTGATGGATTAGCAGATAAAATTGAATAACTGAATGATCTTATGAACACCTAAACCCCAGACATTATTATTATTCTCACAGAAAATAATTTAGATAAGGAATGCCTACGTAAAATCCATCTTCCTTGACACTACCTGCAGGCAAACTACTGCAGAAGCCTCCATAGGAAAGGAAGAGTAGCAATATACTCCGCAGATACTTTTGGTAACCTAATCACAGCCCTTGAAGTAGCTGACTTATGTGAAAAGCTGACCTGTGAGCTAGAGGCAGTAAAAATACAAATAAAAACAAAACCAACATACATCATTGGCATATGCAGACCGCCAAGCTGTCACCTTGAACAGGCTCTTGAAAGATTGGACCACTTGCTGGGAAATAAAATAAAACATAACACTTCAACAATAGTTATGGGAGATATAAGCATCGATTGCTTATCTCCAAACACAAGTATAAGAAAACCATGCTAAGGATCTCTGTACCACCCACTAGGGTGACACACCATAGTGCAACATTCATCGACTGTGTGTACAAATACGCCATCTGAGGATATAGACATGAATGTGCCCACAACAGGAATATCAGACCATAAAGCCTAGCTCTTAAAATTTACTTAACCCTTGTGAGGGCGCGCGCCTTTTTGTACCATAACGGGGGGCGCGGTGTACAAATGACCGCATGCTGTTTTTTCCGTACATTTTGCATTTTGATGAAGTAATCTACATATAATTTTAATTTTTAAACCTAGCTATTTAGTTATTATAAAATGGGGATAAATAAAACATGTCTAAATGAGTTTAAAAATATAATATTTAAACTCATTTTGAAGCCATGCAAATTTGAAGTTATCATGTGAGAATCCCATTTTGTTGTTTTATCTTTTCCAAAAATGAAAGTTCTATTTTGGGGTTCCTGTGTTACTTCTTCTTGCTCATTTTCATCTTCAATAGACATTTCTGAACCAGTCTCATGGTCACTCTCCTCCACATTTTCGTCCGATTCATCCGTTCCAACTCTTTCAATTGCCTCTTCCTCAAAAACATGTATGATTTCCACTTGGGCCTACTCCAGCAAACAGTTCCCTTCGTAGTTGATCCCGATTTACTAAAAATATACGTTCCTCCTGTCTTTCTTCCTTTTCAACACTATTCAACAAATGTAATAACCTCAAACGTTCTTGTTCATCCATTTAGAAAAGTATTATTTACAGAAAAATCAAAAGAAGTATGTACAAAGCACTAAAACTATTATAAACATAAAAATATATACCGGTACACTTAAAATATTTACAAAATACTAAAAACTAGTCCAAAAACTCAACGCACAAGGGCGCACGGAGTACAAAGTTCCACACAAAAACTGGGCGCGTGGTGTACAAACGACCGCACGGTTTCTTTGGCTGATTCCTCACAACGACTGAGCGAAGGAAACTAGTTTGCAGCTAATCGATATTAGAGTGGGGAGGGGAGGGGAGGATATGCTCTGCGGACAGGCCTCCAGGAGCGCGGGAAGGCTCAGTATTTAAAATAGTAGCTTTTCTGCGGAACTTTGTACACCGCGCGCCCTGTTAAGGGTTAACCTACCTCCAAGGTCATTATAAATGACACATAAAAACGAGCAATAAACAACTCAACTTTGAATGAACTAAGAACTTAGCTACAGCAACAACGTGGGGAAGAAGTGAAAGAAGACAGAAAAATAGACAAGGTATATAATGTGTTCATTAGCAACCTGACACTACTTATGTCCAAGGAAGCACACAAGATCAAAACATAAACAAAAGAAATCCCCAACAAACGATAATGAGCTTAGAAGCCTAAAAGAAGACTTCCTATCAGCCCTTGACCGATACGAACTAATTGGAAGCGAGCAATACAAAATTGAAATGACAACAAAGAAAAAACAATATGACCTCAAACTGAGAACTCTTCGAAGTCAAGAAATCACAGACCAAATCTGCCAGGCTGAAAATAAACAAAAAGCTTTATGGGATGTAATTAACAGGGAGAGAAACAGCAAGAATAAACATAGAAACACTACACTGAATATAGATATATTGAAGGTACCCAATAAAAATTTCCAATTACTTTTAAACCACCATTTCACTACCATAGCCGATGTAACCTTAAAACAAAATAACCATACAAACATAAATAAAGCTCGTAGAAAAACAGACAGAATTGCAAATGGAAACCGTTTATTGATAAGGCTACAGCCAACTACAGAACATGAAATAAAACAAATCACTAAACAACTAAAACCAAAAACATCATGTGGCATGGACAACATGTCATCTAAACTAGTTAAACATTGCATGAATGAACTAACACCAACGTCTCTCGTCACTATCACCAACATTTCATTCCTGCATGGTGAATTTCCAACAGAACTAAAGTTAACAAAAACCTATCCAAAACACAAGACAGGTAATGAAAGAGACATTACCTGTCTTGAGTTTTTTTTTTTTGAAAAAAAGCCAGAGATTAACATTAACCACGATGTGCAAAGAGAAGCTAAAACAAATTTCTTAGGCATAACAATTGATGAAGGACACACATGGACACCCCATATAAACAACCTATGCAATAAACTTAACTCAGCTATCTATGTTGTCCGTCGTATCAGACACATTGGTGATACAGATACTGCCAAAATTGCTTACTTCTCACTCGTAGAATCCCACATCAGGTATGGCCTGGTTGCCTAGGGAGGCACATCTCAAACGAACATGGAGTGAATCCTCTTCATCCAGAAACATCAATAATTACAGACCCATATTATTGGTGCCAACATTCTCCAAAATAAAAGAAAAAGTTGTGCTATTCAGACTTTTAACCATTTGGAGTAACACCACAGCCAACTTCTAACTGACAAGCAGCACGGGTTCCAGAAGGGAAGGTCAACAACTACCACAATTATTAAGCTGTTGGAGTACCTAATAGACTCATTAGAGAATAAAAAGTATAATATAAGTGGAATATCACTAAATCTGAGTAAAGCATTTGATTGCCTTGACCTTGGGCTCATAATACAAGGACTGACAACCCTGGGAATCAAAGGCACAGCTCTCAAATGGTTGAAAAACTACCTAACAAATCGAACCCAAGTAGTAGTAATAAAACATGTTGTCAAGGGAATATAAAAACAAGTAAGATCAAGTGCAAAACCAATAACACGGGCATCACACAAGGCTCTGTTTTGGGTCCAGTACTTTTTATCCTGCATACAAACGATCTGCCTCCATATCTTCAATTACACGCTTATGTATGCAGACGACACCACTCTTCTTATAAGTAAGAACTCCGTCCACGAACTAGAAGACTACTCCCATATAGCCCTTAACATGGCACACCAATACTGCTAAGAAAACTAAGTAGTAGTAAATACCAGCAAAAGCAAACAGCTAGTTTTTTTGAAAAAAGCCAAAGAGATTAACATTAACCACAATGTGGAAAGAGAAAATTTCTTAGGCATAACAATTGATGAAGGACTCACATGGACACCCCATATAAACAACCTATGCAATAAACTTAACTCAGCTATCTATGTTGTCCGACGTATCAGACACATTGGTGATACAGATACTGCCAAAATCGCTTACTTCTCACTCGTAGAATCCCACATCAGGTATGGCCTGATTGCCTGAGGAGGCACATCTCAAACGAACATGGAGTGAATCCTCCTCATCCAAAAACAGGCAATTAGGGCTATTTCTCAGATAGTTGCAATTAGCCCCTGAGAAGTCTTTCAAGTCCCTCAAAATCATGACTGTCTTCTGTTTACACAATTGAGAGGCAATAAGGCATGCAGTGAATCCAAAACCTACCGAGACGAACAGATATACATTATTATAACACAAGACGAGCGTTCTAAATACCTCTCCCTCCTCATCATCTAACAATTTTTGGAGCGGCCATAGCTAAGGGGCTAAGGACGCTTGCTACGGGCTTGCCATGCAATTGGTCTGGGTTTAATTCCCGATATGACCACTAACAGTTTTTGCCCTGCCGCTCCCATGGTTAGGAAGTCACGTAAAGCCGTTGGTCCCCAGGTTAAGCGTTAGAGAGGGCTTCTTAGCCCTAACTTCACCTGATAAAATAACACATACTTTAACTTTTTTTTTACTTTTTCTAACAATGACAGAGAAAAAACCCAACATACAATGGCCGCAGGATGTACAACCGTCTTCCAGAGCACATTAGAAGCTACAGCAGGAAAGCTTTCAAGAAAAACCTCACTCTATGCCTCCTGGAAAGGCCCTTCTACAGCCTACAAGAGTTTTACTCAAATATTTGAGAACTTGTATTATGTTTATCTATTTATACATATATATAATATACACATATTCTTTTTTTAACCTATGTTATTTTCTTGATGAAATGTACAATAAAGAATTTTTTATTTGATTTGATTTTTTTTATATGGATGAGGGCAGTAGAACCATCAGTGTTGTACATGTGTAAAAGGGTGGTAGAACCGTCCATGTTGTACATGTCTAGGAGGGTGATAGAGCCATCAATATTGTAAATATGGATGAGAGTTGTAGTATGTGAGTTGAACTACCATATTAATGTATGTGATGGGAGGGTGGTACAGCCATTGAGGATGTACATGTGTATGAGGGTGTTAGCGCCATTAATGGTATAAGTTTGAAAGACAGAATGAGAGTCATCAATGTTGTACGTGTGTAGGGAGAGGTATTAATACTGTACAATCATTGAAGGATGTGAGTTTCAACATTCTACGTGTGTCAATTTCCAGATTATAGTTATGTAATTATTAGAGTGTCAAGGTCAGTTTTGTGTAAGAAACGCCAATATAACAGAAAAAATTATTTTAGAAAGTAATGAAACAATAGCTGTGTAATCATAAATTATACATAATTTTGTATACAACTACTTCAGTTTAGATTGCAACTGGCTGTCTAATTGTAAATTTGCTACAACATGCTACCAAAGCTGGTCTCGGTATCTACACAAGTTAATCACGTTAGCTACCCAAGTTAATCACGTTAGCTACCCAAGTGGCTACCCAAACTGATCGTGTTTGCTAACCAAGATGAACACGAGTGCTACCCAAATTGATCATGGTCACTACCCAAGTTGATCACGGTTGCTACCAAAGTTGATCACAGTTGGCTAACCAAATTGCTCTGAGCGCTAACCAAGTTAATCGCTGTTGCTATAGTGGTATGTCATGAGTGGCTACCCAGGTTGATCACAATTAGTACCCAAGCTAGTCATTGGTGTTTACGAAGCTGATCACTGGTGCTACCTAAGCTGATTACAGCTGCTACCTAAGTTGATCATAGTAGCTAAACAATTTGATTGTGGGTGCTACCAAAGCTGATCACGATATATCCAAGTTAATCATGGTAGCTACTCAAGTTCTTCACAGATGGCTACCCAGGTTGATAACTGTTGCTACCCAGGTGAGCATGGGTGGGTACCCAAATTGATCACAGTCACTACGAAAATTGATCTCGGTTGCTACAAAAGTTGATCACGGGTGGCTAACCAAGTTTATTGCAAGCGCTACTGAAGTTGATCATGGTTGTTTTCCTGGTTCATCACAGGTGGCTAACCAAGTTGATCGCGAGATGTGTTCGAATAGGATGCCTAGACAAACTGACTTTAACAAACCCTATCATGTCGTCATTAGCGACAGAAAAGATTGGGAACAAGGTGAATCAATCGCAATGTAGAACGCAATCACGTGGTACACAGATGGCTCACGAACTATCCTTGGGTCTAGTTTCGGGGTCTATGGTGCCAGGTCAAAAACTGAGCTCACTGCCTTGGCAAACTGGCTACGGTTTTTCAGGCGGAAGTGGCTGCCATAGCTGCCTGTGCTCAGGCAAACATAGATTTGGGCCTTATGGGAAAAACAATCTATCTGAACTCAGAGAGCCAAGCGGCACTAAGGTCGCTTCAATCTTTTGACTTCACCTCGAGTCTAGTTTGGGACTGTCACGGGGTTCTTAAAACGTTGGCGTGTTCCAATAGGGTAATCCTGTCATGGGTGCCAGGTCCCACCGGAGTATTGCGAAACAAGAGGGCAGACCACTGTGCCAGGAAAGGCACTGAGGAACGTCTCGTTGGCCCAGAGCCAGCATGCAGGGTTGCCTATAGCCTCGCCAAGAGGATTGCTTCTACATGGGTTGCTGGCAAGTTCCAGGAGACCTGGGAAGCAACGCCACGTAACAGGCAAGCAAAGGAGGTCCTGTTGGGGCTGTCGTACTCCAACACGGTTGAAGCTCTTTCTCTTGCAAGATCAGAACTTCGAAGGGTGGTTTTTTTTATAACTGGACACTGGACGTTTCGAGCATACATGAACAACATGGGGTTCCCAACCCCCCATTCTCTTGAGTAGGAAATGTAGGGAGGAGGAGGAGTCTGGACGGCACATCCCATTCCTCTGCCCGGCCCTAGCTAGGAAGCGGGCTCTCACCTTGGGCGGCATTTTAGAACGTGGCCAAGGTGTAGTGTAGTACAGGAAAATCTCCTAAAGGCAATCTCAAGGGTCTCTAAGGACTTTGGATTGGATGAGGTATGAAGTCCTGTAAAGGAGGGCGCACAATAAGCCTTTTTTGCTTAGGGGCCGTTACTAGGTTTGGAAGCCTGGACCTCCAAATCGTAAAAAAAAGTAAAAAGTTGATCGCGAGCGCTACTCAAGTTGATTACAGTTGCTATCTTGGTAAATCACTGGTATCTACCCAGGTTGATTATAATTAGTAACCAAGGTGGTCATGGGTGCTCAAAAAGCTGATCAAAGGTCCTGCCTAAGCCGATTACAGTTGCTACCTAAGCTGATCAGATTGGCTACCTTATTTGGTCGCAGGTTCTACCCAAGTTGATCACGGTTGTCACCAAAGTTAATCACGGGTGCTACCAGAGGTGATCAAGGTATCAAACTAAGTTAATCACAGTTGCTATCGAAGCTGATTACGGGTAGCTACTCAAGCTGATCATGAAACTCTTGCACTAACCTAACCTAAGCTGATCATGGTTGCTACCCAAACTGATCACGGGTGCTACAAAAGTTGATCAAACATGCTACTCTGACTGATCACGGTTGCTACCCAAGCTGACCACGTATGCTACCCAAGCTGATCAGGATTTCTACCCAAATATCTCAACACATTGTGTTTATCATTATAAGGCTCCCAGAAATCCCCAAAATTAACAATAACAGTCCTGTTCAGAAAAAAACTCTTTGCGGGCATATAAACAATTTTGACCACATCACGTAAAGATTCACGGACTTTTTAGTGTCCGGACCAAAAACCTTGCCGGACATTTGGTCGGAGCGAAACTCTCGGACAAACAGTCCACCTCCTGCAAAGTAGGTAGAATATTTCCATTGACATGACCAACAGTCCGGTTACTGATCACGAATGCTACCCAAGCTAATCATGGTTGCTACCTAAGATGATCACGTTTGGCTACCTAAGCTGATCACAGTGTTACCCAAGCTAAATACGGGTGCTACCTAAGCTCATCATGATTGTTAACCAAGTTGATCAAGGGTGCCTACCCAATTTACTGGAATTGGATACATGATCGGAATCACCGTTGCTACCCAAGTTGATCACGGTTGCTACCCAAATTGATCAAGTGTGGCTATCATTATTGAATAAGCTTGGCTTTTAACCTTGCTGAACTGAATGAACTGAAATGAATCGACTCCCATATCTAAATATGGATGTGTTGATTAAATCCTCACTACATACCATGTAAAGTGTCGTACCATCTCACACACCATACAGTCTTGAGGTACTGACTACTAATAATAGAATCTATTTGTAGCCAATACTGTAACCACCACACCACGTGTGATGCAAGGGTTAAGCCTGCAAGGCTAAACAATGTAATACCTTCCGTGAGGCAGCATGATAGAGCTTTCTTTAAAACAACTATAGGCATAAGTGATGGACACCAAATTAAACATGAAAACTGTACAGGACCAAATTGTTAATATACCTATGACATGATAACAGAAGTTGGCACAGTCTAAAAATGTATAATTATTTTAAAACAAATAAATTGTTGTACAAATTAGTTACTTTTTTTTTTTTTTTTTTTTTACTTTTTATGTCCCAGGGCGAGCCTCAGCTACTGGGCGGGTCGCAGGTGGCGGATAGCGAATGTTCCACCTCGTCATTGATGAGGTGGACAACTGCGAATAAGGGGAAACCCTAATAAGCAGTCCCGGACCGAGGTTCGCAGGGGCAGCTGACGGGCTTAGTGACCCCGCGGTACCCTGAACTTATTACCACACACACTTATAGTTACATACCTAAGGACCGCACTGAGTCCTTAGATAATGAAGCGAGCATGGGAGCAGAGGGCAGCCACACTTGCCAGCCCTTGTTTTCCATTGCTCGGGCCAAATCAATGTCGGGGGGGGGACATGTTTCTCTGATTCTGAATCCAACTTGGCTGAGGACCGCTCAGAGCCCTCAGACAAGGACCTTGGCACGGGGAACGAAGGTAGCCAAGTAGGCCAGTCTGAAGTCCCTGCTGCTCGGGTCATGGGTTCGGTGGAGGGGGGCATGTCGCTCTCTGACCCCGAAAACATCCTTCTCGGAGCCCAGGCTCTGATCAGCTCGATCGGACGGCTGAGGCTCTGAATAGGATGAAGATAGCCAGGAGAAGCACTCCTGGCAATCAGAGGAAAAGGCCTATAGGCCTCAACTGACTGATCACTGGAGGGGGTCCTGTACAGGTCACTCCTCAGTGGTCAATCTAGTAAACGATGAGGTACTCTCAATGAGGTTTGACTTCATTGGGACTAAGTATCTTTTCACCAGACCCCATACTGTGGATTTTGGGTCGAGGGAGTACTGGGACGCTGTTAGTAGCCCGGTTTCTTCTCACGACCCAATTGTATGGTTCACAGACGGGTCAAGAATAGGCAACAGAGCTGGATTTGGTGTCTATACTGGTGACCCTAGGACTAACGCGTGCGTGAGCCTGGGAGCGTATGGCACCGTGTTCCAAGCTGAAGTCGCCATACGTTCAGCGCAAATTATGATAGAGGTTTGCGGGAAACATATCCATATCCTCTCAGACAGTTAGGCGGCCTTAGGGGCCCTTGACTCCTGGAAGGTTTCGTCTGGTCTAGTCTGGGAATGTGTGGAGTCCCTCAGCATCCTGGGTTCAAGAAATCAGGTCCTGCTGGAATGTATCCCAGGACATATGGGAATAGAAGGCAGCGTGCAGGCCGATGCCTTGGCTAGGGAAGGTGCTATTAAGCCCTTCATTGGTCCTGAGCCGGCCTGCAGCGTTTCGGCTGCAGCTGTCAAAATAGCAACCAAAACTGGGTCAGCGCTAGACATCTGGAAAGATGGCGGCGGTTCCCAGGGCAAAGACTCGGCAAGCTTCTTGTCAGAAATCCTTCCCAGAAGTTAACAAAGTAACTTCTTGGGTTGAGTAAATTTCACATGAAGTTGGTGGTGGGACTCATCACCGGTTACGGTAAATTCCGGAGGCATCTAAGAACAGCGGGACTCCTTACGGAGGATCCCATCTGTCGCCTCTGTGGGTAGGACGAGGAGTCGGCAGAACACATTGTCCGGGAGTGTGAGGCTCTTGGTGCCAGCAGAAGAGTACCTTTTGAAGGCTCACCTCTGGGACAGTTGGAAATTACTAATCTAGTGAAGAAGCTCCTTGGCCTGGTCAAGGATTGCCAGCTTTACGACAATTAGGCACCGGGATTGGCACAAAAAGCCTCAGGCTTCGTTGCAAGGGTTGGCTGGACCAACTGCATATCCCCTTTTACTCTAACTCTAACTCTACTTTTTATGTACTAAAACAATTATTATAAAAAACTATAACAGATAGAAACCAAATTTAAGTTAAAAAGTTGTAGAGATTCTTATGCTTTATAAAACCATGACTTTAGAATACAGATTTGTCCAGCCTTAAAATTTAAACTAAATAAAGACCGTATGCAAAGTCAAGAATGCAAAGTTTTGACTTTTTAAGAATCTGCAATTGGTAAAAGATTGCTGGTTGATTACTTTCGTTAATTATAACACTTTTTTACACTGGTCAGTCAGTGATCTCAGTTCAGCCTTATATTAGTGACATGCGAATCAACAAGACTTAAACTACATGTCTAGGATTACAAGTATTAAATATTAATTTTTAGGATTGCATTAACCTTAAATGTGCATTGAACCTCAAGTTTTCTAGCATTTTTTACAAAAAAAAACAACGCAATAAGCAAATGATTTTTTTGCTTCTTGCTTCACTCTATCTTTGGTTTAATAATTGATGGTATACTGATAATGGTACAAATTGGTTAGAACGTGTGTGTGTATATATATATATATATATATATATATATATATATATATATATATATATATATATATATATATATAAAAGTATATAAGTATATATATATATACACACATAAATTTTCTTTAAAAAAATATGGTATAGTTATTGTAAGAAATACACTACACACTGTGCAATTTCTGGTTCAAATTAATAGGAGCAAACTCAGCCAAACATTAAGAATTTTTAAGAAATAATTTACAACCAGTAAACCAACTTGTTATATTGGTTGGAAGATAGGGAAACTGATTAATTTTCTAGCCATGTGGATTAATTATTGTAGGTGTAGTCAATGTTTTACAAAATTTGTTTTTTTACCCCTTGCTTGTGCAAGCCAAGAAGACTATACTTGCTCATTAAAATATAGAAAATCAAATAAAGTGTTATAGAGTGATAAAATTTCTGACTGTTCCAAGTTGTAAGGCATAAATTCAAACCCCCAACATGAAAATGAATGTAAAATATACTATTTTCATCAGGCACAACAAGTCACTTTCTACCTATAACTAGCCTTACTGTATTTTCCATAAGACTAAACTTTTACGCTTATCACACATTATTTATTTTGTACATTCATTCAACTTATTTTACATCATTTACAATAAAGTTTCATTTGGGCTGTATGCCAATGAAATTCTACAAAAACATATTCTTTAACAAAGCCTTGGTAAATGTCACAACGAAGTTTGCTGTGCTATATGAAAGTATTTATGAACAAATTATAAAAATGTATTTCAATTTTCACAATTCTTTAAAGATGAATGAAATAAACGTATTAAGTTTAAATAAGTGCATAATTTCTGTAATATTATGAATAAAACAGAAATGAACAACATATAAAAATATGAGAAATGTACTAGAAACTTTTATTTATTTATTGTGTAGAGTTCAAAACGCTCAATTTTTTTAAATCTTAATACTTTTTTACTGTGCTAATATGTAGCAGATTTTAGATTTTTTTGAAATATTGAATAAATATTTCAAAACATTATTATGATAAAAAATGGAGCAAACCTTCTTAAAACAACTTTCACATTTTGCAATAAATAATCTATCAATTGACAAGAGCTGGACCTAGTATCTTAGACATATATGCTACAAAGAATCTGTTACAATTCACTTTTAAATAAATTTGTAGCAACATAAATCTGTTTTCAGGAAAATTTAGTAAAACACTTTGTGCAAAAAGTATAATTCATGAATTTTGGAATATAAAACCTTATATATAAAGAATAACATGTAGTTGATTGATGTTACGTTCAAGCGATTGATGAGAAAATATACTCATGTATTGTTTAGTTTTTCTGATATGCTTGACCTTAACAGAGCTAATGTAAATAGTCTATCAGTTTGTGAGAACAAGGATATTGGTCTACATTTTACCTGAAATATAAAAACCCCAATAAAACAATTATAATTCAATCTTACATTCAGTTGAATAATTAAAAATATATATTTAGTTTTCTTCTTATTGGTATTGATAAAAAACAAACTAAATTTTTAATGTTGAAATATTTTGCAATTTTCACCTGTTTTGTTGTATGAAACATCAATAGTACTACAAAAATTATGTAATTTTTTCATAACAACATGAACAACCATTACAAAAAATGTATGTTAATGAGCACACACGTTACTTGTGAAAGTGTACTGGGCTCTAATAAGACTAGTGTTTCTGGTTTCCTTACTTCACTTTAGTTTGAGAAGAGGATGGAGATCTCTAGGACCGCCAATGTTGCAGGTTAATCTTAGGTTTATTGTGCTCCTCGTTGCATGCTAGATTAAGGTACAAATACCAAAATCATTTGCAAATGCATTACCAATTGCAAAATCATTTGTCTCATGCTAACCTCCAAATTCTCCTCTGGAAGTTGAGCACAGAAAATTCTTCTCCTAAGTTCTATGGCTTAAGAGTATAAACCACCATACGTGTATGGGTGAACTGGGTCATTACCATTCTACGTCATTTAGCAATTGACTAATTTGCAAATAAAAATGCTGTAACATCCATGTTACCATACTAAATTTCAGTACTCATTCTATCCAAGCCCCCAGTTGAGCGCTCCAAGGAATTTAGTTTATCACAACTGGCATTAGGAGTAGAAAAGAGCCTGCACCACTAAAACACATATATTCTCTGTGTCTCTCCCTCAGTTTCTCCACCTGCCAAAAGTCCGCAAATTGTAAAAAAGTACATAACTCCCTTATTTATAATAAACTATTGCAATGAAGTTTTTATACATTATTAATCTACTCTTTCAGCCAAAAATATTTGTACAGAGTAATTTAAAGGAAAAAAATTGGTTACACTTCAAAATAAAATTTGTGATGTTTTACTTTACACTTGGTTGGTTGGTACACTTGGTTGGTTGGTACACTTGGTTGGTTGGTACCTTTTGTCTCTATATTCTTAAAATTCTAATTAAATATATTGGACGTTTTCTTAATGAGTTGTGTACCTAGTCACTTTAGGTAGCTTCATCTCCATTAAGAAAGTGTTTTGAATTTATTTCCTCAACACATTTATTACTTATAAGGAGACTAACAATTGTATTCATAAAAATATCAACAAATAATTGTTGATTAAAAACCCTTAACATACTGTAGTGTTTGACAGCAGTAAGTGTTGGCCTGCAACTAATATCTCCTCTATGAAACCTTACTGAGGACTTACTGTTGCCAGATTTGTTCTAAAATGGCCATTTCCAGTTTTATAAGCAATCTCCAGCCTGATATCATTTCGATTCATGCTAGTGAGTTATCTGGTTAGCACTGGGTTGGGTCCCCTGGCATGCACCACAATGGCCACTTTTCTGTCAATCTCTCAGCAAAGGCAGTAAATCACTTTTGGCAGAGGCAAGAGGTAGGCTCTTCACCTTTATGTGGCCTCTTTGTTCCTCTATATTCTAGAACACAACTCAAATAAACCTTAATATTTTGAGGACTATACTATGGTTAAAGCAAGATTGTGTTAAATAAAACCCACCACAGTATGTGTAGATGGCACTCTGATTGCAGAACCGTACTTGCAGATTGTAGAGTACTGCAGGTTCATGCAAGTATGACAATGATGTAAGATCATTTTCTCCTATCAAAATGTCTGGATTTCTCAAAGGTGGAAGATTTTCTTCTGAAGGTACACTTAGTTCCTTTACCTGTTAATTAAGAAATATTTTTCAGTGCATATTTAAAAGTGAAAACATACAATTAAAACTTTAACGAAATGTTCAAATACTGATACAAAATCACCCTAAAAAAAAATAATTTTAAATCACATAGAACTTCATTTTATGTTGAAGCTTGTGGCCAAATGTTCAAATACTGATACAAACTCACCTTAAGACAAAAGTAATTTTAATTTTATATCACATAGAGAACTTCATTTATGTTGAAGCTTGTGGCCAATGATTATACTTTATTTTAATAGTGTTTTTGTAGAAGACTAATCATTTCACAAGACATAAAAGATAATAAATGTTCTGATTCCTTTTCCAGCATTCAAGTTAAAAAAAATATTTCAAAGAATACAATCAATTTATAATTTGCATAGCATAAATTACTTAATATTATTGTAAATAAAGTAATTTTAACTGAAATAAATCAGTTGTACTAACAAATTTATATTCTAATTCTCACTAAGTTATTTATTATCACTAACTAGGCTTCAATATTCAATTAGTATACTGATGATTTGGTATCAACCCTTAAACAACTTTTAAAACAATAACTCACATGCCAGTTCAAATAAAATAATAAATGCTACTATCAACTTAATTTTAAGTAAACTTCTGCCTTGTTTTACACAATTCTTTGTAAAAGTTAGTCTAGGTAGTTTGCCATTAAAATATGTTGGCAAAAAGTGTTTATATAGTAGACAGTTATGGAAGCTAATATTATTTTATTTTCAATCATATTTCCTTATATATTTCTGACTGTGGAGTGGATTTATGCACCCCTTCTTCAAGAATAGAGAAATTTCCCATAGAAAAACATCTAAAACGGAACAACATAATTTTGCCTCATAATGTTTAGTTTTAGTAATTTTTGATGACATTCAGTACATGGCAGTGCTAAACTAGAAGCATACCATTCACTTTGGTGTATTTTCAATTTTAGTTATTGGCCCTGAACAGGTGCAACAACAGGCGACGTTTGAAATTTGCTTAGATAAAACTTCCAAATCTATTGTAACATTGCCTTCACTGATTTCCTCTTTTACATAGTCTGATTTCTCCCCAACCACATTCAAGTATTTCAGTTTCCTCTTAGAAGCACTGGTTTTAGCTTCAGAACTGGGAGATCTAGAATTAGGCCTACTTTCTGGACTTGAGGTTAGGCATAATGACACAAATGAATTGTCACTTTGGCTTATTTCACATTATTGCCAAGTATCTGTTTCCTAAGAAACATCTTTTATAGAATTTCTTTATCCTAGGCCTCTAAATAAGGTACGGTACTAAACAAGAATCACTCAAAACTTATGTAACTCACCAAAACTGCAAAGATAATTACAAAACACTAAACAATAAACATTATTTGCCAGTTCATCACTCATCAGCTAGAAAAGAGTAAACGTTTACTACAAATGCTTCTATTACAAAATCAGTACAGCCAACATTACACTGTATAACAAAATAGCACTACTTACTAACTATGACTCCAGTAACAAATGCATACAGAATAGGATGTTATGGTCATCAAATCAAAATGTCTTTATTCATACAAATTATACAGAGTGTATACATTGAATAGTGTCAATAAATAATTTTAAAAAAAATATTCTACTTATGACTATAAAACTCTTATAGATTATACAGGGATAAAGTTAAAAGACATAATTTTAATTAAAATTTGTCATTAATTTGGTTTGAAATGCATGTTAGAAAATAAAAGCCTTTGTAACAGGTATTGCTTTTGAAAATTTCTAAATTGAGTTTTACTGTTATAAATTGATTACGTTTAAAATATTTATGGGAATCCTCCCTTGGGCTTGATGAGTTTTGATGTAAAGGACTGCTTGTAAAATGAGCAAACTATAAACAGTTAAGATTCCCAACATTGTTTAACTGATTTTTTAGTCTATTTCCAGCATTATTAACCCTTTTAATGCTATGGCCTCTTGCCTACTGCTATACAGAAAGGTGCTAAGCTAATATAGGCATAATTGCAGAGGTTTTTTAAAAAAATCATAAAACGCTTATTTGAAAAGACATTTTTATGAATTTTAAGTATTTTTACTCAGAATAGAATGTAGAATAGTTATCTACTAACATATAAATCCTCAAATATAAATAAAAATAATAAAAAAACAAAAATTTAAATAAATTACTAATTAAACTTTTTTTTAAAGTTTTATATAAAATAACAATTTACTCAAAATATTTTTCAATATTTTTAACCATACTCATGCTAAAGAACAACAATTATTCTACAGTTTACAAAATAATTCAGTTTTTTATCTCAAAAAACAAGTGAGGAACTAACAAAAAGAGTAAAACACTGTTACTAAAAAATTATGAAAATCGTTAACCAACAGAGTACTAAAAAATAGTTCGTAAAACACATATTTGAAGAGATATCTATATGACTGTTATATTACTTCATTCAGAATAGAATAATTATCTACTAACATAAAAGTCCTAAACTAAAAAAAATAGTAACAATAAAAAAAATATTTAACTTGTTTTTCAATTCATTTTCCTTATATTCCTGCAAAATAATAATAATGATTATTTCATCAAACCTCAAATGAGGTATTTCAATATATAATATAATTAATATAATAAAAATTGTGTTAAATCTACATATAAAGTACAGTTAAATTTTTTTAAAATCTTCAATTTTGTATGAACATTTTGTATAAATATTCTATAGTTAAAAAATACTGCTTTTTATCTAAACAAAAAATAAGTGAGAAACCCAAAATATGGTAAAACACTGCCGCCATCAAAATCAATCTTGTTAAACATTTCAAATAAAATAATACTACAACTAGATTATAAAAAACTTATTTAAATAGATATCTCTATGATTGTTATATTTTTATATTTACTACTATATATACACTTGTTTTTTTAACTTTTATCCTAGACAAAATTATATAAATGACAAAATTACACTGAATAAATTGATGAAAAGATAAACAATTGTTTACTTCCATTATGAAGATAACATGGCAACTAAGTTTGTATAAACACTATTCATTATTTTGAATACAATATGGTAATATAAAACTAAAATGAACACACTATCAATATCAAAACAGTAATACAACGCAGTATTGCTGGAGAAAATGATGCAAAAACAAACTGCAACAATGTATTTATTTGTAGGCTATATTCTGGACGTAAACAGACATTTATATGATCTTATAGCTGCGAACAATCACAGACAACAACCGGAGTCAAACAACTTTGAAGCTTTTAGAACAGGAATACAATTGATTCATTGGTTTGCTTTCAACAATCCTGTCACTAAACTTCTCAGTCCTCAAACTTTTCACTTCAACTCACTTTCTACTCTCAGACTAGGTGGATTATGAAGACAATCTTCATTGGAAGGTGAAATAACATTTTAAATAGGCTTCACTTTGCATAATCTCAGCATTCCTTTTGACTTGTTTCTTCTCCTTTTCCTTAGCTTCAGCAAATTACTGCATATACATAGAAGATATTTTCAGGAGAGCTATGTATACAAAGACATGAACATTTTTAGTTTAATTTAAGGTACTCAAATAGTTATATCTTGAATACTTACATTACCATCTGAAGTTTGTACTTTGAGTAGTTTGGAAGTGTAGTCCTGGACCACTTTTGCCCCCTCCCACACATGTTCCGGGTGTGGTATCCAAACACGAGCACCCTGGAAGATAATAATCCTTCAATTTAAATGGTAATAATTATATTTATAAAATGGGGTATTAAAACTAAAACTAACATTAAGTAGATGCAAATCTTTGTTATAACTTATATAGGGCCTATTCGCCTATCCGCAAATAGATTATGTACCATATCCTTGACTTTCAATAAATATGAGTCTCTTTGGAATACAAATTGCATCTCTAAAATCAATTTAATGCAATTCCACACCATAAATTATGGCAGATCTACTCTTGACAAATTGAATTGGTTTATTTTTATGTATGCGTGATGCTATATGTGAAGCTCAATTATCAATGCCTCAACTTAATTTACTTACAGATTATCTTCAAAAGTGAATTTTAGAGAATTGAGATGTTATCAAGCAAGAAAACCTTTTAATTGTATTTTTCTACCAACAAAAACATTTAATGTGCAAATGTTACTTTAAACTACATAGAAACATTTTATTTTTTAACTATTAAGTACCCCAAAACTACTGATTTAGATAACTAGTAGGTATATACTATTTCTACCGATTGGCATTCATTGTGAACTGTCACCAGTAAAATTTAAAACCTAAACTATTATCTACTTGACTGAGCACGGCTTTTATAGCAATCAATATTACCTGGATGCTAGAAAGTGACTTTAATTTTGATGATCTGTATTTTTCAATTTTTTATTGAAATTAGTGTTAATAGGACTGTAAATTACGTAATAGCAGTGTTTATTTATTTTAAACACAACTCCTTATGATAAAATTATTAAAAACACGAATAGTCATTGAAAAAAATACATATTTCAATATTATTCACTAAAACTTGCTCAGTAGGATTGTGCCTGTCTGTATTAGTATGCCGACTTATAACTCCAACTTGCTCAGTAGGATGGTGCCTGTCTGTATTGGTATGCCGACATATAACTCCAACTTGCTCAGTATGATGGTGCCTGTCTGTATTGGTATGCCGACTTATAACTCCAACTTGCTCAGTAGGATGGTGCCTGTCTGTATTGGTATGCCGACTTATAACTCCAACTTGCTCAGTAGGATGGTGCCTGTCTGTATTGGTATGCCGACTTATAACTCCAACTTGCTCAGTAGGATGGTGCCTGTCTGTATTGGTATGCCGACTTATAACTCCAACTTGCTCAGTAGGATGGTGCCTGTCTGTATTGGTATGCCGACTTATAACTCCAACTTGCTCAGTAGGATGGTGCCTGTCTGTATTGGTATGCCGACTTATAACTCCAACTTGCTCAGTAGGATGGTGCCTGTCTGTATTGGTATGCCGACTTATAACTCCAACTTGCTCAGTAGGATGGTGCCTGTCTGTATTGGTATGCCGACTTATAACTCCAACTTGCTCAGTAGGATGGTGCCTGTCTGTATTGGTATGCCGACTTATAACTCCAACTTGCTCAGTAGGATGGTGCCTGTCTGTATTGGTATGCCGACTTATAACTCCAACTTGCTCAGTAGGATGGTGCATGTCTGTATTGGTATGCCGACTTATAACTCCAACTTGCTCAGTAGGATGGTGCATGTCTGTATTGGTATGCCGACTTATAACTCCAACTTGCTCAGTAGGATGGTGCCTGTCTGTATTGGTATGCCGACTTATAACTCCAACTTGCTCAGTAGGATGGTGCCTGTCTGTATTGGTATGCCGACTTATAACTCCAACTTGCTCAGTAGGATGGTGCCTGTCTGTATTGGTATGCCGACTTATAACTCCAACTTGCTCAGTAGGATGGTGCCTGTCTGTATTGGTATGCCGACTTATAACTCCAACTTGCTCAGTAGGATGGTGCCTGTCTGTATTGGTATGCCGACTTATAACTCCAACTTGCTCAGTAGGATGGTGCCTGTCTGTATTGGTATGCCGACTTATAACTCCAACTTGCTCAGTAGGATGGTGCCTGTCTGTATTGGTATGCCGACTTATAACTCCAACTTGCTCAGTAGGATGGTGCCTGTCTGTATTGGTATGCCGACTTATAACTCCAACTTGCTCAGTAGGATGGTGCCTGTCTGTATTGGTATGCCGACTTATAACTCCAACTTGCTCAGTACGATGGTGCCTGTCTGTATTGGTATGCCGACTTATAACTCCAACTTGCTCAGTACGATGGTGCCTGTCTGTATTGGTATGCCGACTTATAACTCCAACTTGCTCAGTAGGATGGTGCCTGTCTGTATTGGTATGCCGACTTATAACTCCAACTTGCTCAGTAGGATGGTGCCTGTCTGTATTGGTATGCCGACTTATAACTCCAACTTGCTCGGTAGGATGGTGCCTGTCTGTATTGGTATGCCGACTTATAACTCCAACTTGCTCGGTAGGATGGTGCCTGTCTGTATTGGTATGCCGACTTATAACTCCAACTTGCTCAGTAGGATGGTGCCTGTCTGTATTGGTATGCCGACTTATAACTCCAACTTGCTCAGTAGGATGGTGCCTGTCTGTATTGGTATGCCGACTTATAACTCCAACTTGCTCAGTAGGATGGTGCCTGTCTGTATTGGTATGCCGACTTATAACGCCAACTTGCTCAGTAGGATTGTGCCTGTCTGTATTGGTATGCCGACTTATAACGCCAACTTGCTCAGTAGGATGGTGCCTGTCTGTATTGGTATGCCGACTTATAACGCCAACTTGCTCAGTAGCATGGTGCCTGTCTGTATTGGTATGCCGACTTATAACTCCAACTTGCTCAGTAGCATGGTGCCTGTCTGTATTGGTATGCCGACTTATAACTCCAACTTGCTCAGTAGGATGGTGCCTGTCTGTATTGGTATGCCGACTTATAACTCCAACTTGCTCAGTAGGATGGTGCATGTCTGTATTGGTATGCCGACTTATAACTCCAACTTGCTCAGTAGGATGGTGCCTGTCTGTATTGGTATGCCGACTTATAACTCCAACTTGCTCAGTAGGATGGTGCCTGTCTGTATTGGTATGCCGACTTATAACTCCAACTTGCTCAGTAGGATGGTGCCTGTCTGTATTGGTATGCCGACTTATAACTCCAACTTGCTCAGTAGGATGGTGCCTGTCTGTATTGGTATGCCGACTTATAACTCCAACTTGCTCAGTAGGATGGTGCCTGTCTGTATTGGTATGCCGACTTATAATTCCAACTTGCTCAGTAGGATGGTGCCTGTCTGTATTGGTATGCCGACTTATAACTCCAACTTGCTCAGTAGGATGGTGCCTGTCTGTATTGGTATGCCGACTTATAACTCCAACTTGCTCAGTAGGATGGTGCCTGTCTGTATTGGTATGCCGACTTATAACTCCAACTTGCTCAGTAGGATGGTGCCTGTCTGTATTGGTATGCCGACTTATAACTCCAACTTGCTCAGTAGGATGGTGCCTGTCTGTATTGGTATGCCGACTTATAACTCCAACTTGCTCAGTAGGATGGTGCCTGTCTGTATTGGTATGCCGACTTATAACTCCAACTTGCTCAGTAGGATGGTGCCTGTCTGTATTGGTATGCCGACTTATAACTCCAACTTGCTCAGTAGGATGGTGCCTGTCTGTATTGGTATGCCGACTTATAACTCCAACTTGCTCAGTAGGATGGTGCCTGTCTGTATTGGTATGCCGACTTATAACTCCAACTTGCTCAGTAGGATGGTGCCTGTCTGTATTGGTATGCCGACTTATAACTCCAACTTTCTCAGTAGGATGGTGCCTGTCTGTATTGGTATGCCTACTTATAACTCCAACTTTCTCAGTAGGATGGTGCCTGTCTGTATTGGTATGCCGACTTATAACTCCAACTTGCTCAGTAGGATGTTGCCTGTCTGTATTGGTATGCCGACTTATAACTCCAACTTGCTCAGTAGGATGGTGCCTGTCTGTATTGGTATGCCGACTTATAACTCCAACTTGCTCAGTAGGATGGTGCCTGTCTGTATTGGTATGCCGACTTATAACTCCAACTTGCTCAGTAGGATGGTGCCTGTCTGTATTGGTATGCCGACTTATAACTCCAACTTGCTCAGTAGGATGGTGCCTGTCTGTATTGGTATGCCGACTTATAACTCCAACTTGCTCAGTAGGATGGTGCCTGTCTGTATTGGTATGCCGACTTATAACTCCAACTTGCTCAGTAGGATGGTGCCTGTCTGTATTGGTATGCCGACTTATAACTCCAACTTGCTCAGTAGGATGGTGCCTGTCTGTATTGGTATGCCGACTTATAATTTCGCTTATAGAACTCTTCATAGTAAACAAATATCAACAAAATTGCAAAAGCATTTATTTGACCGTTGTATCCGTCGTTTTCAATGGTTCATACAGAAGCATGCAAGTAACAATAAGTTATAGTCTGTATGAAGTAACCTGTGTCCTGACCTTCGGCTATGTGGGACTGGCTCGGACCATTGACCAGCTCTCTGACACGTCCGCAGCTGTTTCCTTAATGAGTCACCTAATAGCTTCCCCACTAGATAAACTAACTTTTTTACCTGATTCATAATTTCCAAAATTTGTTAGAATATTTGAAAAGTATGTAAAAAAGTAAGACTAACAATACCAAACCAGGGCCAATTTGATAAAAAACAAACAATTTAGAGGTAGATTGTTTAAATTTATAACAATAAAGCTGGTTTTGTATAACAATATGGCAATGAAATTACATTATATATTTCAAAAATAGTATTTTAATTAGTTTATTAATTTATAAAAGACTTGGTTTACATATAACAAGTATCACAAGGGAAACATTTTTATCACGTTGCTATCATTTAGAGCATTGGACTTACACAGCGGAAGTGTGACTCAGGGTGGCTAATACATTTCCAAGATATGAGTTTCTATGGGGGAGAGTAGCATTCAGTACAAAGTTAAAATTACCCAGAGTAACATTGTGTTAAGTTTTAGTAGTTAATTTTTAAACTAGAAAAATGTTTTCTATGAGTGTTGGCAATGTTTATAATTTAATTTATACTGACTCTTGTAATGTGACATAAATAAGTTTTTTCTATAAATTTATACTACCGAATAGACCACCATCAGATAAGCCTGCTGTGACACCATACAACTCTCAGGTAAAAACAATTATTGCATCCGTTTTGCAATACAATACTTCAATATGTTGACAAGAAATTTGAGCCGCATAAGATTGCAGTTAAAAGAATCACTTGAAGGTGAAGCCACCTTAGTAAAATGGACTGTATCTTTGAAGAAGTGGACCAAAACTTACCTGATAACAAGAACACAACAGCTTCCGTAAGTAATGACACCATCCTTAGGAACAACAATCCTGTGACATATAAGGTTCCTAAGCAGTCTACCCCAAAGAGGAAAGCACCTGTCAAATTGACTGTAACCAAGCTAGTTGATTTAAAAAATATTGCAATCAGAAACCACAAAAGGAACTATTATAGACGCCGAAAAGTTTGAACTCTCTGAAAACTAAAAACAAGCTTAAGCACAGCTAATTTGTTTCATGACTGCATATAGATGTTGGCTAAGGTTATGAAAAGTATTAGGTTTAAATGGAAAAAAATTAAACAATCAAAAAATACTATTGGAGAAGCCATCAGTGGCCCTAGCCAAATGCCGTTTTGAAAGAAAAATGTGAGATGTAGACTTAAAAAAGTGCATCTTTTTTGGATGAAACCTAGATTAATGTGCATACTTCTAAAGACTATGGGTGGACTAATGACACTATAAAGTGTTCTCTAAATGCTCCATTAGGAAAAGGAAAAGATTCATAATTTGTCATACTGAGAGATTCTACGGATAGATAAATTTGCCACCACAAGTTTTCGTAAAAACAGTGGATTACAAGGAGATAAACCACGAGGTGTTTGAAGACTGGTTTTTTGAAGTGCTGATAAAATCAATTCCAGATGGTTCAACTATTGTGATGGACAATGCATCATATCACTTTCGAATAGCAAATAAAGTGCCAACTTCTGGATCAAGGAAGAGTAAAATGGAGGAATGGCTTAATACTCGTAACATCTCCTTCTCTGCAGACCTGCGAAAACCGGTTATATAACCTGGTAAGGCTGCACAAGCCTCAAGTCACAAGTTACGAAATCAACAAGAAAGCCTCTTAGCTTAGGTTCAAAGTACTGTAGTTACTCTACCGTACCACTGCAATTACAATCCAATTGAACTAGAATGGGCAAATTTAAGGTCAGTGAGTTCTTTGACCCCGGCAGACTGGGCAAGATGTGTGCAGCATGCAAAAAAAATCAATGCTGTCTGGACAAGCGAGGGACTTGACGAGATTAGTGTCCAAGAATTAGTGATTACTTTAGCAACTGGTGACTTGGATGGCAGTGATAGCGATAGTGACAATGATCCTGACTTGGTAGTGGTACCTCTGGAGTAATCAGGTGTGATAAAAACTTGAATTTGTATTTATATATTTATTTATTAATAACTATACAACTTTATATGGAAATAGTTATTTATAAATAGTGATGCACTCGAGATAAAATTTCTATCTTGTCTTTGATTACCAAAAGTTTTGAGACAAACAAAACAAAAACTGTACAATGAAAAAAATTTGTATTCTCACACAAGAGAACAAAATTATTTTAACTCCGTAATAGATTAACTTAATATCAAATCTTAAAGATATAAATGATATCTGATGAGTATCATAAAAGGTTATAAATGCCGGGCTCCTACCATGAAATTGTAACGTAGTTTACATTATTTTTACTTAACATTTTCTTACTGGAAATACTGTGTAGGAAATTAATAAATTTTTTGGCAAAAAAATTATAAACTTTTAAATTAGGCATTTTATAAAGCTCTTCTTGACTTGCAAAATCATGGTAGAACATGGCCTCTTGATGGAATGGACAACTGCACCAATGAAAACTACTCTGATACCAAATACATATAAAATAAACATTATCTATTCTTCTAAAACCTTGAAAAATATTATATGTATTATATAAATATTATGCCTATAACTTTGTATGTCAGTAGTTCATAAACGTTTATGTTGTTTTTACAAACATTCTTTTTATGTATGTTTTATATATATATATAGTGCTCTTAAAAACTTGTAAAATAATATTTTTATTATGTAAATATTATGCCTATAACTTTGTAATCCAGTAATTAATATGTTATTTCTACAAGTATTTTGTTTTTATTTACACAATTTTCTCTACGAATATTGTAAAATATTTCTTAAATTATGCTGATTAAGTGGTTAAAATTAGGGATTTAGTCTTTTTTAAATATGATTTGTTATTTTTTTAATTCTATTATGGGTTGTGGTATTAAAAATGTACCCAATAAAGCCGTGTTTCAATTTATTATTTTTACCCCTACTAATTATTTGTAAAATTTCAATCAATCACTTCATGGAAACATATTAACCACCCTGAGTCAGATTTCCGCTGCGCAAGTCCAATGTTCTGAGTGATGGTACCGTGATATAAACAAGTTTCCCTTGTGATACTTGGTACATGAAAACCAAGTCACTAATTAACTATATTAAAATACTATTTTTGGGATATATATACTGTAATTGTATTGCCATAATGTTAAATAAAACCAGCTTTATTGTTATAAACTTTAAACAAACTACATCCAACAATTTTGTTGTTGTATCAAATTTGGCCTTGTTTGGTATCGTTAGTCTTATTTTTTATATACTTTTCAAATATTCGATCAAATTTTTGAAATTATGATTCGAATAAAAAAGTAGGTAAATCTAGAGGGGAAGCTAGAAGGTGGCTCATTAAGGAAACAGTTACGGTCGTCTCAGAGGGCCTGGAGACCTACTGACTATACATAGGTTTCTTCAGTAAGTGCTATCCTTTTAACAGCCTTGTAAACCTTTTTGGCCCAGTAAAAAGTTTGATTGTTTACTGTGCATTAATGGCACTGATATTCCAGAAGAAAAGCACTTAAGGTGAATAAAAATCAGGATATTTTTATCTCAAAAACAACTGAATTAAATTAAATCAAATTTAGTATACAACAATATTACACTCTCATATAGGACTAAACATGATTAGTATACAAGTTCTGCATATTAGTTCAAAGAAATTATAAAATAACGTTGAACAGATGATTGGTCAACATTTTGTTTGTTATAAGTTCTGTATGTTAATTCATTTATAGGTTCTGTATTTTTTCTTTTTTTTTAATATTTTAAAATAGGATCAAAAATGAAATCTACCTACTGAGTGTTTTGTATATATTAAGTAAGATTACTCTGACAAGTTAACAGTGACTTCTTTAATTGCAGTTCATTGAAACGTGACAATGTAGATGTACAAAGTTAAATTTGAGATTCCAGTTTATAGATTATGGAACAAGTATTTCATGATAGTTGTTTGAACTAACAAAGCAACACAGAACTGATATATCACCAGACATTTTTAATGAATATTTCATCAACTCGGTTAAAGAAATTAAGAAGAAAATAAAGCTACCCTAGCTTTAATTAATTTTGTTCATGGATAAAATACATTTGATTTACACAGTAAGTATGTTTATAACTGTACCATCAAATATTTCGGCTGTATAATGCTGTCTTACCCACCCATACACGTACATTGATGTTGATTCCAACAGTATGAAGTACTATGGTATAAATGAAAGTGCTCATACATTTTTTATTCGTATCTAAAAAATAAGCCACGAGTTATCTCAGTCGGAAATAAGTGTTCTTCGGAAGGCTTAGTACAGTAGGGAAATCTGCAGGAATCTACTTTTTTTTATTAGTATCAATGATTTGCCAAACTGGGTAAATGCCAAGGATTTTAATATGTAGATGACAGTATTGGTAAACTTAGATTGTTCTTTTAGACTGCCATAGATGACATTGTGATGTGGTTCAATGCAAATGGTTTCTTGATAAATGATAGTAAAACTCAAAGAGCTTTTTACCTTAAAGTTAATTCATGATGATATTAATATTTAGGGTTAGAGATCCAAAATTGTTGGGCATATATCTTGATAACCAGTTGAGGTGGCATGCTCATTTAAATGTTATAACCTCTAAATTATCAAGAGGTGGGTGTGTGTGTGTCGTGTATTAACAACGTCTACATGACTCCAGATTGTCAAGTCAAGAGTATATTAAAAGTGGAAAACAATAGGTTATAACTAAATGACAATTATATATGTAGCTCTAACAATAAAGATACATGCAGGATTATTTACAGAAAAATTACTTTTTAAATACCAACTGTCTATTACAATAAATTTAAAAGAAATTAAAATCTATAACCAAAATAATTATTTCATCCAATTGAAGGATGTGTACAGTGTACATTTTAATGATTACTAATGGATGTGTACAGTGTACATTTTAATGATTACTAATGGATGTGTACAGTGTACATTTAAATGATTACTAATGGATGTGTACAGTGTACATTTTAATGATTACTAATGGATGTGTACAGTGTACATTTTAATGATTACTAATGGATGTGTACAGTGTACATTTTAATGATTACTAATGGATGTGTACAGTGTACATTTAAATGATTACTAATGGATGTGTACAGTGTACATTTTAATGATTACTAATGGATGTGTACAGGGTACATTTTAATGATTACTAATGGATGTGTACAGTGTACATTTTAATGATTACTAATGGATGTGTACAGTGTACATTTTAATGATTACTAATGGATGTGTACAGTGTACATTTTAATGATTACTAATGCTACCTCGAAATTCACACCAGTTTATCTGAGCCAACTCAAAGTGCAGATTACAGCAGTATACTGTTTCATCAACATTTAAATAAAGTTACCCAATCTCCACTTTAAGTGAACTTCATAAAATATGTTTGCTGATTCGTAACTGTCAATTTTGAATAGAAAAGATATATAAAGTGATTGATGATATTCTACAACCTGATGAGAATCAAGAAATATTTATTGCTATACAAACATTATCATATGATATTAGCAAATCTTCTACATGCGAGTCATGTGAGAAAAACTTACAAATACTTAATCTATAAAATTGTAAACCATTTACAAAATTTAATCTTTATAGCTAAAAAACAATGTTTTTAATACTAAAAAACTCTTCAATGTTGTAAAAAGGGTTTGATAATAACCATGAGAAGAACTTTAAAAAAAATAATAACAGGATTTATTATGAGAGGCAAGAAATGATTGAAAACTTTTAATGAGGTAACTGTGTGACTAATGAGCCTTTTGCTCAACCTTGAAAATCCAATGACTGCATTATTTTTATTCCTGGTGCTGTAAGAGTGAGAAGTAAATTCTAGCAAACGTAAAGTTTTAAAAATATATACTATTAAATCATACAAATATAAATTAATAATTGTCTGAATTTTTAACTTAGAGAATATAACGGTTTACAATGGTCCCTGTTTGCAGATTTTGATATAATTCTTACGGCTTTTTTGTAAAATTAATATTTCTTGAATTGTATTACAGTTTCCCCATAAAACCAACCCATATCTCAAAACAGAATGAAAATATGCAAAATATGATGTTCAAAAGTCAAAACATTTATGAACACACACTTTTCTACTACTGTGGGTAAAGTTTATATCTTGAACAGTTTTAACCCATTTTTCTCTCCTGGCACTGTATACAGAACGCAGCAGCAGATTAGCTGCGCTGGAGTTTTTGGTAGCAATAAACTCTGCGTAAAGGTTGTCTGATTCCTTACTCCATCCTGGTATGTACTCCTTTTCGTATCCTCTCGCTATGCAAGCTTTATCAATGGACAATGTGAAACAATCGCAATTTCTTATTGTAGGAGGAATGAACCTGATGTTATCATCAAGCCTGGTGGTAAAGGCCTCCCAGTGTGCTTTATTAAAATTCCATCTAGAAGTTGGAAAAGATTGAATTACGGGAATTCAGATTCACAATGAAACCATTACCAGCCTATGTTGAGAGTGGAAAAAATCATCAAGAACTTTCTTAATTGGTTTTGGGCTTGATGATCGTTCACATGAGCAGAAGCTTAAGTCATGGGAGTAACATCGACACCAACGAGCTGAATAAAATGTGGCTGATCTTTAGCATAAAAGATCAGGAAAAGGTTGTTCATTTCAGCCCAGTCAGCAAGCCCCATTTGGCTATGGCGAATGTTGAAGTCTCCCACATAGAGGACAGGGTGTTCAAGATTTGGCAAAATCCTATCATCAAGCCACTAGATGTTTGGAGGCTTATAAACATTATCTATTTTAGTTTCTGACACTTGGATTGCCAAGACAAACATGTCACCATCAGAGCTCTTATGGGTTTTTTGACACATTGTCCATGCCATTCTTTACGTAATTTGGAATACCATACACCCTATGCCCTATGGAATCAACAAGTCTGTATCCAGGAATATTGCCTCTTGCACTATTATTGTCTTCTATGTTGTCTCTTGTAGTGCAAGGATATCTACATTGTTTCCTAGAAGGATCTTACTGATGCACTCACTCTTCGCCTTACTTAGCCTTTATCCTAATGTCCCCATAAACACATCCATAAAATTAATCGAAGAATGGCTTTGTAACATCAATATACCCAAGAATGAAACAAAAGAATATATGGAACTAATCAAAATCTGCATGAATCAGAATATATTCTCGTTCAACAATAAATACTATGCACAAACTGATGGTGTAAGTATGGGTAATCCACTATCTTGCCTGGTAGCTAATATTTTTATGAGCCATTTCGAAAAATTTGCAAAACAATCATTTAGTTATTTTTCAAGAGTATGGATAAGATATGTTGATGATGTCTTTGCTGTTTTTAGCAAAAAAGAAACCCTAAATGTTTTTATGAACAAAATCAATAATATTTACCCTAGTATAAAGTTTACTCACGAAATAGAACTGGATAAGAAACTTGCTTTCCTAGATTTATTAGTCATCAGAAATAATGTCAATTTAGAATTTGATATATATAGAAAACCGACTCATACTGATAGATACATAGTAAATGACTCGTTTCATCCAGCTGAACAAAAAAGAGCTGTTTTCAATTCATTAATATTCAGACTTTTGAATACACCTTTAACTGCTACCAGATATTATAAAGAGTTAGAATACATAAAAGATGTTGCAATTTTTAATGGTTTCAATGAATCATTGATTAATAACATGCTAAAAAAAAAAAAGCAAAGAAAAAACATGAAAAACGAAACCGAACAACTTTATTTAATACAAAAAGTGAAGGTGAAAAATGGCTTAGTAGCACATACTCAAGCATTTCAGAAATGAACAAAAAATAGTTAACAAGAACATGAAATCTAAGATATCATTTAAATCCACTAATAAATTAAAAAATAAAATAGGTAACCCTAAAGATAAATATGAAAAAGATTCTCAATCTGGCATATACAAAATAAAATGCAATGATTGCGAAATGGTGTACATAGGTCAAACTAAAAGAACTATCAACAAAAGGTTCAGTGAACATCAAGCCCATTTTAAATACAACAGAAGAGAAAAATCTGCTATAGCTGCCCATTGCATAGACAATAATCATAATTTTTCAAAACACAATGTTTCATTACTTAAACAGATAGTCAAACCTAAATTCTTAAATGCATGGGAGACGTACTTTATAAAATCAGAAAGAAATGATAAGCTATTAAATAACGATGAAGGACCTATCTTAAACTCTAGACTGATTAATTTAATTACAAAAAAGTCAACATAATTATTACTTTTTTCTCTTTGATTCTCTCACATGTTTTTCTCCGCATTTAAATTTTGTTAAATGTCAGATGTTTTTCATTTATATATTTTTCTAGTTGTACAAAATAATAATTTTTATTTACACATAACCTGAAGATGGAAGCTTTGCTTTCGAAAACGTTTGTGTTATATTAAAAATAAAATGTTATATTGGATTTACGATCTATGAATTGTTGTAATCTTATTACTCTCAGTGTTCAAATGGACTATATTTAACACAGAACCTATTATTTTGTAATTAGCTTTGTCCTCAAAAGGGCCTTTTTTATTTTGTTTGGTAGCTGTCGTAGGTGGAAGATCACAAATTTGTGACAGTCCAGCTACCAGGTTTGTTGCTCGTTTAGAAGTACCCAGGGGATACGTACAGTTTTAAAAATTTGCTGTGGACGCGAACAACATCATCCCCCTACCTAAAAATTAAAACAGAATTAAATGTACTAAAATTACCACCATTTTGAAACAAGAAATCGTATCAAGCTGACAGTGATATTTTTTATACAAACTGTATACTTACAGTATATGTAAACATAAACAAAGTTTAAATCTAATCGGTTGAATCACATCTTTTAAATAAAAAGCTTATGGGATAAAAAATGGTAGCTAATAGAGAAATTGTAATAAAATGTTTTTTATTTTTTTCAAGGCTAAAATTTGTACCTACTTAATTTTCCTTTTGTTTTGATCTAACAGACTACACCCTGTATATTTTATGGTTATTTAGGCCTGTCTTTGGGGATTAAACTACAATAGTTGTTACATTTTACTAACATTTGGCAGCCTACTAATAATATAAATCATTAAACGCCAGCCAGGAGCCAGCATTAAAGATGGCTTAAACTCTCACTCAAGGTCAATTATATTTACATTACACTCTCCCTACCATAGGCCCACTGGCTCCACTTCACTCTGCTTTCACGGTACTTTACCTAGTACGATACTTACACACCAGCGATTATTAACATAATATTATGGTTAAGTTAAGCCCCTACATAATTTTTAATTTTACCAACGTTAATACCATTTACTTTTGATCAAAAAATGTTTTTGCTTTGAGGCCTCTCAAGGTCTCTCCCGGACCCAGGTTTGAGGCCCCAAAGCGGCTTCTTCGTTTGCCTAGTACTTAATCCAGAACTGCCTAAGACAAATAAAGAATTTTTAATTTGAACAAAGTTATAATTATCATATTCATTTTATTTAATTGGGCTTTAATGATAGTAAAATATGCCAATCAAATTTAAAAATTCATTAATTATCGCTCATTTTATCGAAGGCTTTTTGTTCTAATTGAAGTGTAACCACTTCAATATAAAAATAGTATGTAAGAATGCCTTTATTTATTAAATACAATTTATGAATTCAAGGTCGTGCGTTTATTTATTTATAATAATTTAAAGTATATTAAACTATATAGATTTAAATGTTTATATTAAGCCTTCATTCATACGAAAGTAATGCAGGAATATATAAATGTTAATAAATTACTGGAATACACAAAAAATAAAATCATGACATACAAATTTCAATTGTACATAAATACATTTAGTAATAAAGGTTGATTAGGACTAATTAAATATTTTAATGAAACAATACAAATTATATTACGAACAAAAATGGTCAGTTATTTACATAATATTATCTGCTCTAAATAAAAAATGTTGTGGGCAGGAAGGAAGTAGTGAACCAGAATGTCCAGTAGTGTTGGAATGTCCTTCAGCCGATTGCCAGAGGATTAAGTATGGACTGGACAGGAAACCATTTTGTGTAATGTTTATTGAAAGACGTTTTGTTACATAATAGGGTTATATAAGCAAGCATGTGACTGGCTACATTGGGCAAACACTTTTTGATGTAACATGGCCAAATAAATACAACAGATGTCCTACTTTCTGAATATTTACAAAATCTTATCCAAGATTTACAAAACTGTCAAAATAATTAATAGTAATACTGTTATTATATGCATATTTTAAAGCCTATTATATTTATAAATGCTCCTTGGTTTCAATGAAAATTTGTAAACCTAGATCTATAATTAAATAATTTCAGTTTTGACAGTTAAAAATCAAATTTATAAATATATTTTAAAATACTGGACTTTTACGGGATTTAATATATTATATACCATAAATAACAAATACTACTACAGAAATAAAAACATACTTAAAAATTAAAATTTATGGTTTTTTGTTAAAGGCAAAATAAATAACTTTTATGTTCAGTTGACAACCAAATCCTGGTCCTCAAAATAAAAATAGTAACATTTCCATACTCTATGCATAACAATATTTAGCTGGAAATGGAAATATTCAAAAAAACATTTTTTTGTTTCTTAACAATTAAACCAATTTTGACTAATCAAAAAACTAATATTGGCACATAAACCACAATTTCACCTACAAACTATAGTTTACAATTTTAAATTGTTTTTATAAAATATTTAAATAATATTACTTGCTTTGGTCGTACATTACATATAAAACACAACATTATAGACATATTTAAACTAAATATTTCATGAAATGAAAAACAACCTAATACTTTTAGATGTAGTTTATAGTTAATGCAGAAATAACTACTTTATGAATAAAGTAAAATAATTTAATGTAATTATCTAAATGAAAAATATAAAAAAAAAAAATTTGTTTCGGAATAGATATCATAAATTAAAGAGTACAGTATTACTAAATTAGATAGGGATATTACAAATCTACTTTATCATGGCTCTGTTAATTTAGGTTTGATGAATTAATTTGGCTTTTTAACAGTTTTTTTTTTTTATTTTCATATATTTAGATAATCAATCAAAAACTGATTGGCTTTTGTGAGGTGGTTTTTGTGAAAAATAATTGATTTTGTTACATAAGTCATATTACTCACAGAAATGTAGGCTTTTTTATAATCAGAGGCAAGTTTCCACAGGTGAAACCATTTATGGTAATCATCTGCTGGTTGATGGCTGACATTACAGGGTTTAGACATTGTAGATTCAGTCATTCAATATGTCCATGTCCACTATCCAGTACTGACCTGACCTGTCTCTTATCTCTATCACTCTGCTTCCTACTAGCCTGATATTCAAATCTCATGTTTTTATGCTTAGTAAAAACTGTTCATAATTCTTTACCAAATTAAATCCAAATGTTTAACTTAAAATGCAAATTTAATGTTTATCAATTAATTGTAACTGTTAAGTACTTAACTTATAATGATAAAAATACCACACACATTTTATTTCTACCCTACTAAATAATTAAGTAGGCCTACCATAAATATAATACAAATTTAATAACATGGGCCCTTTTGAAAATTCAGATCTGAAATCCTTCTCAACGGAGTCTTCATTGTTTTTAAATTCATTAAAGTTGACTGATGTGTTTAAATTTTTCAAATTCTGACATAGTCTGCACAAATATCCATTAAAAATCATAACAAGGAACATATTCTTCTTACCCCTCCACATTAATAAATAAAGTGCCCATTTTAGAATAGAACAAAGTTATGAATCAAATATTGAATGTTACAAGAACATTTTGAAGTTCTAACATTTTACATTCACTTTTCTGTGTGCAACTGTGAATGTTCTTTATTATATTACACATATTTAACTGTATTAAATGGCCTATAAAAAATAAAATCATCCCTTGAAATGATCCAACAAAATGCTCGATTATTTTTAAATCTCCTTATTTTTAAATGCTATTGGAAGAAATCTGCACAAACAAAAACTATGAAACCGATTCAGAGGGAAATGACTATATTGTCTACTGGGTTACCCATTATACAACATTACAGCTTTTTTATAAATATTATTATTATTATTTCACTTAGGTCAACAGTTAAATTCATACAAAAGCTTACTCTCATTACAGTAAATTTTTGGTTTCTACAATTCTTATTAAACATTCTTTGGAGATATAATTGCAATTTTTTATTTAAAGCTAAATTATTTATCAGAGGAACATTATAGGAAAAACAGCCCTTGAGGTCTGTCTTGAATTATGTGAGTGAAAATGATATGGAGAATTATGTGAATGGATGGGAGAGTGAGCAGAAGACAAAGGAAGCACTAGCGAGACACAGCTCACGTTTCACCTACTCACTCTTGAAATAATTGTAATGGCATTTTTTTAACCCTAGATCGGTGACAATGTTAAACTCCCATAATACCAGTGCCATTGTTGGCGCTTTCAAGCCTTTTTTGTAAAAATCATAAAAATACTAAATAGCCTATGCTTAAAATATACATTTTAGCATTTTTTTTCTTCTCAAGAACTGTAAAATCACATAATACTATCAAACCTCACATATCATTTTCGTAAATAATTATTATCTAGAAAAAAAGAAAAAAATTGAAAATATTGTACGTAAATTATAACTTTAAATCCTAATTAGTGGTACTACAATATTTTTATAAATAATTCCGAGATAGCCAAATTGTTTAGAATTTAGTGGAATATAATAATATTTTGTTATATTTTAGATAAACTACAAGGTTTTTTTTGGAGTTCTTTTTCATAAAACACAAAAAATGTGCAAAGTTACAGTATGATCATTGTAATTAATCAAATAGTACATGAAAAACATTGGAAAAATCAGCATTGAATAGATGGAATAAAAAGTTGTTAAGGAAAAATATTTATATTGTACCCTAATACATATTTTCATATTTTTTGTTTATGGAGAAAGTCTGCTCTACGTAGAATTTGAAACACGCAAAAAAGGGTATACAAAAAACAGTTTTGGTAAAACACCTACAAATTTGCAATTTGTTTTGGTGGGTATAGTATTTAATTCTCTGCAGACTGACATTAGGTACGTTTTATTCCGTCTTCTGGTTATTCGTCAGTCATGAGACAAACATCGGCAATTTTACCGCCTCCATACCTCCAGGCGGGTATGGAGCGGGAGTTTGTTGTTGCACATTTTCCTACATTTATAAAATTGCATAAAAAATTATTAAAAATCTGAAATGTATAGAACAGAATATTCTGCAAGGTAATACGCTTGTTGGGCTTACCTGATAATAAATATATGTTTTACTGAGTTTAACACAGGAGCATAAAATATGCTCAACTCTCCGATGACAAAGGCATTTGTAGCAGCATAAAATATGCTCTACCCCCCCATCTAGGGATATATCTAATTTTAAACCTAGCTTTAGTTATAAAAAATAGCCTACACTATTTAAAATGTTTTTTAAAACATTTATATTTATTACATTTAAAATATCCATTCTTTTTTTCAATGCATACATAAATGTATGAGAATAGATTCACTATTATCGTTTTTTAATTATCAATTTTGATGTTGGATTTATTGTTAAATAATCTTTATTTTGTTTTAAAAACAGTATAAGCTATATAATTTAGAATAGCTATCACATAAATTTATAAGATTTCACAAATAGATGATTCAGTATTGGATGTGATAATGAACACACCTTATTAACACTATTGAATGAATAACTTAACTAATAAAAGTTGTATTTATATGAATTGTATTAATAATGTAGCCAATAATCAGATTGTATTTTATGAATAAACATAAAACCAATTATTGATGTCATTCCATAAGATAAAGTAGTAAAAGTGATGATAATACAAATCTTAGATCAGCACTGCAAGGCAAGTATTTCATAATACCACAGATCAAACATAATATACTTATATTATCTCTTATAATACACATAAACATAAATTAAATTTACATTTAAATTACAGTAGTTGAATACGTTAAAACAAGCAAAATCAGGTTCATACCATTAAATACTTTTATTTTAATTTAACAACAGTAGACATATCATTTGTTTACTGAAGAAAATATATATTTATATATAAACAATAAGAAAAGATAGATAATAAATATATCATCATTATTTTAATAAGCTTAAACAATGTAAATAGAAAGATTTGGTAAATGATGTTAACTTTATGATTTTTCAAGGATTAAATGTACGGTACACTAAACATTTTGTTCTCTAAGATCAAGGGATAAACCTAGATCTCCTATTAATTTTAAAACTGACTAATTTACTACTGACTTAAAAACAACTCACAAAAATAATAATAAAAATATTTTAAAATATAAGAACAGAAGATGTTAAAAAATCAAAAACTTATCTATACAGTATAAGAGTATTTTGAACTGTTTATTATGTCTGATGAAATATTTGTATGTTCTAGAATCTACAAGGGGTATCCAAAAAGTAACTTTCCCATCTTCATTACTTGCATCAAGTACAACGCTGACAGCTGCGAGGCACAGGGTATTGTAGCTTGGTTTTATTGTCACCCCTGAGGACCGGTTTGGCAATTGGGAAGCGCACGCTCTGTCAGTTATGGCTCAGTCGCCATGGAGACACCGTTGCTGCCAGTTGTGAGGTATGTAGTGTAATTCGATTTTTAATTGCGAAAAAAGAATCAGCTGTGGATATTCATCGTCAAATATGCACTCTATATGGTGAAGGAATAATGTCCATCCAAATGGTTCGTCGTCGGTGGAAAATGTTTACTGAAGGGAGACAAAATGTGCGTGACGATGACCGTAGTGGCTGACCAGCGACATCTCACGAAAAAAATGTCATTGAAGCCATGCAAGCAGTCATTTATTTGGACCAACGACTTAACACTTGATGAAATTTTAGATTGACTACCCTCTAATATTAATATTAGTCATTCTTCATTGCATAACATCATGGTTGACAATCTCCAGTTGTCGAAAGTGTGTGCGAGATGGGTGCCAAGTTTGTTGTCTGACATTAACCAGCAGCGATGTGCAGCTGATCCAACATTTTTGCAGATATTTGAAAATTAAGGAGAAGCTGTTTTTCAAGAATAGTCACTGGAGACGAAACTTCGATTCACCATTCGACATTAGAATATTGTATGGGTAAAGAAAGGAGATAAAGCTCCTGTTAAAGGAAAAGTGATTGAGTCAGCAGGAAAAGTGATGGCCACAGTATTTGGGACTGTAAAGGAGTATTGCTTGTCGACTAACTGCCCCGTAGAACAAAAACCAATGCTGAGCGGTACTGCGATGTACTAATGGAGACTTCGTTGCGCCATTCAGAACAAGCGATGCAGGCTTTTGTCTCGCAAAGTTTTGATGTTTCGTGACAATGCTTGGCCTCACGCTGCTTGTTCAACACAAGATGTTTTAGCAGAATTTCACTGGGATATTTTTGAACACCCTCCTTATTCTCCGGACCTTGCTCCAAGTGATTTACATCTGTTTCCACAGCTAAAGAATCATCTTGGAGGTCGGAGATTTGCCAGTGGTGAAGAGGGCAAACAGGAAGTGGAAAACTGGTTGAAAAACAAGGCCACAGATTGGTACGAGGATGGAATAAAAAAACTCTTGTCAAGATACCAAAAATTCATGGATTTGAATGGTAGTTACGTAGAAAAGTAGTTTAAAGTGTGTATAAAATGAAATAATTTTAGTTAAAACAAAAGTTACCTATTTCTTTTTTTAAGATAGGGAAACTTACTTTTTGGATACCCCTTGTAGGTAATCATTATTCCCTAAATAGATTTCT
>JAQJVL010000238.1:928837-1082606 GCA_035578905.1 Stictocephala bisonia | reverse complement strand
CTGGGTATTTATATAGATAGTAAGTTGTCATGGGAACCACACATAAAATATATATCGGCCAAAATATCGAGGTTAATTTATTTATTGAGAAGCTTAAAAAATTGTGTCCCGAGTAGTTATGTAAGATCGGCATATTTTGCATTTTTCCAAAGTATTATTTCATATGGTATTTTATTGTGGGGTAATAGCAGCCATGTTAATGAAATTTTGTTGTTGCAAAAGAAGGCGATTCGTGTTATTACTGACTCACACAACTTAGAACACTGCAAACCATTATTTGTTAAGTTAAAATGTTTAACAGTTATAAATTTGTATATATACAATGTGTTACAATATCCAAGACATAATATCTCAAAGCAAATTATGAGACAAAAAATTCACACTTATAATACTAGAAATAGAAATAAAATTGATGTTCCTTTCAACAGATTGTCAAAATCAATATTTAAATAGTTATGATGTATTGGGTTTGAAATTATATAACAGACTACCATGTGAAATAACTGACCTTCCTGAGAACCTATTTTAAAAAAAGATGTACAATTTACTTGCAGAATTACCTTTTAATTCAATAGAAGAGTTCTTTGATCATGACTTTTAAAATATATGGTTTTATTGGCAACGCATTGTATATTTAGAATTCGGCAGTAAGGTGTTATTGTTATGTTATGTTTGTTTAGTTGTAAATTTGTATTGTTCCGTATACCTACATTATGTTGTATTATTCAATTCAGATTCTATATTTGTTGAATACATTTGATAGGACTAGTAAATATATTTCACTGTATGTTTATTATGTAGTATTTGTATATTGTTTGTTTGACTTTGTCTATTGCTGATGTAGCCTAATGACAATAAAATTTTATTTATTTATTTATTTTATGCTATCGGTACCATAATATACTTGCAGAAAGTTTGTTTTTTTATACATCGTTGCAGAAAGATTGAAAGCATTCTGCTTTGGGGTTCACTAATTATATATAATGAAAATAGAGAATTGCAATAATAAAAGCTTTTAATTTAGTATGGTTTTGATTTTAAGCCGCTGGACAAAAATGGATACTCTTGATGATACTGTAGTTATATAAAAAGAAAATTGTGCAATCTGTGAAGCTAATTTAAATATGAAAAATATGTCCTTGAACGGTTACAGGGATAGATCACTTATAATAACAATAATAATGTACAAATAATAAAATGAACGATTTTTTCAATATACCTGCAATTCACACAACCAGTCTGCCTATGAATACGAGAGTAATACCAATTTTACAACTCACGCATAGGCCTATGTAAAATTGAATAAGCTAGTAAAAGATTCTCAATTCATTCTCTTCTTCCTCTTGTGACAATCAAACTTACTTAACATTTATTAGGCTACTTTTAGAAACAATGCTAAACCTTACTGAGTTCTTACCTTTGTATAGAGCTCCTTTGATGTCATATCTCTTTATTTTTTGGATTAAGATACATGAATTTTATGGCATTTAAAGATTAAAAGCTCACTTTGATTTAACATGTAGTTACATGAACCAGGGTACAATAATTTGTTCAGAAAAATAAAAATGTAATTCTCTAGATGGAAGACGTTCAGTTTAGTTATACTTTACCGGAATCAGAACATTAATGTTTAACTCATGGAGTATTCGATATATCATTCCCTACAAAGCAAACCAAACTAAAAGTACGATTTTAGTAATATAAGTTTTGCATTGTTCTTTCTACACTAATAAACAAACATTCAAGCATAAACGGTCTTCACCAAATTGACGTTAGCAATCTTTAGCTAATGACCAGCTGTTACATAAAGAAATTTGTAGCACTGATCAGCTGTACATTCAAATTTTACAGCATAATAGAGTATGAGACCATAGAGTACGGCTGCGTGTACTATTATTTTGTTCAATAATTCCTACTGTAAAACATATTTCACAATTTAATACAATTTGACACATAAGGGGACTTGTAGCTGTGCGCTTTGTCTTTGCTTGCTTTTAGTTATACTAAAACCAATGTTCCATATTCCAAAATTAAGACTGTCCCATCGAGTAAAAATGGTATACTGAATGCCGATGTTGATGAGTGAATTATAATTTTGTTTCTTAAAAAAAAAATAAAATATGGTGGTTATTATTTTTTCTAATCGTCGTCCTTAAACAATTTCAATTTTTATACCTTTCAAGCTGTATTGTTTAATATTTATTTTGTCGCAATTTAATTAATCAATCAGTTCTTATTTGGTACCAACCAAATCGACTCAGCTGTAATGTTAATGATTTTAGAAATGTTTTGCTTTAATCTCACGTTCCTCATCTCACCACAACCCAATATGTCAAGGTCATAGGTCAGTGCGGGTTTCATTAGGAATCCAAATTCCCATAATTCGATCTTTTCCAAGGCTCAGAAGAAACTTCAATAAAGCACACTGGGAGGCCTTTACCACCAGGCTTGATGATATCGTCAGGTTCATTCCTCCTACAATAAGAAATTACGATCGTTTCACAAGTTTCGTCTTGTCCATTGCTAAAGCTTGCATACCGAGAGGATACAGAAAGGAGTATATATACCAGGGTGAATTAAGTAATTTACAAAGAGTTTAATGCCACCGAAGACTCCTACACAGTTAATCTGCTGCTGCACTCTAGACAGGAGAGAAAAATGGATTAAAACTGTTGAAGATATAAACTTTACCCACAGCAGAGGAAAAGCGTGGTCATTTTAAAGGAAATTCTCTACTAGTAAATATCCAAATCAAAGAGAAGTGTTCCACCCGAAGGCTGCTAATATAATCGGATAGTCAGCTTATCAAAGTCAGCTCGTCATCCTTCTGACAAACATGTCCTTTACAAGCCAAATTAAATTAAAAAGATTCATTGGCACCCGTGGAAGTCTCCATAAATTTCACGGAGGAAGAGATAGATAGGGCGATTTCCGCCATACCAGCAGGGAAAGTAGCCGGTCTTCTTGGTATTTTTCCGGAATTTCTTATGCATGCTAGTAGTAAAGTGAAACAATGGCTTCAAACTGTCTACAATGAGATACTAGCTACAGGTAATTTACCAAAAGCATTTAAGCGTTCAAGAGTAGTAGAGTAGCTGTTCTGAAGCCTGGAAAAGATCCTGAACGAGTGGAAAGTTGCCACCCTATATATCTTCATAGTGTTTGTTATAAGTTGCTGGAAATAATGTTATACAACACAATATCACCCATTCTTGATCCTAATGTTCAAGTTGAGCAGGCTGGTTTTTACCCTGGCCGAAGTTGTTGCGACCAGATCCTGGCTTTGACGTCATTTATTGAGAATGGGTTTGAAAACAAGCTAAAAACATTTGCGGCTTTTGTTGATCTCACAGGCATATTTACAGGGACAGTTACTTAAACATGGAAATTATACATAACCGAATAAAATAATATGCCTAACACATAAGAACATAAATTGAACCAACTAATAAATTTACAGTTATAAAAAAAAACCATTACAAAAAATTTCTTACATTTTATACAAAAATTTTAAGAACTCTGTAATAGATAGTGTTATATATTTAAGTAGTTCCTTATACGTGGTGGACAAATATTTTATATTTCATACCTTCCAGCTGTTATTTAGTTTTTGATAATTTGGCTTTTTTGTTCATGTTTATGTTCTGGTAATTGTTACATTATGAATGAAATAACATGAGTGTTTCAAGACTTTAATTCTTAGATTAATCATTTAAGTATCTTTTTACTATTTATTTGATTATTTTAGTCCTTCTTGTTTTTATTTTATATTTTATTAGTTATTTGTCTCATTAGCCAAATTGCATTTCACAATGAATGAAAAACAGGCTACAGAATCCATAAGTGAATTGAAGCGATGAAGAGCAGTAGCAAAAAGCATGATTTCTAAAGCAGGCAGACACTTGAAAAATATATATTTCAATATATCCCCAATTGTGAGTCACCGGATGTAAAATTTAGAGGAGGGCTGTGGCGGCCTGGATGCAACGTTGTTTATGTCGATTTTCCAGTTTAGCACGCAAACCTCAGAGGTAAAGCTAGAACGGCTGGACTATAGTAAAAATAGTGTACACACACACAAACACACACACACACACACACACACACACACACACACACACACACACACACACACACACACACACACACACACACACACACACACACACACACACACACACACACACGCACGCACACGCATGAACGCACGCACACTCACACGCACACGCCCACGCGCGCGCACACACACACAAATATATATATATATATACAGTCAAATGTTCCTATTTCAATTTGTACAGTGAAATAGAATACCAGATTCGCAAATTTTATCGACATTGGTATTTTAATTTGCTTGCCTAAAGGAAGCTATTGAGTGGTGTCCTTTTTATTTAGGTGCCTGGAACAAAGTGCTACAACTGCTCCTCTGTAGTTACGACACTGAAAGTAACATTAAGCTAAAATATTATACTTATGATAAAGTATATAATTTTTTTTAATGACAATTGTTGGTATATGCATTATGTATAATGTATAATGGTATAATGTATAAATATAATGTATAAATGTATAATGGTATTAAAGTTATTAGTTATCCATTACTACTGTCGGTGCAGAAATGATGTGTAAATGAGTGTGAAGGTAGTTAAAAAAAGAGAACTTAGAGAACTATGAAAAAAATTCAGTCACTCCATTATTCCTTCGTTTACTTTTACATTATGACATATGAATTTAAATTTTTTTAAGTTCTATTAATTTATATCCTAGCTATATAAAAAAACAGCAATTTTTACTAGTTTTCACTGTACACACACTTCATGTTTTTATTAATGAAAAATCCTTCATTATAATATCACATTCATATTTTAATATATGGTTGCCAGAAATGGTTTTATAAATTTGATACATTTCAGAAAAAAACCAATTATTATCAATTTCTTGAAGAAATTAGTGACAGTGTGGTGTTGCCACGTTCAGATAATCTGAGACACTATCTTCACCTTGAAACCAAGATTATAACATTTTCCATCGGCTTTATTCACGGAGCACAAAGAAATACCTTGCCAATTGTTAACATGTTAGTATACAGGATAAGGCTTCCGTATACAGGATAATTACTACTCTAATTCAGTTCAGTACACTATTACAAATAAAATTCAATTTAAATTAACGCATTAATTTGTCATAACTATTGATTTAACAAGAATTACAACGTGACAAAGCAACACAATTTACAATATATCTAGCGTACGTTAGTTGTCAGCTAACATTTATTTAAAAAAAGCTGTAATATATATTTGGAAAAGATCTAAAAGTTATATTATTAATTACCAAAAATATAAAGTGAAGTCCTGTCACAACGCTAAATTCAATCCAACAAACCGTTTAAACCTGCCTCACTGATTCTATTTATCCTAAGTAATCCTTCCGTAAAAAGCGCAGGGGACTCTCCGTAAATGTGATCCATTGTTTGGATACACAATCTCATGACTAATCAAGTTTTAATCCCCATTTATACTTCCAGTGGTTAACTTCCCACGCCAGTTCAGATGTGATTTAATAGCCATTCCCTAAGAGGGAGGTTCATCCCACCTACAGGTATTGATAAATCGATAATAGGGAACTTATTTCGTTCATAAAAAACTGTTCCACGCTATAGCCCATCTAGTATTGGACGAGAGGAGAAATCAGACCAGCTCAACTGTAAAAGTTGGTTTCGAGATTGTAAGAGTCTGTTTAGACTTGGGAGACCTTGTATAATGGGAAGGTGTGGGAGATACAAGATCTTTCTTCATCTTGATGTAAACATTCTTTCTAGTGATTGTAAAAATCTCTGGATTTTTACGATCACTAGAAGCCAGGAAAAAGTTGCTCCATCCTGCAAAAAACACATGATGTTTATTTATGACCCTCCCAACTGCTCACAGACGTACGATGTGGATGAAGATGTTGTAAGTTTAGTCTGCGAGGCTGCAGGGAGAGCTCCCTATTGATACCGATTGTGAGATACTTATAAGCCACATACTCCCTCGCAAGCCTAAGATTGAGCTTCTTTGCCGGTTTAGTCTGATTCATTAGTAAGTCTTAGGCCGAGCTCAATGTGTCAGAGATCTTTTGCGATACCATTTGGATGTTAACAATCAAGCAATGTTACACGTAAAACAATATATTTTCTTACTAATTAAATTAAAAAAATGTTGAAAAGGTAAGGTGTACTCTATTTATCATAGTGGTTTGAACCTGTATTCATCCATCCCCTGTGCATTCCAACTGGTTAGCTCCCATTTCATTTCAACTATATCTTAAGATATTTTTAAGTATTTATTTGTTGTACTTATTAAGTGTATTTTTCATAGCTAAATTTTCATTATAAATATTTACAATTTTTAAGGGTTGCCTATTCAATTGTACTATCTTTCAAAATTCTGAAATTAATACTATTTTTATAGTAGCTAAAACGACCTCAAATGTCAAACAAAACATTGCTGCTTCACAGTACTAATGCAGTTCTTGAGTCTAAGAATAAGAAAAAAATAGTTGTTACGAACGGCTGATTCAAGGAATAGTGCTGTACGTTAATGATAAGTTGTTAATTATCATTAAAGAACTGCTTGTGATTGTGTCTGTATGAACAATTGGAAAATAAATTGTAAATAAACTACTGCAGGATACAAATTTGTAATATTAAAAATGATAGTTGACAATCCTGATGCATTTAAAGCTTGGATGACATCTGTGTTAGAACCTTTGTAAGTAAACAATCTATTTTTAGATACCCCAATATTTTCAGTTTATGTAGCCTATGCCTGAAACTAAATGTTATTCATCTACACTAAAGATGGGCAACTATATTATGAACAAGGGACACAAGTCTTGCTTACTATTGATAATTGTCTGCCAAAGTTCTAGTTGTTAACTGTTACTAGGCTGCCAATATGTAATGATAAATTGGCCTTATGAAGAGAATAGCTATCATATATTGTTGCCACCTACATCAAAAATAGATTGTTCAATTTATTAAATGGTTGATACATTTCTAGCTGAAAGTACATGTTATAATGCTTTATGAGAAAACATGTTTTTATTTTTAAAGAACAATAGGCTACTCCCAAACAAACAAAAAAATTGAGGCTCCTTGTTTTGTAGCCTATCTGACCTTATTTTTAGCCTAAAAAAATAGCCTAATTGAACTTTTAGATTTTTCATAGGCCTACTAAATTGTATTTTCCAATATTTTCCCCTGCTGCACATTATTATGAAATTGTTATTACATGACCCATATTTACTTAAGGTAAAATGCACTTTCTAGACACTTAACAAATCTTGACATGTTTATCACTAGTAGATAAAATTAGGTCTAAATTTTCTGAGAAATAAGTTTATGATCAGCAGAAAACTTGTTTGTTCCAAACAAAATCGAAAAATGTATTTTTTTTGTTTTAATTCTCGTTATTTTGCCTGATTGTCCCTTTTTTAAATTTTGGGTTCTTTATGCTGAAAACATGAATTATATTGGTCTGGCGACAGTATTTATGGATATATCCAGGCTAAACTATGTTCATGAAGAATTATCTAAGGCAGCCATATACACAATGGAATAAAAGCTATTTGGCCTGTCTAACTAAAATTAATTAATTGTTTAACTTATATTTCTGCTTGAAGCACAGCTGTCAGACTGTCCTGGAAAATTGGCTATGTTGGGCGAACACATGATAGTAATAAAATCTATGACTAAACTAAAAAATAATTTTCGTGTATTTCCGTCGGGAGCACAGCTGTCAGACCGTCCTAAAGTTAAAGCACACAATTTTAAGGCAAATTATGAATGTTTGTTGAGTATATATATATATATATATATATATATATATATATATATATATATATGTTACATAGTATATATATATATATATATATATATATATATATATATATATATAGGATTAGGATAAGTTAGATTAGGTTTAGTTAGTTAGGCTAATTAAAGCATGTTTTGGGAAAAAAAGTTTATCGCAAAACCAATTATAGTATTTATTTATGTTCAGTATAATCAAGAATCAAGAATTATTTATTCCATTGACAAACATAAGTTCGAATAGGACATGTCAATCTACAATTACAAATCTAATCTAAAACAAGGCAGTTGCACTCTGTCAAAATTTGCTTATCAATCATCATTACATATTAAAACTACAATAAATCACTATATTATCTTAAAATTTAACAATAAATAATTACATAATAAAATTCAACAATAAAATTACCATATATTAAGATTCAACAATAAATTACTATATATTAAAATTTTACAATAAATTACTCTTCAACATACACATATTTAAATTAATCTATACTTAAAACAGAAAACAGAAAAGACTATTACATTTACATATTGAAAAAAGTTATGTTCAAGTCAGACTCTAGAAACTCGGAAATAGAATAGAATGGATTATTGAGAAGCCAGTTATAAATGACAGTTTTAAATTTATTACGTGGTATTGTCCAAGCAATCTCGGGGAGCTTATTAAAAAATGTAACACAATTAATTTTATAGGACTTGCCTGTAAGGGTAAGCCTATGATGAGGAATATCCAGATTGATTCTATTTCTAGTCTTATGATTGTGTATGTTTTGCCTTTTTTGAAATAAATTTAAATTATCTTTGGCATACATTAAGACTTGAAAAATATATAGGTTAATAATTGTGCAGATTTTAAGGTAAACAAAAAGCGGTTTGCAGTGCTCCAGGGCCCCTGCCCCTGCCATATTGCGAACAATTTTCTTTTGTATTAATAATATCTCATGCACACAATGAGAATGTCCCCACAGTATCAACCCATAGGTGATATGCGATTGAAACAAGCCAAAGTATGCAATTCTTAAGTATTCTAAATTTACAAGTGGCTTTAGCTTCCAAAATAAAAATACTGTTCTGGATATTTTTTTACAGATATTGTTGATTTGGTCTTTCCAACACAATTTACTATCAATGTTTATGCCCAACAGTTTTACTGAATTGTATGGAATTTCATTTTTGAGACTAAGTATCAAATTCTGAGTTTTATCTTTATTACAATGTAGTTTATTACTTTGAAACCAATTCAGTACATCCCTTGTTGAGCCCTCAATTACATCATTTAAATAATTTAGGTCTTTATGACTTTTCATAATGGTGGTGTCGTCCGCATATACTATTGCATTTACACTAGTATTGTTATATGGCAAATCATTTATGGCTACTATGAACAGAAAAGGCCCTAGGACAGAGCCCTGGGGCACCCCAGTTGAGACACTTGCAATCGCAGAATTCCTGTTGTTGAGTGCAACATATTGAGTTCTATTGCTGAGATATGATTTTATCAAGTTAAGTGAATGGGTGTCAATTCCATAATATTTAAGTTTATAAAGTAAAATATCAAAAGGCACACAATCAAAAGCTTTAGTAAGATCAAAAAGGGTGAGAGCAACAGTTTCCTTATTTTCAAACGCCTCTAGACTATTCCCAACAATTTGCTGTACTGCAGTTACGGTAGACATACCTTTCCTGAATCCAAATTGAGAAACTGAAATTAAATTGTTTCTTTCAAAATATTCACTTAATTGACTATATATAATTGATTCGAATAATTTTGAAAAAATGGGAACTATTGAGACTGGACGGTAATTCTGTGGTGAGCTTTTATCTCCCTTCTTAAATATTGGTACTACTTTGGATAATTTTAGTAATTCAGGAAAGTAACTTAAGTGAAAACATGCGTTAAAAATAAAGGCCAAAGGTACATTAATTAAATGAATAGTTTTCTTAATAATATTATTTGAAAGCCAATAACAGTCCATTGCCTTAGAATTCGACAATTGAGCAGCTGTTTTACTCACCTCCTCAGGTGTGGTCATTCTCCAACGGAAACTATTAGGCCTAATTAAGTTTGTATTATTTAAAAGGTTAATAGCTGAAACAACTGACTTATCAAACTGCTGCCCCAAATCATGTACAGAATTTAGAAAGTAATTATTGACCATATCTGGTTCGAGACTTACCTGCTGTGTGTGTGTAGGTGAGCTTTCCCCCGAGATGACTTCCCACGCGGCCTTACACTTATTTGCAGAATTTTCTATATAATTTTGACAAGCCAATTTTTTTGCATTTGCCAATTGTTTTCTGTATTTCTTTTTCAAATTTTGGTAAATTTTGTATGCCTGATTGGATTGTATTGTACCTGGAACCATATTTTTGTACATTGTAAAATATGAGAGCATTAATGTTCTAGAGTCTGCAAGCTCCACAGAATACCAATTAACCTTATTGTACTTATTTCTATAGCTATTATTATGATTAGATTTACATTTAACCAGAGGTGAACAAGTGTGCCATAGGTCAATATACATTTTAAAAAATCGATCACACATCTGTGCATCAGATACACCACCAGGCCTAGACAAGTTTTTGGTAAAACTCCATTGATTGTTGAGCAGACATTCCGCAAATTCCTTAATTTGATTGTCTGATTGAGTACGGATGAATGTGTCATTTTTACCATTGTTATTATTACTTTTTAAACATTTATCAGTTTTGAGTTTCATTTCCAGTAGTAAAGGGTCGTGATCTGCAAAGCTGCCCCCTAATATTCTGGCTTTATAAAGATCTCTTGAAAAATTAACAATTATGTTGTCAATACACGCTTTATTTCTGGTAGGGTTTTTAATTACACAGAAAAAGTTATAAGACCGCAATATATTCAGAAATTTTAAAGAGATATTTGTAGTAGGTTTTGCCATTTCAATGTTAAAGTCTCCGCATATAATTATTTTATATGAAGAATACTTACCTAAAATCTTTTTAACTGTTAATTCAACATTTTCTAAAAAGTTTCAATATTTCCAGCCGGTGATCTATAAATACTTATAACAATCAATTTACATGAGGTTAGCTGGATGCAACTTATTTCACAATGCAATTCTACAAAATAATCCGTTACATCAACAACCTCAAACTCAATATTTCTTTTTAAAAAGATTCCAACCCCCCATTTTTAAAAACATTCCTACACAATATATTGGCTGCTACAAAACTCTTAGGTGTATAAAGATCTACTTCCCCTGCCTTAAGCCAGTGTTCTGACACACAAACAACATCCACACTCTCACTCATACATAAATGCTCTAAGTCCAAAAATTTATTTCTAAGACATTGACAGTTAAGCTGCAGAACAGTAAAAACATCTATTGTTTTATCATTAACCATTGTACAATTTAATAAGGATTCCTTCACATTATGAAGTTTGTCAAAATTGTTCTGCTTATATGACTGATGTAGGCCTAATCTAAAAAATTACTACCTACATTATGCACCTTACTATCAATATCATACACAGCTTTCAAAATCTTAGAAATTAAAACAAATTTACCTGCTTTGTTAAGGTGTTGTCCATGTCTGGTGAAATATTTTCTGTCTATGTTATCAATTCTGTCTATGAATAATAATTATGTACTGGTAAATAAATTATTTTTGAAAAATAATGAATTTTTAAAAATTTATTTTTTCTCTAGTTGTTAAAAACGAGTTTTTTAGGGTTCAAATTAACCTTTTAAACAAATATAAACTTATATTTTCCACTTTTTCAACATTGAAGTTGACACCAGCGTAGTGTGTTGTGTCTCCTAGTCTTATACATATACTCCTGCCTCCTGTTCATATAGAAATCCTAATATGTACAAGGTCATCTCGTCTGGGATTATATCATATAGATAATAGACTTAATAGTTTCACTTGATCATCACTTGGTAGAGATGGCTTGTTACAACTGAAACTACCCTGTTACAACATTTTTTGTTTGTAGCTATTTAAAACCGTTATAAAGTAGTCATCAAATAGTTTTGCTCGGAACGGAACTGAGTTTCAATTCTGGTCTCATTGCAGCAAAATGGCTTGTAATGTAACTGCTTTCTTCACTTGGAACGGAACTGATTTTCAATCTCGTCTTGTTGCAGCAAAATTATTCGTAACTAGCCTATCTTCACTTGGGATTGGAACTCATTTTACATCCATTTAATTCGTGTTGATACCAATCAGCTACAAAGCTTAATAAGTTACCTGTTCATTTTTGTGGTATATATTTTACCTGTATATTTTTCTATAGTATTGTATACCTCCACAATCTTACATTATTGAGAGAACAAACACTTTTACTATGTTACAACATTTAATTGTATAATGATAACTCAATAATTATGATTAAAAATTATGACTTGTATTAATTTTATTTTAAATAATGTCAACGTGTTATTCAGAGATTTACGCTTTTGCCTTTCAGGTTAATATTTTGTTCATTACAACCTAGTTTCTAAGTAGACTTATTATATGTCAGTGACATACATATTATTTTACATATAGTAATAATAATTACATATAAAATATACTAATTACTACTGCCGAATAGTAATATTAAAGGTTCTGGTTGAATCAAAAGCTCCAGTTACTGAAAGTGAATGTCTTACTTTAATTGAAAATAAATAATAAGACATTTAAAATTAGGATGGTGAACTTATTTTCTGTACTTGATTGAGTAATTTTTCACTTTATTTCTACTCACTATAAGTTTTTAATTAGATTAATTAGGAAGATCCATATTTATTTTTTGAGAAAATTTAATTGAATGGGTTATGCTTTGTACAAACGCAATACGACAAGTTTATTTTTAAGGGAAATACGTAATGATTTAAGAGTACTACTGTACACAAATAAATGTAACGCATTAATTCATACGCAAGTAAATTTAACTGAAAATGAAACGAAACATAGTTATCCCTTTGCAGCTAATTCTATTTTGGAACTAACTGTAATGAGGTTGCAACTGGAACAGTAAGGTTGGAATGATCCTTACGGTACTGTTTTGGGTTTCAGAACTTGTTACAACAGAACTAGTTTCTGGAACTGTTTCAGAGCTGTAGTTAAACTAGTTCCTTATAGCTTTGCAGCTAATTCTATTTTGGAACTAACTGTAATGAGGTTGCAACTGGAACAGTAAGGTTGGAATGATCCTTACGGTACTGTTTTGGGTTTCAGAACTTGTTACAACAGAACTAGTTTCTGGAACTGTTTCAGAGCTGTAGTTAAACTAGTTCCTTATAGCTTTGCAGCTAATTCTATTTTGGAACTAACTGTAATGAGGTTGCAACTGGAACAGTAAGGTTGGAATGATCCTTACGGTACTGTTTTGGGTTTCAGAACTTGTTACAACAGAACTAGTTTCTGGAACTGTTTCAGAGCTGTAGTTAAACTAGTTCCTTATAGCTTTGCAGCTAACTCTATTTTGGAACTAACTGTAATGAGGTTGCAACTGGAACAGTAAGGTTGGAATGATCCTTAAGGTACTGTTTTGGGTTTCAGAACTTGTTACAACAGAACTAGTTTCTGGAACTGTTTCAGAGCTGTAGTTAAGCTAGTACCAACTTATAGTGTGTGGAACTACTTCGTACAACTCTGTTACTTGGAATTTAAAATCACATGGTACAGAATTTATAAAATAGAACCCCAATTCTGACTTCATCAACACAATATAGTGCTATAAGTTGTTCTTCACCATACACCAAAATTCTGGGAACCATGTTAACACGTTGAGTAGCCCGTAGGCGAGGGGTCTTCCCCGTGCGCTGGAGCCACGCCCTTTCTATTCAAGTGTCCGGCACACAACGTGTTAAAGGAAATTTATGTTAGGTTCATCAAGTTGAAGGAAAGCTATACAATGCAGTTACCATACAAGAACGGTGGTGGTTTTTCATGGATTATCCTTAAGTCTTCAGTGATAAATTATCGATTATAAATAGACTTGAACAATAATGTTCAAATTGGATTTAGACTAGGTTCTGTCGGGAAAAGGCCTATTATCGGTATGATTGGAATGTTGATATTTAAGATTCATTAATTATGCCATTTGGTAATAAATAATTTTGTTATTATTTGCTGATGTATAAAAATTTCCTTAAAAGTATATGATAAATAAGGCACTAACAAATAATAATAACACCCGACTAACTGTCAAAGAAATATTTATGGTTTGATGGAGATTCTTACGGATGAAATTGATACATCTGAGTTTATGTATTCTTTAATGGTGAGATTAATATTTTTTTGCCTGTCTTCCAATAACACTAGAAGTTTGTCAATATAAACACAGATTCTTCTTCAGTGCTCTCTACTAAAATTAATGTAAAACCCCTTACAACAAAAACTAAAAATGAAACAGCACCTACTGGGAAGACAAAGAGATTAGCACTGGTTGCAGGTGAAAACATAAAACACAAGAATATCCGTACATAGAAGCATGCGTTGATCAATTTGTTGCAAGGTGTTTTAACTTGAGAAATGAATTGGAAGTGACACACCGTTCTGTTGTGTGTTGTTGCAGAGTGCCTTGCGACAATGCTGTAATCAGTGTGTTATAACGCAATGCAAGAAGTTAAAATATTGTATCCAATATGCAGTCATCCTTACAGAATGGGGGTTATTTATTTCCTGTTTCTTCCTTTGAAGGAAGTCATGTTATTTTTTCTTGTCAATGATGTCCTGAAACAAATTTGATCTAATTTGTTTTTTTTTCAGATGTGATGCAGATCCAGTAGCTTTAGCTAAGTATGTTTACGCGTTAGTAAAAAAAGACAAGCCCACAGAGGAGCTGCGAACTAGCATGGTGGCACAGCTGGAAGTTTTTCTACAAAAAGGTACATAGGTAGCTATTAAGATTGTAAATTTCAAGATTTATTTATTTATTTTTTTCACTTATAATAAGGTATATTGAAACTGATCTGACTATTCTACTTATAAAAACAAAGAAATAGTCCCGCAAAATATATTGAATAGATTGATTTTAACACTTTCGAGATATTTTCACACCGTCACATTTACCTTAAATTTATTATGTTTTGTAGCTTAATAATTTACATTAGAATCTCGTTCAACCTAGGATCCAAAGCAATTCAGTTGTACGAAAATTCAGTTAAAACAAAATACATAAAAAAATTCTTTTCTCGAATAAAAGCGTGTGTTAATAGGATGCCTGCTGTCCCATAATACTAAATCGTGAATGCATTCCGTGTGTGTATTGCAGATTTAAAATATGCACTACAAGAACTTGATAAAGGAGTAGTTATTTAAATTCAGATTCAACTATTAAGAACACAATTTTATTAAACAATTAAAACTTATTCTAATGAGTTTCTATTTACATGATTAAATCAAATGGACATAACACATGGACAGATATTTGGTATTAACATTGTTACAGAGACCAAATATTTGTTACAGCTATAATTTACTGCTTTATTAAGAAAATTAATTTATTAAATTCATAACAAAATATTTTATAAAATATTCAATTTACTTTTTTAACAAAACCATTAATTTTTTTCTATTAAAACTTAATGAACGCTTCCGTGTAGAGCAATCACTAGTGCGCTTCAGTATCATGAGTTCTGCTGGTGAAGTGTCATCTTGCAGTTTTAAATAAACCATTAGTTCATCACAGAATTTAGTAGCTTCTGTATGATTTTGAATGGTCCAACATCAGATTCGTCAGAACTGTCTGAATCCTTGTGACGTTGAGTTGATGAACATCTAGCAACGATTTCATCATCAGTTAAAATCTGCTCCGCATTGTTACCTCGTATCCACTCCAAAACATCTTCAATTAGTACTTCTGAGCAGCAATCCACATTCTGTTTTATCTGTAGCAAGCTTGCCTCATCATCTTTCTCTTTCGACTCAATGCTAAACTCAGTAGAATTGTCTGATAATGCAACTTCTAGCCAAAGCTTCATCCTGGAACTGGAAGACATAACTCTCTGCTTCAGAGCTGCTTCTCAGCCTGAAATGGAAATGCAACCTTTTGTCAATTTGAATTCTTGCATCCAAAAGTTTTTGAATGACAGTCTCCAAACAAATTGACAAAGACAACTTTCATCAAATTTTCGTTGCGGTCTCACGATTCGGAGGAGACCTCAACCACTGTAATGGTAGATGATGTTTCTCTTAAGGAAACTGACTGTACCAAATTCCTGGGAATATACCTGGATAAGGGATTGACCTGGAATAATCACATAGATAATATTTGCTCTAGAGTTGCAAAAGTATCTTTGCTTTGACTGCTCTTTAGAAGTTCTACTAATGGCCTATTATAGCCTCGTGTACCCCCATCTCTCGTACGGCATAATATTATGGGGCAGTAGTGCTAACACCCTTTGTGAAAGAATTTGACTAGCGGCAGTGACGTCCATGGATATGAGACAAGGGCAAGGGCCGCCTACCGCATCGAACAACACAAGACGGTGGCGTTTGAACGACTTCCCTCGCAAATAGGAGTCAGATTGGTCAATGTTCTCCCTGAATAAATTAAATCTCAAAATTTCCAAAAATTATTTAAATCTCGGCTGAAAAGTCACCTTGTGTTTAATGCTTTTTATAAGATTGGCGAGTTCATGGACCACCATCATGGGAATTTATAGAATGCCCGGTCACTCCAGCACTTCGGTGACAAATTCATGCTTTGTATAAATTAAGAATTAAAATCTCTTAATACATTTTTAGCCCTGCAAAATATTTTAACCAACTTAATAAGCCTTAAGCTAACTATTAATAAGCTTAACTAAAGCCTTAACTAGCTTTAACTTAGTTTGACGCTATTTATTGTACCTTTGTACATTTACAAATAAAGAATTTTGAATTGAATTGATAATGTATTTACTGCAATAAAGATGATTATTGTTATTTTTATTTTATTTTATTTGTCATACACGGTTACACCATTTTTACAGAAAATATATACAATACTTATAGATCAAACTAGCAATATGAAATACATGTACCAACAAGAACACCAAGATAACAACAGATTTAAGTCACAAATAAATACTAAACAATAGATGTAATTGAAACAAAATACACACTACAATATTTAGAGTATTACATAGTTACTATAAACATTAATAGACAAACTGGAGAACAAGCAAACTTACATCAATCAAATACCAGCATACAACATATAACACAGCAATAAACTATATGTATATAAAACAAAATTAGTTAAATAAATACTCGACATAAAAGCTCTAGAAAAGAAGAGTAAGGCTAACAACAATAATAAATACTATCAATGACAATAAATGTAAGAAGAAAAATCAGTAATGTGTCCTATGCTTGAAAGCCTGCAAAGTGTTTGGCCAACTCCCTCTTGAACACAGCATCCGACATACCGAAGACATCCATGTAGTCAGGCAATCTGTTGGCCAACCGATGAAATCTTGAAATTGGGCTGTAGAAACCATAGTTAGTGGAGTGGTAATTGGCCTCAAAGATCTGAAAGCGTCTACCGGAAATGCGAGGACATCTCAAGTTGACACTCCCCAGAAGATCAGGAGAATCAAGAGATGAATTAATAATTTTCTTGAAGAATAACAAGTCAGCATTCCAGCGCCTGACCTGCAAGGGCTGAAGACCAAGCTGACGCTCCAGAAATTCAACAGGAATCTCACCATAGATGTATCCAAGACTCACACCAACAATCCTGACAAAACGCCTCTGGACACTCTCAATCCGATCAACCTGTCCCACTAGGTAAGGAGACCATACTGGTGAGCAGTACTCCAACAGGGGACGAACAAGCTGGACATATAGTGTTCGAAGAGCCCATGGGGAAAAACCATCCCGTGAAGTTCTTACAAGAAATCCCAGTGCAGCGTTGGCCCTCTTAATATCAGTTATGTGGTCCTCGGGACTGAATGCTGAGGTCAAGATCACTCCCAAATCCCTGATCGAGGTGCAGCGATTCAACATGGTTCCCTCCAGCTTGTAGTCAAAGGAAATTGGTGTCATTGACCGGGAAAAGGAGACAACATTACATTTTAGAGCATTTAAGTCCATGTCGTTCCGCAAACACCATGCCACCACCCTCCCCAGATCAGCCTGCAAGGAAGCACAGTCCTGAAGCGACGTAATTCTTCTGTACACCTTCGCATCATCAGCAAACAGCAGCAGAGTAGAGTAGACGATCACATCACACAAGTCGTTGATGAAGATGGAGAAGAGAGCAGGCCCAAGGAGAGAGCCCTGGGGAACTCCAGATGTAGCGTCAAATGGCAAGGACACCGAACCAGCGTAACGGACGATGAGACGACGATCACTCAGATAGCTCCTGAACCACTGTAGAAGGGATCCAGTAACACCCAAGGCCTCCAGTTTAGACAGAAGAAGCTCATGATTTATCCTATCAAAGGCCTTTGCCATGTCCAAGTATATACAGTCCACCTGGCGACCCATTTCAAAAGAGGCGAGAACGTTCTCCTGGAGAGTGATCAAATTAGAAACAGTCGATATTCCCCTCATAAATCCAAGCTGATCAGACGATATCACAGATCTCGCTTCGAACTCTAACCTGCGCAAGACAAGAGACTCAAAAACCTTCGCAAGAGCGGGCTGAATAACCACAGGTCTGTAGTTATTATTATTCAGCAAAGGAAGAAGGCTTTTAGTAGGGAATTATATTCTTCACCAAGGAGTTTTTATACTTGATGCAATAGCCTTATTTTTAAATGTAGTTACAATTGAAGCCTATTGAAAATAAAGATTAAACAATTTTAACACTTTGAAGCCTGGGCCCTTAATACTCCGTTTGGCATGGAATCCTGGGGGTTTTATGTTCACATTAAAAAAATTGTAAATGCCTTATAAATTTCATAAAAAGGTTATATTATACTGTATATCTTTGTAAAGGGGAGAAAATTCTCTTTTCAATGATGGGCAAAACTTTAGGTGTTGTACATTTTTTTATTTTTTACAGAAGCTACAAATAAGTACAAAAATATGTAAAACAAAAAATAGCTAAATATAATAACATAATAATATAAAATATAATAACATATAAGCTAAATATAATATAAGCTAAATATAAATAATATAATAATATAAGCTAAATATAATAACATATAATAAATATAATAGCAAAATATAACAACATAAACAATGCTGACATAAACAATACCGCTCAGCTGTTTGTCAGCTGTTACGATAATTATTTATGCAAGACCAGATGTAGATAAAAAAAATTAATAGACTGATAAAATATAATAACAGATAACTAAAAGACATATTCAGATGACCTAAACCCGATTATATGCCGATAATAAAGATATAATGAATTAAATATGGGCGCCCGAGCTATTCTCGGGCGTCGGCGAGTACGCCAATTTGCGTCGCCCGATCTATCTTTGGGCTTAGGCTTCAAAGTGTTAATATCCAAATTTTTTAGGTATTGCTGAATTAAGACTGTGTTGTTGTCAATAAGCTGAATTTTGTTTGTGTAATTTCTTCTTGGCTTTCCATAGTAGCTTTAGGTTCTGAAGTAGTAAAGCATTCACACTGATCCAACTGTGTTTGTCATTTTCAGAAACAAAAGGTTTTGTTGACTTTCTGTTCACAAAGTTAGAATCAGGTTTAAAAGATGAGTACACATACTTCATCAAGGTGAAAGAGGAACCTGTGGAGCGAGGTGAAGTCTCTGTTGCTGGTATGTTGCACTTGATTTATATTACTAAATAAATACATATCCTAAGAAGGTCACTGATTATTTTAGAAATGCAGCCGTCTTAAAGTTTTCATTATTTTAGTTCTCATCTTGATTATGAGACAGCACTAGAGACATCTGTTTGAAATGCACATATTCTCACATCGAAAGCGGGTGTTCTCAAGCATTGAAGCTGTGTTCTCTCTTGTATATCATCATGCAAAGCAGAATAACAACAGTGTCACATTGTTGCAGAACGGAAGAGATGGCTGTAGAAAGAAATCATCAAATTGAAAAACTATTTTTCCGTACCTCAAAATTACGATATAAATTGCTGCAAAATGATATCTCTGGTTTTGTGTATTAACAATTAATTAGAACCGTATATGTATTGCAACTTAATAACAAACTATGTACTGACTGATTCAAAATGATAGATGGTTTTTGTGATTTTACTAAATGAACAACAGCTAACTAGCAGAAACAGACTGCAGTGAGACGAAAGTCAGGCGCTGGTCACCCTCAACACATACTCAAGTTTGCATACTCCCTAACTCCTAACCTCTAGGGATGGGTAAAGGTAGTTCATTTGCAAGACTAGTTCACAACCGAATCGTTCCCTGTAATGAACTAGTTCAATATGACATAACGAACAACAACTTGTAGAAGTGACGGTGGAGTAATATATAGTTATGTCATAAGCTTTGATTCACAGACACTTTGTTATTATTTATACTTGTTAATTTGTTGAACCAACCTTCTTCAAATTTAAGTTTTTATTGCTATTATTCATGAAAATAAATAATTACATGTAATGATATTGTCAATGTTTCTTACCAGCTCTGATGTTCACTTTGAACTGAACTAGTTCAAATCATAATGAACAAACTAGTTCACTCCTTCTTTAAGCTGACTAGTTCATTTGACTCGATAGTTCACCCATCTATTCACTCCTGCTTTCCAATTGATCGAATCGGTACATTGTGTCTGAGTAGTGATAACTTAAATTATTTTATCACTGAATGATAATGGCTGTCTCTGGAGAGCGTGTTGTTTGTAGTAACTGCTTAGAAAAAATACTACTTAAACATCTTAAATCACATTATTTAAGACATAATCCAGAACGTTCTGTGACGTACACATCTGTTACCAATGGAAATATATGTATTTTTTTCAGTCCAGTACAGTCTGACAGCTTCTGTTAGTCATTCAGGCAGGATAACGAAATTCGATCAGGTTGGGTAATAGAGCTAAAAAATCGATATTTGCATCTGTCATCAATGAATTAGTGGTCATCGTTATAATTAGTGGAAAGTTCATATTGCCAAAGGCAAACAAAACACTTTTCAGGCATTCCTTTTAATATTTGGGTCCAAAGTACTATAATAAACTTCCAATGAAATAAAAATCAATGAAACTTTACTATCTTTTTGTAAAAATGTAATTATTTGGCTATTATCTCTACATAATATAAAATTCTTGAATTTTACTCTTGGATAATTTATATTGTTGATATGTTTTTTTATCAAAGTAAAAACTTCTTTATACAAGTTTTTACTTTGATTTACAGTTTTAATTTTTAATTTATTTTACACATTGTGTTTGATTGAAGCCTCAACATTAAAATTTCAAATATCAAATATTTTAACAAGCCTACTAATAATTAATAATAATCACCTAACAATAAGTTTCTTATTTTACCTAATTTTATAAGCACACAGTTGGCGATATAGTTGCACCTGTATTTTTTTTCAATGCTAGACTTAACACCATATTAAGTAATTATTTTGTAGTCTTTAACCCTTCCCGGGCGTTTGATGAAATAATCTGCCAAGATTATTATTAAGCTCTGCGGGTGGAATAACTAGATAATCCGCATCCTGTTTTTAGCGGTCCAGGCGAATGACAGGCCTTTCCAGTAATTCCTCCTGACGCTGACTGACGCAAGCGAAGTTGTTTACTTGTTTAGCTTATCTCTTCCATTCCTTCTCTCCACTGTAACATTCTCCTTGTAACGTTTTCCATTTTGTCTGGTGCATCTACTAATGAAAGATGGCTGTATGTAAAAATCAGACAATAAATTGAATGGGTAAATACATCTTTTTCAGAGCAAGATACCAATAATGTAGCAATAACACCTTTTTGGAATCTTATTGTTATAAATAAAACATAATTAGCAAAATTATGTATATAAGATGTTCACTTTCATGACCCGTTAGGGCGTTTCATTTAATTATCTGCCAACAATATTTTATAATACTAAAAAATAATTAGAATATAAAATGTATTATTTTAAGGTTATTAGACAGGTTTCCTACAAATTAGAATACAAAATTTAAAAAATAATGTTGTTACCCCAACCATTATTTAATTCTGCCCAGACTGTAAACTAGGTTCAGCCCGGGAAGGGTTAATCTGTTTATAAACTGGTCACATTACTAAAAATAGTGACCAGTTAATTTTAAAAATTTATATTATCTTTTTTAGTAAAATGTCTTTAAATGTAGAAATAAATCATAACTATAACTATCATTATCATCATCATTATTATTATAATCTTGGTCGAATAAACTTGAATTAAACATAAATAAACAGAGTTTGCATCTCATAATTTAATATTTTACTTCTATAGTAAAAACTCGGGAATATAATTTATATAATTGTGGATAAAACAGGAGGTTTACACGATTCTGGGTAATTATTTACGTGACTAGAAGACGCAGCTCATTCTGGGAACAAATGGTGAGCAAAAATGTTAATAACAAATTTTAGGCTCATTTCTTTGGCATTTTTAGTTATAAATAAAATATAATATTGTATTTATATCATGTAGTAATTTAATCATAATACTGTGAACGAAGGATTTTTTCAAACAAAATAATTTATTTTTCGACAAAGATAAAGATCAATACTTGAGTGAATAAATACAATCCTAAATGAAGTCTATTATACAATTATATAGAATCGCTCGCAGAGAATGAGTGAGTCTCAAATATCTTCATCGTTTTAATTTTTTGCTAATTATGACCTTGACTTATCACTTGCATTTCTAACTTTTTAGAAACATATTTTTATACAATTATTATTTTACTATTAATATTACCAGAGAAAATTTTTATTTAAGTTAATAAATAATCGTAATTATTACGATTCTCTGAATTTGACCACAATTTTAGAAAACTAAGGATGTTAGCTTATTTTACACTATTTGTTTGTTCTCTAAATATTAAAAATTAAAAAAAATTAAACTGACCAATTAATTATAGTACAACCTCGGTTATCCAGCCTAATGTGGGGAAGGTCAAGCCGGATACGATAAAAGCTGGATAAAAAATAAGTCATAAATAACTTGATTGTATTAGAGAAATACGTTTAGTAACTGATAACAGACAGCACACGTAAGCTGGGCGCCTACAATTGCATGTGACCCAACGTGCTTTGCAGCAATTGTAATGAAATGAACGATGTTTATCACGATCACAAACTTTTATGCTGTTTTACAATACAATTCGAAAGATAGACTCTTCCAGCCAGCCAATCAAATCAAATCTGAACAAAAGTAAACGACATAGCCAGCTCGGATCTTCTGGCGCATTACTAAATTATTACGCAGTAACAAGCAATCGCTTGTCGAGAGAGGGTGACAAGTCAATTCAGTGCCTGCAATTTACGAAATGCAAAACCGAAATACTTTCGTACGACTTTTGCGTTTCAAAACTGAAAGGTGCTTCCGATTAATTATTATTTTAGTTCCGATTAATTTTGTAATTAATTTTTATTGTTATCAACTTGCTGAACCAGATGTCATGGACTGCCGGATAAAGCGAGGCCGGATAATCGAGGTTGTACTGTACTTAATTTCAACTTTCAGGTATTGAGTTTGAATGTTAGTTACTAAAATAAAGTATTTAAAAAAGATTTATAAAATATTTTATTCATAAAAGTGTGTTTTTATATAATTATTTTGTTAAACATCTTTAACCCATTGCGGATCAAATTATTTGTACGTGCTCACCCCAGCTGGTACAAATTGATTTGCGCAGGGGTGCGGCGGCCAGCAGAATAGTAACAGCGTGACGTTATAAAACTGCAGGTAATTACTGTAGTAATAATTGATTAGATCTAACAGTGGCCTGATGGGTTATCGGCGATATAGCAGTGGCAACAGGACAGTTGGCAAGCCAGGTTATAATGTGGCGGGGATGATGTCGGAGTCGTAATCTAGATATAGTGCACGCAGTTCGGGGCGCAGTTCTGAGTCATCGAACATCGAATAGACTAGGCTTGACAACAACAATGGCCTCATCTGTCTGTTTCACTAACCTCAATGTCACTTGCAATATTGGTGCACCTACGTGGACAGAAACGCACTATATCAAAACTAAATACAGTATTATATCACTGAACAAAATATTAACCACTTCTACTACTGCAATGTTTTTTGAACTCCAAAGATAAAAAGAAGATAAATCAACAAAGTAGAGATGGAGTTTTTAAAAAATTTTTTAAAAATTTTATTTTATTTTCATGCTTTATTACAGGTTAGAACCCAATTACAATACTTTAAATTTAAATTATTATTTGTGGGTCTTGATAAGAGTCTTTAATGCTTCACTTCCACAAATAAATAATATTAGTACATGCTAAAATAAATAAGTACAGATAAATTACAATATTGAATGTAATAAATACTATAACAAATTTACAACTTTCAAGATCAACAACTATATGTCCATAAGACAAACTTCCATGCTCATACCATTAATAATCAAACAAGAATCATTTATTTATAAAAATAAATTAACTGTACAATTATGTAAAACATGCGTCTCATGCCAAAGTACAAATTAAGGGTAGTATGAAAATATTATACAGTGCATATTCAGAACTAAAATCGACAAGAAATGGATTGAAACAACAAGTTGAGAAGAATAAATACGTTTAGATAAATAGCTAATAAATTCCTTTTTAAAAACTGCTAAACTGTCATAAAAAATTTCAATATTATCGTAACTAGCACTCATAACAGAATTGTATGACCTCATCATCCGCAATAATGACGAGGAGGCATGAGTTACGGTTCGACAATATGGCAAACTAAAAATAGATTTATTTCTGCTTTTGAAATTTAGGACCCTAAAAAAAGAGACCCCAGACCAAATTATACAACAAAGTTAGCTCTAGTAGTTGTTTTGTCAGTATGAGACTCGCACCCAAACAGCTGCAACAATTCTTCATATGGAACCAGATAAGTGTAGATATTAGATTTTTTTAAACAAAGATAGCGTAGAAATATTTGTTGTATCTTCTCAAGGCTTTCTTCGTACGTTAAATATATAGAGTTCCATATAATTGCAGTGCTTTCCAATCTCAACCTGACCAAGGAGTCGAACAAAGTTACTAAAGTAGACACATTTTTAAAGTTCATGTCTTGTATAAAGGTAAGGTCTCTTCCTACTTGGGCGACAGGAGCAACGCGACAAGAATCACAAAAGGGTTTCCAGCAATACACTATGATCGTCCATTTTTGGCAAATTTTTACTTCCTACGTGGACTGGCATTGCTGGAGACACTGAGTGCTAATTTTCTCGAAACAGTCAGTTTCACTCTGATTTCCAAAGAGAAAAGACAGAAGCTGCTTCTAAATAGTTCTGTGTTGGGGTACGCGTATTTGAAAAGAAATGCAACTAATAGATGTGAAAAGAACATTGTTTTTAAAGAAGGACTGTTGTATGGCGAGTTTCATCATCTTTATAGAAGATTACGCCAGTACCCGAAGCTATTTCGTAATTATACTAGAATGTCAGTTGAAACATCGATTATATTGTTAGCGTTTTAAGAAGTGATAACAATTTATTACAAATGGAACCGTATATAATTGTCTTATTCATCATGTCTATTGTGATACAGGCAAAAAAAACCAGAGCCGTAATACAGAAGTACATATTCACATATTACTCCTTCTCTCACTAGACTGGAAGCAAGGCGGCATAGTCAAAGCAGTGAGATAGAGCACTCCTCTCCCATGCCTCGACCATTTTAAGCCCCTGCCCTAGACACCCTGTTGATCATAAGATCTTTACATGTTTCAAGACTAATAAATGTTTATCATATGCAATATGCGGAAGCATTTCTTGGTAAACAAAATTTAAGTCTACTATAATTTGGTTTGTTGCAGTTGAATGAATAATTGACCATAATATGTATAAATAATTATCATTTGCTGAAACGATTGTTATAAGTTTAAATATAGTTAGAGGCCTATATTTAAAAATTAAAAAAAGTATTGATTTCATATGTTGCTAAAAATCTTAGGCAATGTATTCACAAGTGCCTAGGTATTCCTGGATTCAATAGGCTACATTGCTGGTAACATATATAAAATATTTGAACGGGCATTTTTGCAAATTTTCAGTTAGCAGAATTTTGTTAGCTAATTTTTAGGCCTACAAATGGTAAACTTCAGTGTTACAGTCATTGATTTAATATTGCTTACAAGAAAACAAAAGTACTTACCATTTCCACTCGATTCTTGTGGGACCTTTGATCATAATCTCTCATTCATTAACTTGTTATGGTAGTGAATATGGTGCATGTGCTGCAGTGAAGGATACGTTTGCACTGTAGCAATGAATTCTTCCACAGTCATAATGAAAGCATGTGTAGAAATGGAACCCAACAGTCAAATCACTATTGCTGCGGGTGCGTCCTATGTGAGCTTCGCGGCTGACATCAGCTACACAAGCGATGGCAGCTTCACTTTGTGGGTGACAGCAGCAGCAAGATACAAACTCATTTGTAGCTACAAAATATGCTCGAAACGCAATAAATCAAATGTCGCTCCTGTTGTCCACTTAGGACGCTCCAATTCATTAACATTGGTTTGGAATTTTGCTGCTCTTGTCACATCGCTCCTGTCGCCTATGTAGGAAGGGCCTAAGACCCATGGCTTTGCTTGCAGCAAATATGCAATTTTCTGCTTGTGAATTGAATGACAACGAGTCTAACAAGACTCCCAAATCTTTTCTGTGATCTAATCTTAACATTTTTTTTCTTCAATAAAATAGTTGTCTAAAAAAAATTTTTTACTGTCATTATGAGTGGGAAATATATTTATATTTGTTGTTATTTTGAGAGATTGTTTATTATTGAAGGTTCAACCTTCAATATTTATATTTGTGTCTTGTAAAAAAAAATAAATAAATAAAAACAACACAGTAAATATAACATAATAATTTAATCATTGTTAATAATAAATACATTATAATAACATACTTATTTCGCAAATATTTTTTTTAGACCTGTATTTTTAATTTGCTCACTGCCTAAAATGAAAAAAACCTATAAAATATACATGTGGTACATGTTCCAAAAACATTACAAAAACTAACCCATCTTTACAATATCAGGGGACTTATGGTAAATGGCATCATTTAAATTGTACAAGCATAGTTACCCACTGGATCTGCAATTAATGTTATAAAACAGCTAATGGAGATAATTATTGCGGTAATAGTTCAATTATCCAAGAAGATGAAATTGACACTGAGCAGGCTGTCGAGATGAATGAGACAATATTAGAGACTATTGAAAACTTAAATGTAATGGTAAGGATTTGGCTGAAGCTAACAACAAAATCAAATCTCTGGAAGTACAAAATTCAATCTTACATTTACTTGTAATTCAGATAGAGGAGGAAATTGTGAGAATGAAAAACGACAGTGATGATAGTTTTATTTATGTCAACAAAAAAACATACAGCTCTGTTAGACAAAGTTTATCATCAATTATTTCAATCCCACTAAGAAATAAATTTGGACCTCTGTCTAACATTTCAATAGATACCACTGACAAAGAAAATAAGCTTCACCAGCCACCAGTAAAGCAAATGAATAAGGCTAGGAAGAAGAAAACTTTGAAATTCTCACATAGAGTCAACAATATTAAAACTGTAGTGCAGTTAAAAATCATAGCACTGTTGACAAACATACCTTGACTACAAAAGAAAGAAGAAGATTTTGATGGTCACAGATAGTCATGGAAATCAACTGGGTCCTATTCTGTAAGAAAAACTTGGGAGTGCAGTTGACGTCACTGTAGTGAGCAGCCCTGGAGGAACTTTCAACCATGTCTCCAAAAATTTGTATGAACTGGCCAGTGACCTTATTCAGGAAGACCACACTATCTTTTTGGTGGGAACCAATGATATTACCAACTCCAATAGTGACAATACAGTACATAATCTCAATTTACACCATATAACCAATGTAGCAGTTAAGTCATTAAAAGGCTTTAATATTAATAGGCATCCCTCATAGGCTAGATAGACCATCACTCAACAAAAACGTCAGCAGAGTAAGTGTTTTACTGAAACAAAAAGCAACTGAAACTAAAAGCTGCACTTTCTTAAACACTTCATGCTTACAGCTATCACTCTACACCAGACACGGCTTACACATTAACTTGAGGGTTACAAATTTTCTGGCAAAAACAATTGCTCAAATATGAGGGCTATCCAGAAAGTAACACAATTTCTTTTCTTACAGGTCAATTTTCTTGTCAAAAAGTACAATACAGTTCTAAATGTAATTGAATATAATACTGAAATATAGATATATATTTACAAAGTATAAATGAACAATTGTTAAAAGATATCTTTAAGTATAAAATAATATGAAAAAAATAACTATATTGACAGCAGACTAGTTTTGTGTAACTTTCAATTAAAGAAAAGTAGGCTAATATATAAGAATAATAACTACAACTTGAAACTAGTAGGCCTATATATTTATAGAAATATTAAAAAAAAAAATTATAAAAAATGATCTATTTGTTATACCACTTACCAATAACATGATTTTTTAATAGAGTCTGTGATAATTATTGTTGTAAATGCAAATAGGTAAACATTTTTACAAATATACAACTACACAAAAACCAAACAAACCACTTTTTCCTTATTGCCAGTAACACGATTTTGTGTGGTAGCTCTCAAAACAGTCATCTGTATGAAGGCTAGGGTTTGACACACAGGTTTTACAAAAATAGATGGTTCTCGCCTCTGTCCTTTTTTGGCACAAACAACACATCTCACCGCTTTTGATTTTCTTCCCATGAAGTGCTGCTTTCATCCAAGCATTGTTCAGGAGGTCCCGTTGGTTGTCGCCCTCGCTTTCTCGGTGCCGGTTTTGCAGATTTGTCGGCTACTAGATCCTTGATAAGAGTGTCGAAATTCAGCATGGCTCAAAGGTTTCTTTCCATGGGTCAGTTGAACGTCCTTATACAGCAAATAACTGTTTATTATTGATATTCAAGTAGCAAGAAAAACATTTTTCTGTACCATTTCCTGGACTTTCATAGAAATTGATAGTTCAAAATGATGTGATCACTTCGATCAACAATCAGCTTTGTATAATCCAATATCATGTCTGGTCTGTCAGTGGGGCATTGGTTTGGCCATTTGCTCAGTACAGTTATCAGTTCTTGCTTGCTTTCCTTATGTTTTGTTGTAAGCATGGTAACTACATGTTTATACGAGGGCTATCCAGAAAGTAACATATAGTAAAAAATTAACCAACTGAAATAGGAACATTTCATTATATACATTTAAAAGCTACACTTAGGCTATTTTTCAACGTAATATCCGTTCAAATTGAGACATTTATCATAACGTGATACAAGTTTTTCAATTCCAGCTTTGTAGAAATCTGCTACCTGAGATCTCAACCCCTGATTAATGCCAGCATGAAGTTCAGCGTCACTATCGAAGCGCTGCGTTGCGAGCCAGGTCTTCATCGCTGGAAAGAGGTGGTAGTCGCTTGGTGCCAGATCTGGGCTATAAGGCGGATGATCTAACACTTCCCAGTCAAAATCATCCAAGACTTGTCGTGTACGATTGGCTGTATGGGGATGTGCATTGTCGTGAAAAAACAAAATCTTTGAGCTCATTTTTCCCCTACGCTTGTTTTGTATTGCTCACCGTAGCTTCTGCAATGTTTCACAATACCTCTCTGTGTTGATTGTTGATCCTCGTTCAAGGAAATCAACCAGAATCACACCCTTAGCATCCCAAAAAACAGTTGCCATAATCTTTCTCGCTGACAGAGTTTGGAGACATTTTCTTGGTTTTTTTGGAGAATGGGTGTGCCCCCATTCCATAGACTGCATTTTTGTTTCACACTTGACATGCTTCACCCATGTTTCATCACCAGTAACGATACGATCGAGAAGTTCGTTACCATGTTTGTCGTATTCATCAAGGAAAGTTAAGGATGCAGCAAGTCGTTCCTTTTTGTGATCTTCCGTAAGGATTTTTGGAACCCACCTGGCAAACAATTTGTGGTATCAAAGCTTCCCTACAACAACTTCATGAAGTAAACTTCGTGAAATTTGTGGGAAATGTTCCAAGAGTTCAGTCATTGTGAAACGGCGATTTTCACGAACTTTGTCATTGATTTTCAACATCAAATCTTCAGTCACAAGGCTAGGCCGACCGCTACGATCGTCATGAACATTGGTGCGGCCATTTTAAAAGTCAATACACCACTGCCTTACTCTGCTTTCACTCATTATTCCATTTCCATAAACTCCACACAGTTGGCGATAGATTTCAATTGGTTTATGGTTTTTTGCCAACAAAAACCTTATCACTGAACGCACTTCACAAGTGGTGGGATTTTCAATTGCAGCACACATTTTAATTATTCAAAGTGAGACAAGCAAAAGAGGTACAGACCGCGCGCGACTACAGCTCGATGCGTACTGAACGCCAGAGTGTTTTGACACCAGGATGGCGGCTGTAGCCCCGCCCACTGCCGCACAATTCAAAAACATCTGTTACTTTCTGGATAGCCCTCGTATTTATGAAACAGTCATCAGGGCAATAAACAATGACTAATGTAGCACAGTTAAGCAAAATTCGTTCGCCCCTAGCAGACACTATTGCGGATAATTTAAAGCTAGCACCTGAGGAAGATGAATCCTGTAAAACTAACTCTACGGCTGAGGTGATGTTACACCTCCAGCCTCTATCAACAGCTCCATCTACCTGCACTCCTATCGTCAGCCCCACGCCATCCTCCTCCCCACATCCTTGCAAATATCAAATCCATTAACATCAAATGTATATACTAGACAGATGAAACTCAACCAAGGGATGTTTGTGAATATCAACATTTTTTAATAAGAAAAGATCAGTCCATGAATGTAATTTAAATAATAAGTCATTTCCCATCAACAGAGAGGGTTCTATGAATGAGAGGCGGAAATTTGGGGTAAAAATGTTTCATAAAAATATACAGCACTTGGCTTAACGTCTATACAGTTTACAAATAACACTTTCTGAACTAAATGATCCTGATATTATTGCTCTGAGTTAGCACAATATTAGTGAAGTGAACGGGAGTTAAAACTTTTAAATTTAGAGGGCTACAAAGTCAGGCGGAGACCACCTCAGGATGGTACATGTTAGTGTAATGATACTAAACAAAAAAGGTATTACTTGTAAAAAATTGAAATTCTAGTGGTTAATTTATTATTGGAAGAAAAACATTTTGAACGCTGTCTGGATTGTTTTAAAACTGATTACTTTCAGTCTGTTGTTGCCTGCATTTACAGAACCTCCAAACAATGTTATGATGAACCTTATAGATTTGAGTTGCTATTATTTATACTATCTAGAAAACTTAAAAATATAATTATAGCTGGTGACAAATATTACTGTTTTGAATGCCAACAATTTGTGTAAGTTTGTAAATATTTTAGTAGCATTTAATATGATGTACTTGGTGAACTTTCCTATCAGGGTTACAGAGAACACACAATGCGCTACAGATAACATCATAACAAATCTAAAAGACAACTTATTAAAAGTAACAGGTATCTTAACTGAACTATCTGACCATGATGGCCAACTATTAGAAATAGCAGATGCGAAAGTTCACTCAAACAATACCAGTAAGAAACTGGTGAGAAAATTTGTAAAAGTTGACTCATTCAAAGATGACTTGTCGACTAAATCCTGGATGGAAGTTTACCTGGCTCCTGTTAATCGTAAGTATGATGTATTTCTCAATTTGTTCATGCACCACTTTAATGTAAATTTTCAAAAAGTTTATGTAACCCAATCTCAACAGTTTTTAAACAATGGATTGCCGATGACCTTAGGATGGAAAAACTTAACATCTTAAATCTTGCTAATATCCATAGACACACTAAAGATAACCAACTTAAGATAACAATTAAAGAAAGGAAAAAAAGAATTTCATCACAGCATTAAAAAAAAACCAAAAACTGTTTTATGATTCAAAAATAGAATGCTCTTATAATCCTGTTAAGACCAGATGAAGAATTATAAATGGTGAAGTAGGGTAAAGTTCTAAAACAGCAGAAAATCTATAGAAAGGAAAGACAAAAAATTAGTATCTGATCCTACTAATAAGCAATGTGAATTACTAAATGAATATTTTGTAAATTTAGTTGACAGGGAAGTGTTAAAAATTCTCTCACCTAATCTAGCTCAAGTTCCTAAATGACAGCAAGTTTACTAACATGTATTTAAATTCAAATCTGTAACTTATCGGGATGTTGACCAAATAATATTGTCCTTTGACAATAAATACTCAACTGCAGGTTTTGATGACATTCCAATAACCATAATAAAACAGGCTAAACAACACTTAGTAAAACCATTGACACACTTAATTAACTCTTCTTTGATTTCTGGCTTCTTTCCATCTAAACTTAAAATAGCAAAAATTATTCCAATATTTAAAAAGGGGGATCATAAGGAATGTTCTAACTATCGACCGATTTCAATACTTCCTGCATTTTCAAAAATATTTGAACGAGTTGTTTACAGACCGATTGTGACTTTTTTAGGCAAATGAGTTGATTGATCAACAGCAACATAGATTCAGGCCTGGTAGATCAACTATTTCAGCTGCAGTAGAATTTGTTCAGACAATTTTAAATGCCATAGACAGGGGAGAAGATGTGGGAGTATTCATGGGCAAGAGTAAAGCATTTGACAGCATCACATACACTAAATTGTTAAAGATACTTTCTTCCCATGGGATACAGGGCAAGGAACTACAATAGTTTCATTCTTATCTGTGTAAGAGGAGACAGTTTGATGAAATTATCCACAAAGACGGAAAATAAATCAATAATTATAGATCAACACTCCAAACAGTCCGCTATGGGTCCCACAAGGTTCAATTTTGGGACCATTACTGTTTCTTTATTACAACAATAAAGAAACAGGTACAAATAAAGGAACAATACTGTTCCTTTATCTTGTAGGTCAGGGGCAAGTGCGGAAGGTGGCTATAGTTTTCATAAAACAGACTTCCTACAACTTTATCACCATATAGCTAAAATTAATTGGGATAATTTATACTCAGTTACAGATGTAAATAAGGCACTTGATATTTTTTATGATAAAATATACATAGTTCTTAACAAAACTTGCTTAAAAAAGAATTCAAAACCATGCAAGTATCCCTTTTGGTTTACAAAAACAATAATATCAAATATAAAATTGAAAGAAAAGTTACGTAAAAAAATTAAGAGGTATAATAAACAAGAAGACATTGAAAGTTTTAAACACGTTAGATCACTGGTGAAAAAAGATATTAAAGCTTCATACTCTAATTACATACATGACATTGAGGACAAAATTCAATCTAACTCTAATAAGTTTTGGCAATTTGTAAAAAGTAAAAAAACAGTTAAGAATAATATGTTAATAATGGAGTACAATGGGATGCAATTAAACAGTGGTAGTGATATTGCTAGTGCCTTTGAGCAATACTTTAGTTCAGTTTATAGTAATTATACTGAGGAACCTCTTGCAAGCAAGGTGTTAGTAGAACCCTTGTTGCCGGGCGTGTCTTGCCTATCCCTGACCCGGGTCACACGGTTGGACGTGTGTCTTGCAATAAAAAAGCTCAAATCAACATGTACCACATGGCCAGATTTTTTGCCACAATACCTATTTAAAAGATGCGCAGATTTTTTAATTGAACCCCTTACTTTTATGTTTAATTTAAGTTTAAAAAGTGGTATTTTTCCTGAAAGATGGAAAGTTACAAAGGTAACACCTATTTTCAAATCTGGTAAAGAATCTCAAGTCGTTAATTACAGACCTGTTGCTATTTTATCAGTACCAGCTAAGATTTATGAGTCAGTTATACACAAATTTTTATTTCATCACGTCAGTAAATACCTTTCACCCAGTCAACATGGTTTCATTCCGGGTAGATCAGTTAACACGAATTTGTTGTCTTTTACTAACTATATATCGTCTGGTTTGGACTCAATGACCCAGACAGACGCCATATTTCTCGACCTGGCCAAGGCTTTTGATAGGGTGGATCATCTGATTTTGTTAAAAAAATTACATTATTATGGTTTGTCTGATAGTCTAATTCACTTGTTTACATCTTATTTGGTTAATAGGAAACAGTTTATATATTACAAAGGGCAAAAGTCGTCAACTTTTATAGTGCAATCAGGTGTACCTCAGGGCTCAAATTTGGGACCTTGTTTATTTACAATTATGATTTAAATGATTTGTGTGAGAATGTGCATTCTGTAAAAGCTTTACTTTTTGCGGACGACTTAAAACTGTTTCAACAAATATACAATCAGAATGATGCTATTGGACTGCAGGCAGGTCTTGATATTGTATATATATGGAGTGAAATCAACAAAATGAACTTTAATGTATTAAAATGTAATGTTATGACTTTTACTAGATCTAAGATTTGCACTAAAAATGATTATTATCTAAATGGTGTTGCTCTGTCAAGAGTGGACTTAGTGAGAGATCTGGGTGTTTATTTGGATAGCACATTATCGTTTTCAGTACATATATGTAAATGCATTACTGGTGCAAGCCGAATGATGGGGTTAATTATTAGGCAAGGGAAACATTTCAAAAGTTTAAGAACGTCAATCTTACTTTACAGAGCCTTGGTCAGGTCGAGACTTGAATGTGCGGCTCCTGTGTGGAATCCATTTTATACAACTTATGAAGATGAGGTTGAGCGTATCCAAAAACGATTTTTACGATATCTTTTTTATAAGTCTTTTAATGTATACACCTATTTAATTCCATACAGTGAGCTGCTGGATATGTTTGGGTTTGAGAGATTAAGCCAAAGGAGACTGGTGATGGGTCAAGTTTTCCTGTGGGGGCCTGGTCAGGGGGCGGGTGGATGACTCGGCCGGCTTGGAGAGTGTCTGCTTCAGAGTCCCAAACTTTGGTACCAGGAATAAACAGCTATTCCTACTGCCAAACGTTCGCACTGTTGCTCATGCATCCTTGCCTCTTTTCCAGATGATGAGGGATTATAATTCGATGCTTTCAGCGGGGATCGAAATAGACATATTTCTGGATACAGTTAGGGCTTTTAAATATAAATGTTTAATGTTTTTCAAGTCCCATTAACTAAATAATTTATTTTTCGCAAAAATGTTTATTATTTGCCTTCTATTTTTTCATATATTTAATGTAAAATGTGCTTTTAAAAGTCTAGATCATTGTTGTATATATATATATTTTTTTTTTTCTCATCGTACCATTTATTATATTTATATCGTTGTTTGTTTTGATTAATTGTTAGAATTTATATTTGTTGCCTAGTGATAAGACTTTATATAGACATAGGTTTAATTGGGTGATTATGCTGTAAACCTCCCACAAGAAAGAATAATGTATAAATGTATGAACTGCCTCAATGTAATTGGGTCTAGTACCTGTATTGGAGCATGAAAATAAAATAAATAATTAAATAAATAAAAAACAAAGGGCTTCCGCCATTGTTGCATGGTCAGAATAGCGCAATCTGTCTGTATGCTGATGATGCCAATGTAATTTTCTCAGGTAAATCCAAAAAGGAAATTGAAATCTTATCTTCTAAAGCTCTTTCAACCATACATTTTCTTAATAATAATTTGCTCTTAAATAATAACAAAAAACCTCATTTCCTTCTCAACCAGGCAAGCTAAAACTCCTTTGAAACTTTACATATTATAGATACATATTCAATAGAACAAATCTATGTAACAAAATTCATTGGTTTGACAATAAACACACAGAAATCATTTTAAAGATACTGTCTTCAGGATTGTACTAATATAACTGTATGCAGAGTTATAAACCTATGTAACTTTAAAAACTATTTATTTTTCCTTTATACGTTCACATACAGCTTATGGTATATGTATTTATGGTTCATCTTCCAAATAAAACCTTGATAAAACTCTTCTCATAAAAAAAAACTATTGGAATCATAACTTGAATCCAAGAGTTATCAATCAGACATTTATTTTCTGAACTTGGAATTATGACTGTGTACAGTCTGTATGGTTTTGAAACTATAAAGTATGCACACCAGCACTACACTGACTCTTTACCAAATAGTAATCATAATTAAAGCACAAGACATCAAGTAATATCCGAAAGACACAGATTAGAAACTTACAAAAAGAAAACTTGTTACAGAGGAAAAACATTTATTAAATACCTACCTAGGGAACTCACAGATGAAAAGGACAATAAAAAATTCATCACAAAGTTAAAATCATACCTGCTGAGCAGACCAATATATTCACTCGAGAAGTTTTGGCATTACTTAAAAGTTAACAACTTCCAATTAATTTGATTCTCTGTTTCTTCTGTAGATTAGTAATTTATATAATAGATTTTAATGTTATTTTATTTAGAATCATAATACTCTGTGACACCATTCATCTGTATCTTGAGTACAGTTTTGAATAAAGATATGATGATGATGGTAATATAAGTATTTGACTTGAAAAATGAAACTTCATAACATTTAGAAGTTTTGAAAAACAGTTATTGTCAGTGTTCCATTTAAATACATTACCAATATAATTTTGTAATCTAAACAAATCTTCTGTTGTTATATGATTAAATAATTTTAAATCATCTGCAAATAGTAATGCATTTGTTTACTGTATATATTTATATAAATAATTAATTAAAATTGTTAACAAGGTGGGCTCTAGGTTTGATACCGGGCTGTACCTCAAACACAGAAAAAGAGTGTCCTTTAAAGCAAGCATATTGTTTTCTTTTAACAATGTATGTGGTGAAAAACTGTAAAAGATTGTTTGAAGAAGCATAATAATGTAGTTTTTGTAAAAGTATATGATGGTCCACCTTATCAAACGCCTTGGCAAGGTCAAGAAATACTGCATCAGTCGCAGTGCTTGAGTACAGTCCTGAGGAAACAGCTTATAATGTTTTACAAATTAGTCACCACTGATCGACCAGGTTAAAATACAAAGCTGGATGGGAGATATTTATTTCTGCTTATGATTAAATAAATATTTATAAATTATAACTTCCAAGATCTTTGCTGGTATGGATAAAACCGCAACTGGTCTGAAATTGATAATTTTTGAATTTTTACCTCTTTAAAAAATGGGCGTGACTTAAATGATTTTCCACTTATCGGGATAAGTACGCATAAATTATATAAAAACTTTAATGGTTCAACTCATTTAAATAAGTTTGTTCGCGAGTTTCGTCCATTAACCCTACAAACCCAATCGTTGTAGTTCAGCAACGCTTCTAGCTTATACCGGTTGTTTAACTTATTTACCAGTGCAAAAAAAGCCAATACAATATTATTTCATTTTGTACTCTTTAAAATGATCAAGAATAACATTAATAGGGCATGAAAATATGGCTATAACAATATGAATGTTATATTATAGGAGTGTTCTTAATATTTTTAGCGATCATATCCCTAAATGCTTACAAAACAGTCACAAATGTCTGGTATTATAGGTAAAAATCGCCGGAGTGTGTGGGTTAAGAGTGTTTGATCAAAAATTATTTTTGGAAAATTTTTAAATAAAGTTGTTGTAAGTCTTTTAAGAAATAAATGTTCTGCTAGAAACAATTCTGAAAAATATGGCTACCTAAAGTGACTGATTTTGCCCTTTTGATGCACAACTTGTTAACAAACCATGTGATATATATATATATATATATATTATTAAAATGTTGAGAATATGGTGGACAAAAGATACTAAACAACCTAGTCTCGATTAAATCTTTTAAAAATATTTTATTTTAAAATGTTACCAATTATTCTTCTATAAATTACATTTGTTCAAATTTTGAGTTGAAATTGGTACACTTGTCTTTGGTTGGATGAGTATATTAACTATGTATAAAATCTTCATTGCTAGAGTTTACTATAAATGAGGGAGTTACGTCCTTCTGTAGAATTTGTAAGGCAGGCGGTTGAGACCAGTAAGGGGGGAGGGGAACACTGTTTATTTGTTGGTGAGACGAGCTCATTGCTACTCCTTGCGGCAGTTGCGATAAAATCTATAGTTAAATTCCCTAGAATGCTCAACTGGGCTCCTGGATAAACACCCTTAGGATGGGCCGTTTCCCTCTGCGAAAAAAGGCAAAAATATGGGTTTCTTTTCCAACGATTTGGTTGTGACAATAATGGTATTGAACACTTCAAGTAATATTTGGAAGATGAAGACTAATTCTAGCAGACCATTAGTTTGTTTTTTTAAATAATTTAGTATTTCTATACTTTTTCACGGTTAAATATGTGAACTTAAATGTCATCCTTGATGAATTTACATTGAAAGACTCATAATATCAACTTAAGGTTCACTATAATGGACCTTTAATAATCATAAAGTGTTCACTATAACTCATTATAATAATAAACACAAACCGTACAGTTGAAATAGAAAAGCATGTTTTGCCTCGCTGATGGCAAAATTGCATTGCTACTATTGGGCTCTCGAGGGATGTAGACTTTCCAGCAGTGACTTGGCAGTTTGGAAAAAGATTATCTTAAAGGCAAAAATTCTGATGTAAAAAAGTCCTATCACTAACGTAACAGCCGTTTGCAGTTGCTTACTTCTGTATGATCACAGTAAGATTTCTCTTTCTTTTACCTGCATGAACATCGCCGTGATGAGAATAACCGACCAAGTGACTATTCGTAGAAAAAGCTTGCATGCCCTACTCCAGTCTTAGAAATCCTTGAGATACAATAAACCTCGTTTTATCCGGACCAAAATTATCCGGATACCGATTTTCACGGATCAGCAGAACGATGTGATGGACAGCAAATATTTGTTTTCTGCAGTTCTTACATTGCTGTAGAAACATTAAATGCCGTTCTCTCATGGCAACTCCGGCGATAAACTCATTACAGTCATGTTGCTTACGTATTAGTATCATAGACGTGCAGGCGTGCAGACATGGTTCCCAGTATAAAGCAAAATGTACATACTGTACTGTATTTCAATTTGTTACTGGTCGATCCACACAGAGCGCTAGCGTTGCTAGCTGTCATGTCGCACGCTTTTTATTGTTTATTTTAGTTGCTGCTGAGTTGCGTACGTAGACATTTAAAGTTATACTACAGTTATGAATACGCAGAATACTGAATAGTGCTGAATAAATACTTTCTAGTGTGACAGTAAACGTTATTTAACACTATTTTATTTGGTATAAAGCTTGTTTATTCATATGCCCTTTCTATCCAGACGTTTATCATTGACCAGACCATCTTAGTTTCAAGAATAGAAAAAAAATGTAGCCGACTATATGGATTGCATCATGTACATTCAGCTTTTTGTTGTTCATTTACATAAAAATACTGACTTCGGTCAAGTTTAGCTTTGGTGAAGTATTTTTATCGAGTTATTTCTTTCAGTTCCCAGAATAATCTCACACAAATGGATCAAGGCCGGACTGGCCGCGTGCCTCTTTGAGGCATACATTGCCTATTATATCGTATAGGCGTCTTTTACCGATATTTACCCAAGGTTGGTGTGCTGTATCCACAAAGTTGCAGCCCTGTTAGAGTAGATATCATGGGATAAGCATCATCTCGCAATGAAAATGTTAATGGCAGCCAACATAATTCAACACTCTAGTTCCAAATAAATGACCATGATTGATAAGCTAATGAAAAGACTTATGTAACATTTAGAGAGTCACTTCTTTATACAATTTCCTTGGCAAGGAATGGTTTAGAAAAATCTAAATCAAACATTTTTGGGAAGATGGAATATCAGTTATGTATGATGGCATGGGTTTTGCCTACAATTTACAGAGAGGAAACAGTGTATATGATTTTCTTAATTAAGTTGCTTGTACCTCTGATCCAATAGCATTGCTGAATCAATGATTGTACTAACTCAGGACCCCCATGTAATGAGTAAATGTGATAAACGTCTCAAGTCTTAAGGCTTTTACCTGATATTAGATGGGGATATTTTAACTGTATTTGACAAGAAGGAAATATCAATCCAGTCTCCCCCACCCCAATTCACTATGAGGATATCCTGGTAGAGAAATGGAGACAGTGGGTGATGTGAATAAAACCTAGCAATTGCAAGGTTCATTTCATGTGAATAAAAAAATAGCAAAAGCTTAAACTGTAAGCAATTACTAGACTGGTTAGCAATTGCTACTCGTTTCAGCAAATGCATGTGAATAAAACTCTCCTTTTGCTTAAAAGTTGTAGCATTTACTGCAAAATTAATAAACATGCCCCCTCACATGTTAGAAAGTTCTTAAAGTGACCAGACGTGTTTAAAATGGCTCAGTTTTTACATTTTCGTAAACAGAAACAACCGTGAGCGTGTTGAGTGTCAAATGCAGGGCATTTTGATAAGCACCCGGGTTATCAAAATGGTATTGCAGAGGACCTAGATATCAGTAGATCAACAGTAACAAAAACAATACCCGTTGTTTTAAAAAAAGTAGTGGATAAATCTAAGGAGTGGGTGATATTTCCTACTGGCAGGAAACTTGAAGAAGCGTAAGTAGAATGGATGAGGCGTTTCAACTTTGCAACTGCGTTTGCCGCTATTGACTGCACACAAATTCCTATTTTGAAACCAACTTTAAATGGAGATGATTATGTTAACAGGAAGGGTGTAACCACTATAAATGTTCAAGCTACTTGTAATGCACAAGAAATATTTACCAGTATCGATGCACAGTGACCTGGTTCTGCCCATGACTGCAGAATTTTAAGAAATTCGTCAATTTATGATGTCATGAACAGAGCACAGGAAAATTCCATTATTCTTGGTGATATGGGTTATGGAAAAAGTCTATGATTAATGACCCCCTAAGGAAATCCAATGACACAACAAGAAAAATCTTACAATAAATTACATTCTAAAGAAAGAGTAATAATTGAGATATGCTTCACATAGTTAAAAAAGATCTTCAAAATCCTATTCGTGTAGCAATGGTTAAAGTCCCTTCCATAGTTCTAGCTTGTGCAACTCTGCACAACATAGCAAAACATGTACAAGATGACTTATCTTGGAATGACTCTGAATTGGAAGAAGATAATGGTGCTGGTGCATTTGAAGAAGTGCCTGAAAATGAAGCTGCCAAAAGGAGATATGGTCAAAGAAAACGAGATGAGTTGAAAAATATAATATGTAAACTTATATTAACTTTGGTACATGAGTTGTAAATAAAAAGTTCTAGTGAGTTTAACAGTTCACATCCAACAAATCTTTTCATACTAAAAAAAACAGTTATGTTCACTACTTTATACTAAACAAAACAAACATTAATAGCTACAATTATATAATACTTCCACAGTTTAATTTTAAATAACATAAAATACACTTTTGGGGTCCAACTGATAATGTTCGCTTACAAGTTAAAGTATGTTTTTTCAGCATCATGGACCACGTTTAACTGGTGATCCTCTTTTTGTTTAATTATTTTAATATGATATTTTCTTTTTCCTTCTGCATCTGGATTAACTGTAGTTGTTCTAATAACACCAGTCTTTTTAGGTCTGCATTTCTTGGTTTCTTGAGTTTCAAAAAGCTGTAGTTGAACCTTGTGCCTTTTGTCACTAGTTGAACTGCAAGGTGTTGATATTTCTTCGACATAGGTACCACTTGCAGAAGCGCTTGAAGATTGTGCACTATCATTAGGAGTTCCTGCACTTTAGGCTACAGGAATCTTTGTAAAAGTTGGGTTTTTATCAACTTCTAAGAACATCAGTAGCTTTTTTCCCAATTTTTCAAAATATTTTTTTGTTTCCAGTAGTGTTTATATCACTTTTCTTCTTAACATCCTGCTTTAGATTGTGTATTTTCTTTTTTAGGTTTTTAATAGTTGTCTCTTTGCCAAATACCTTCCGATATTCCATAATTAATTAAAAATAGGCTTGTTCTTTTTGTTTTTTATAATTGGGTACCTGAAACTTATTTAATACAATAGGATATTTACTAATAAGCTCCACAACTACTTCCAGTGGTAATTAGCACAACATTCTTCCTCACCATCGAAAACATCACTCTCAGATGAACTCATAATTACAGAAACAGGTGACCTGTATGAAGACCAGACCACAAATAACATACTAATCGACTAAACACCACTGGATAAAACCAGGAATTCCCAACAGGAAAAACCAGGCAATTGCTGTTTAGTTTCAACACATACTACTTAGCAGTAGCAAAAGATTATTCATCTGTATTCAAGCAATTGCTATTAGAAAAACCTTTTACTTTAAGCAATTGCTTTTGCTTTTACTAAATGCTTTTAGCAATTGCTAAGTTTTTATTCATATCACCCAGTGTTCTTAGTGGCGATGACCACGGTTTACTCTTTATTAAGGAGATGATACCATTGAAGTAATTGTGATTTACTATTGTGGTGATATTTCAATTACTGTGTTCTTTCAATTTGTTTGGGACAAATCTTGTACATGAAACTCATATTTGTACCATGTAACATTTTGCTGCTCGGTTGGGGGGGACAGTGACTATCCTCATCCACTCGCATGGAACATAAAATAATTATATTTATTTAGAAAATTAGCCTATAGGAGGTATTAAAGCCATATGTAGGTTGGAACAATGTAATTTGTTCATAAAAATTAAAAATCAATAAATAGAAATAAAATACTAAAACAAATATACAATAAAAATAATTAATTTTTAACTATTTTTAAAAGTTAACTAAAGAACTACAAATATGTTCTTTTTAACTTCTTTTTTGCTGACTTGATATTAATATTGAGGTTTTTTAATTTTGTTGGTAGTATGTTGAAAAATGTTATTGCATAATTAATCCGTTCAATGGTAACTGTAAACTTTTATAATATGTATTGTTTGAGTTATGTTGGTATTAATTTTTAAAAACTTCATAATTATAAATAATGTATTTCAATACAAATTCTTCTTTATATTAATTGGTTTTTCTGATCATGTTCTTCAAGTCTAATAATTTGGTGTATTCTATTTTGTAGTGTACATGATTGTTTGAGTAATATACCATGTAGTACTCCCCATATAATTATATCATACATTGTAATACTTTGGTAAAGACTATTGTATCATTAAATTCTTCTTTTTCAGTATTTGCTGTAGTCTTTAAAATACCTATGCAGGTGTTTCAATTGTTTTACTATATAATTGATGTACAAATTCCACCATAAAACACAGTCAAATGTTATACCAAGGTATTTAGTATTACTGACTCTCTCTAACTGAACACCGTTTATCTTTATAATACTTTTATCAGAAATTCAATTTTTATGATTTCTAGAAGTTATGAAAATATATTTTTTATATTGTGTGTAAGTTTGTTTAAGGGTTTTGGCCCAGGCACCCAGTTTAGAGCTCTAAGAAATTTAGTTCTAGATTTTATTGCAACTTCCGCTAAAGGTAGTAGATATCCTGACTCACTAACAAACAAGTAGGCACAGTAAGGATCCACTAGTGGAGGATGTGCATTTAGAACCCCCTAGTTAAGGGTTTACGGTAAGGACCCTTAAATAGACAATATATTTTATTTACATGATCATGGAAATCAGTGGTAGCGTCATACAAATTGGATTCATTACAATAAAAATTACCCCTACAATAAAAGCTATATACAAACAAGCCTCAAAGCAGAATGCTTTCAATCTTTCTGTGATGGTGAATACAAAAACAAAAACTTTCTGCAAGTACTAAATTATTGTACCAATAACGTAAAATATCAATTGGGAAAAAACATTAGTTATGCTGTATATTTTCCAACTATAGAATGTAGCCTAAATGTTTCAATGAGTAACATTGGTACGTTGGTAACCCACCCGCCCACCCATACACGTACAGTGGTATTGACCCACCCTCCCGCCCATACACGCACAGTGGTATTGACCCACCCGCCCACCCATACACGTACAGTAAATAATAAGATAGAAAACATTGCTATTAATTAAAATATTTAAAAAGTTTTTTTGAATGAATACATCACATTATTAGAATATTTTTTTTTACTTACGTTCAAACTCAATAGACAAATAAGAAAGATAAAATAAAGTAATTAATTACAGTGTTTAATGGTTTTACTTTTAATATTTGGAGAAGAAAAACATTGAGTGGAGATAAGCTTATTACCTTAGTTTTCTAAAGTTTTGGTCAAATTCAAAGGATCGTAATAATTCGGATTATTTATTAAATTAAACAGAGAACATAAAGAAATTTTCTCTGGCAATAATAAATAAATAGTAAATTAATAATTGTTTAAAAGATATTACTAAAAAGAGAGGAATGGATGTGGCGTCCCTTACTTGATAAGTCAAGGTCGTTGTGAGTAGAAAGCTGAAAACAATATTTGAGACGAACTCATTGCCAGCGAGTGATTCTATATAATTGAACTATAGATTTTATTTGGAATTTTTATTTATTCACTGAAGTATTGATCTTGTTCTCTGTCCAAAAATTAATTATTTTGTTTGATAAATATCCTTTGTTCACAGCATTATGATTAAATTAATAGATAATATAAAATATAAGATTATATTTTACTTATTAGTTTGTTTGTACTATTACTTTTATACATTTGTTATTAAAATATTACGTTTTACCGTTTGTTCCAAGATTGAGCTGCGTCTTCTAATCAAGTAATTAATTACTCAGAATGGTGTAAACCTAATGTTTTTATCCTCAATTATATGAATCATTCCCGAATGTTTAATGTAGAAGTAAAATACTAAATTAAGCTATACAAACTCTGTTTATTTATGTTTTATTCCAGTTTATTTGACTAAGATTATAACGATGACCGCTAATTCACTGGTGACAGATGCAAATGTCAATTATTTTAGTATGCACTTGAACTTTTTAGTTCATTATTACATAACCTGACCGAATTCCGATAAGCTGCCTGACTTACTAGCAGCAGCTGTTGGACTGTACTGGACTGAAATAAATAACCAATATTTCCGTTGCTGACGTGTACATCACATAACGTCCTGGGTTATGTCATACATAATGTTTTTTAAGATTTTTAAGTAGTATTTTCATTACTACAAACAATGCACTCTCCAGAGGAAGCCATTATTAATCAATGATAATGTAACTGAATTGAAGTTGTTATCATTACTCAAACACGATGATTCGATCGTAATTGGAAAGCAGGATTGGAGAGATGGGTAATTCAAGAACGATCGAGTGAAATGAACTAGTCAGCTTAGTGAATGAGTGAACAACTTCGTTCGTTATGATTTGAACTAGTTCAGTTCCAAGTGAACATCAGAGGTGGGAAGGACCACTGACAAAGTCATTAATCATAATTATTTATTTTTATCAATGTTAGTGATAAAAACGGAAAGGTTGGTTGAAAAAATTTACAAGTATAAATAATAAAAACGTGTCTATGAAACAAAACTCTTAGCAAATTTATAAATAACTCCAACTGTCGCTTGTACAAGCCGTTGTTCGTTGAACTAGTTTATTCATCTAGTTGATTAAAGTAAACAATACGGTTGTATACTAGTCCTGCAAATGAACTACCTTTGCCCATCTCTAGAATGGTGTAGTGTGATAAGCGTTTATGCGAACTTGAACATGCATTGAAGGTGACCATCGCCTGACTTTTGTCTTACTCCAATTAGCTGTTGTTCATTTTGTAATATCACAATGCCACTTATTATTCTGAATCAGTCAGTACATAGTTTGTTATTAAGTTGCACTACAAATACGGTTCTAATTAATTATTTGTACACAAATCCAGATATCGTTCTGCAGAAATTAATAATTTAATTTTGGTGTACGGAAATAGTTTCTCAAGTAGACGATTTCTTTCTGCAGCCGTCTCTTTCGTTCTGCGACAATGTCGCCCTGTCACACGTTATTCTGCTTTGAGTCAAACAAGTATATAACAAAAAAGAAATAAAAAAAACCAAAGACATATCTACACAACAAGATTTAGGTGGGATGATAACACTTTTATAATAACTTCATATAAAGATGTGAAACGTTTTTATAAAAGGTTTTGGACAAATTTGTTTGTTATTTTTAGTGGAAGTATTGGATCAGTGTCCAAAACAGTATCGCAACGCTATCAATACCAACGATACATCCCTGTTGTCAGATAAAGATACAATCACCACGTCTAAATTTATTCAAGTGCTTTTATTATTCTGTGCGTTCAGTTATCGCCTGCATTCAGTGCAATACAATGACTCCATCTGTGAGTAAGGTTTGGAACTTTTTTAGAAAACAAAGTGATAAAAGTGCAGTGTGTAAAGAATGTTGAAGAGAAGTTAAGTTCACAAAAAATAAAGTCTAACTCTGTTAATAAAGAAGCAGGAAGTACTACTTCGGTTTGTTTTGTTGTTGAACTTGAGGCTAGGTCTAGTTGTAGTAGAGAATCTAATTAAAACATAACCACAGTTCTTGTTACTAAAAAAAAAAAACAACTGTAAGACCGCAATCTGATCTTATTTCACCTATCGCATAGTCTTTTAAAAAGGCATCAGTCTTTTCAGTAAGTGACACACGCTAGGCCTATTCAAAGATTGTACAGTGCCTCTTGTATTTTATTTGTAAGGATAACGGACCATTGAATTTGTAATTGAGGGTGAAGGGTTGAAAAGATTATTTCACAAGTTGGCACCTGCTTTTAAAATACCTTCAGTATTTTAAAAGCATGGCTTTAAAAAGCCAACCTCAGTTCAAATACGAAAGTGTGTCAAACAGGGTTAGAAATTAAATTGGAGAAGCAGAGAATATAAATACTTCATTGGATGTCTGGACAGAAACAATGTCGGAGAGAGCATTTTTGGGCATGACTGCTCATTTCTTAATGGGTACAGATATTGTCTTAGTTGATTAAACAGCTGAAGTCGAACCATACTTGAGCGAAACAATAGTAAAGATTCTAGAAGAGTGTGGTATCGAGAAGGACAAAATTGTATGTGCTATAACTGACAAAGGGGCTAATATTGTAAAGGCAGTCCAAACAATACTTGTAAATAAACATCTTCCATATTTTGTCCATACTATCAACGTGGTTACCACAGCAGCAGTTTGGCATCCTGATATTGTCAAATACGATTAAAAAGGTGCGACACATTGTTAAACACGTCAAATATAGTGTAAATGTGTCTGATAAACTCAGGAAAATTCAAGTTGAGAGTGGCGTTGCTGAAGGTTCTGTAAAAAAGTGTTATTAGATGTTAGTACCTGATGGAATTTTACATTTTATATCATAGGGCGTTTTCTATCTTCATTGAAAGTATTGAGTCAACTCTTGATAGAAAACCCTGGCTGCCCTGAACTACCAAGCAACCAAGAAATCAAAAATCTCAGACAGTTGGCAAGTTTGTTGAAGCCGTTTGAATATGTCACAAATGAAATATCAGGTGAACAATATGTTACCATATCTAAGATAATTCCATTGGTCTATAATCAGTCTTAATAATCAGCTGATTAATTTTTAGCCAACTAGCCAAAGTATTAAATATGTCAAAAAAGAGTTTAGTGTCAGAAATGGCTTAACGAATTGGTAATGTGGAGCAAAACTCTCGATTAGCCATTGCCACAATACTGGACCCGAGATTCACGAACATTTACTTTCGAAACGTTGTTGCATGTTCAATAGCTATTAATAATCTGAAAAATGCATCTTAGGTTTTTAATGACCGAATGAAGGATTGCATATATTCTTCTAGTGGTTCTTATTGCATATACTCTTTTTTAATGGGTCCTCATTGCAAACTCTTTTCTAATTAGTCCTTATTGCACACCCACAACTATTGGGTCCTTTTTGTAGCCCTTCCACAAGCGGGTCCTTATTGCATACTCTCTTCTAGTGGGTCATTATTCCATGCTCTCTTCTAACGGGTGCTTATTGCAAACTCTTCTCTAGTGGGTCCTATTTGTACTCCTTCCACAAGTAGGTCCTTATTGCATACTCTCTTATAGTTGGTCCTTAATGCACTCTATCTTCTAGTGAATCCCTATTGCATACTCTCTTGTAGTGGGTCCTTATTGCATATTCTCTTCTAAAGGGTCCTTATTTCATACTCTCTTCTAATGGGTCCTTATTGCAAATCATCTTCTAGTGGGCCATTATTCCATGCTCTCTTCTAATGGGTCCATATTGCATACTCAACTATCGCATACCCCACTAGAGTGTGTTATATTCAATCGGCGGCTCAAGGTCTGGATGGAGTAAAAATTCTTGTGTGCAGTATATATTCTTATGGAAGGCGTATAAATAGGATCTAATAGTTTTGGGTATGCAGTAAGGACCCACTAGAGAGAGTATGCAATAAGGCCCCACTAAAAGAGAGTATGCAATAAGTACCCATTAGAAGAGAGTATGCAGTAATGACCATCTAGAAGAGAATGCAATAAAGAGCCACCAGAAGATAGTTCGCAATAAGGACTCACTAGAAGATAGTTTGCAATAGGGACCCAGAAGAGAGTATGAAATAAGGACCCACTAGAAGAGAGTATTCAGGAAGGACCCACTTGAAGAAAGTATGCATTAAGGACCCACTAATGGAAGTGGTACAAAAAGAACCCAATAGTTGTGTCGGTATGCATTAAAGACCCACTTCAAGGGGATGTACATAATGGACCCATTAGTTCGTTTGCATGTTGAACTTGGTAGTGGAGGCTGTGAAACAAGTAGTCATTAGTGGTGGTTGTGCAATAAGGACCCTCAAGTGGAATTTATGCAATAAGGGCCTTCTAGTGGAGGGTGGACATTAAGGACACACTAGTGGTCGGTGTACAGAAAGGATCCACTAATGGAGGGTGGGTAATGGTCTAATGAGGACTCACTAGTGAATGGTGGTCAGGTAAGACCCACTAGTGTGAAGGATGTACACTAGTGATCCTTCTAGTGGAAGGATCACTAGTTGAAGGTGTGAAATAAGGACCCTCTAGTGTAGGTTGTGCAATAAGGATGCCCTAGTGGAGGTTGTACAATAAGGACCCACGAGTGGAGAGTGTGCAATAAGAATGCACTAGTGATGGGTGTACAGTAAGGATCCATCAGTGGAGGGTGTGCAATAAAGATGCTCAATTGTTGGTTTTGTATTAAGGACGCTCTAATGTAGGTTTGTGGAACTCGGCCTACGGCCTCGCGGGAGATAGTTCGGCCTGCGAGTCTCGCAAGGCACTCTGCTACAGTCCCATTCGTGGATCTTGGACACTCAGCCTACGGCCTCGCCAGGATTCTTAGCAGTATGACTATGGATTTTGGGTTTTGGGGCAGTGGAGCCCATAAACATAGCCTTTTCTAAAATATGATGGTATATTAGTAATTAAGAGAAGAATACCTTCAATATGGTACCCCATTTGGGTGTATTTGTTTAATATTACCCAATTTTGGGTTTTGGAGCATATATTTTTTATTATTGGGGGGGGATACTAAACGTTGTCTCTTCAAAAATATAATGGTATAATGTGATTTAGGAGATAAATATCTATAGTTTGATGCCCTACTTGGGCGTTTTATTTTAGTATTACTCTTTTTTTTGTTTTAGGAATTTTTTTAGACATATACCCTTTATTATTTGTCATTTTAAAAATCTGATGGTATATTTGGATTCAGGAGAAAAATAGCTCTAAAGTAATGCCCCATTTATTCAAATATTTAACATTTTCAAAAATTTTTGTTTTTGGTCCCCCAATTCCTCAAATTTTTTAGATTTAAAACTGAAATTCCTATATAAGGTGTGCGTTTAATACGTGTGTAGAACTGTGAAGTTTTGAAAATTTTACTCAAGCTATTACTCTTGATAGGTCATAAAAACTACTTTTTTGCGATTTTTCCATACAAAATACACTGGGGGTGTTTTGGGATAAAAAAGGTCTGCCATCTTGTTTATGAGTAAAAAAATAAAACTTTTTTGAATTATTCTGGAGGTTTCTGACTGAGAGCTTCAATTCAAGTATACTTTTTATGGGGGTAGGACGCTGGGAAGTGCCTCAACATTTAGTGTCAGTCAGTCGGTGAGTCAGTACATTTAGCTTTATAGTATATAGACTAGGGGACACCCCTGCACGCTACACGCATTAACCCTATAATTCGCTATGCTTGTGAGGTAAGCTCAGCATGATGCTGGGAACTCTACCTATAGCCACTTTGTGGAACTCGGCCTGCGGCCACATGGGCGAGCTCGGCCTACGGATTCGCCAAGATGCTCTGCTAAAGACCCCTTTGTGGAACTCGGTCTGCGGCCTTGCGGGAGAAAGTTTGGCTTGCTGCATCACTAAGACACTCTTCTACAGTCCCATTTGTGGATATCGCATTTCGCCTCGTTAGGAAGATTGGCCTACAACCCCACCAGGCTTCTTAAGCAGTTTTCTATGTATTTTGGTTTTTGGGGCAGTGAAGCCCATAAACATAAGTCTTTTGTAAAATCTGATGATATATTTGTAATTAAGAGAAGAATGCCTTTAATTTGATACCCCATTTTGTGTATTAGTTAAACATTGCCCAATATGCTTACAAAATTGCATATTAAACGTAATTTCATTGAAAAAAATATGTAAAAACTCGGCTTACCCAGGTAACAATTGTCTTAAAGAGAATAGATCCATAGATCTAACAAGGAATTAACGTTAGTTGTAAATATTATGTGATTATTTATAAAAAGTGTGCTGTCCAGAAAATGTTTATTGTGATTTTTTCTTTATTGTTTATTTATTTTATTTATAAAATATAATCTTCCAGATTCTTCTCTGATACACCCATGATAAGAATATCTATAATAGAGAAAAATAATAGGCACCTTAGGTAAAGTGCCTCTTCAGGAATTCCATCACAAATACATTACAAACAAAAATTAACTTTCTCCTTTTCTTAATACAAAAAAGTAAATATTTTTATTTTTAAACAAACTGTAATTTCTAATTAAAAAAATAAATAAATATTATAATGTATACTAAAGTTTCTGTGGCTCTCCTCATTGTTTATACCATCCCCTAAAATATTAATCTTAATAACCTATACAAAAATGATAGATATAACATATTTACAAATAGAATCTCAAGAAATATTAATACAACTTACATTAAAATTAAAAAAAGATAAGGTCTTCCCTATATATTTTAGTGTGCATTTACAAAACAATATAAGATAATACATCGAGACAATTTTATCTGAAAATTATGTTTTTCTCATTATTATGTTAGTACTTTTCTTATTTTTTAAGAACTAATGTTAATAGTTTGGAGATAACGTTAATTGTAAGGAAATAACGTTAATAGTTAGGAACTAACTACAGTAGAATGAATAGGGAACTAACGGTAGGAGTAAAGATATTTTGATTATCTACGAAACCAATGTTGGGGCTCGAAAATATATATTGTGATTTTTACTTATACACTATTATGTTGCGTGTTTTATTATTTTTAAGAACTAGCGTAATAGTTAGTAAACAACGTTATAGTTAGAACTAACGAGAATTTATTGGGAACTAACGATATGTGTAAAGAAATTTTCTCAATAAATAAAAGTGTTCAGGCTGGAAATCCTATTTTGTGAAGTTGACATACCCACTTTAAATGCGGGTTATTTTAATTATTTTGTAGGGGCTAATGATACTTGTAGGGTGGTGTTACGATGTAGGGCTACAAGTGGTTAACATTAGGTCAGTTTCTCAGACCCAAAGAAGTGAAACAGGTAATAACTTGTAGCCGTTCTGGTGCCGTGACTTAAAAATATTCTAAAAGATGGCGTCAAGAATTTTGCATAGCTACTAAACAATATACTATTTACTACGAAAATACGCAATAGTGACCCAACCTACAACAATTTGTTAGTAATTTTAAATATCATTTCCAAAATAAGATAAATAAACACGGAAACGTATGTATACAGGTGATTCATGACGTTTCCTCCCACTTCAACAGCACAGTCTACTTCTAAAAATAAAGAAAAAGAGTTATTTAAACATGGGCTCGAAAATGCTGCGCTAGCGAATTACAGCCAGTTAAACATTTCTGTAAGATTCATGGATAAAGAGTAAAATAACATTGTACACACTTAGGAAAAGATAAATTAGGATGGACGTGTCATAACTTGTTATGTAATTTGACATGAGAACCCATTATTTACATAAGTATACATTATTACTTGTTATTGTATTTTATAGTAGGTGGCATTTTGAACATGATATTCAAACGTTGTTGAGGGACAACAGTCCAAAAACCTATGGCAAATATAAATTTAGCAGTTTTTAAGTAATTTGCTGTTAAATAATGCACTAAATTAGGGCAAGAAACTCCGTTTTTTATGTTTATGTAGAATAATTTTGTTAAATGAGTCTTAAAACTTGCGAAGCTTACATATAATTAGTAGAGAATTTGATTCTAAGAAGATTGATGTAAGCTATGTAATAAAATACAGAAAATAACATCGTAATGTTTGAGTCTAATAAATAGATTATTTTTGTATTATTGATTATTATTTAAGTGTAGTTTTTTTTTAAATAGTGCACAAAATAAATAACATTCAATATTTGTTATTATTTTGGGGCTTCAATATTTGTAACTTATTGAAGCCCTGACTGAGCGTATTTCATTTACTGACGAGGCTCAATTCACTAGAGTTGGTGTCAAAAACTTGCGTAATGAGCACTTATGGTCAAAATAAAATCCCCATGAGGTAGTTGAATATAATTTTCAACGCCTATTTAGCGTTTAGTTTAGTGTGGTGTTTTACACAATCAGCTGATTGGTCCGTTCATATTACCTGGCCGTTTAAATGCTAAATTTTATTTGTACTTCCTTTAATAAGAGTGCCGCAGCTGTTTGATGTACCTCCAGCATGATGCAGCACCACTCCACTTTTCCTTGCACATTACCTCAACTAATGGAGGGCCTCAGTCTAAGCCACCAAGGTCGCCAGGTCTACAAGACAAGAGTTAATTCATTGGAACAATTAGTTAGTTGGCTTTATTATGGATTCGGACACATACAGTAAATAAAAGAAAGTCCTGGTAAATTAAGGAAAGCGACACAAGCAGTGCACAAACGTGCTTTAAGACGCGTTGATTATGATGGCCTCATTTTTTAACAGTGATTATAAAAATGTGTGTAAAATTAGGCCCAACCAATTATATTCACACTAAATTACTTATGTATTATACTTAGTTTAGTTTAGTTTAGTTTAAAAGGGGATATATAGTTGGTCCAGCCAACCCTTGCAACGAAGCCTATGGCTTTTTGTGCCAATCCCGGTGCCTAATCGTCGTAAAGCTGGCTGCCCTTGACCAAGTCAAGGAGCTTCTTCACTAGATTGGTAGTTTCCAACTGTCCCAGAGGTGAGCCTTCAAAAAGTGCTCTTCTTCTGGCACCAAGAGCCTCACACTCCAAGACAATGTGTTCCGCCGACTCATCGTCCTCCCCACAGAGGCGACAGATGGGATCCTCCGCAAAGAGTCCCACTGTTCTTAAATGCCTCCGGAATTTGCCGTGGCCGGTGATGAGTCCCACCACCAGCCTAACGTGCGATTTGTTTAATCCAAGAAGTGACTTTGTCAACTTCTGGGAGGGCTTCTTGACAAGAACCTTGCCGAGTCTTTGCCCTGGGAACCGCCGCCATCTTTCCAGATGTCTGGCGCTGACCCAGTTTTTAATTGCTGCTTTGGCAGCTGCAATCGAAACGCCGCAGGCCGGCTCAGGACCAGTGAAGGGCTTGAGAGCCCCCTCCCTAGCCAAGGCATCAGCCTGCTCGTTGCCTTCTAGTCCCCTATGTATTATACTTAATAAAGTTAACTTTTGTACTCATGTATGTTTTGTTTTTTACTTAGCATACATCAATCTTCTCTGAATCAAATTATCTACAAATTATGTATGAAAATTATTATACACTAATCATAAAAAACGGAGTTTTCCCCCCCAATTTAGCGCATTTAATCCCAAATTACTTAAACCTTACTAAAGGTACAGTTCTGAAATCTATTTTTTAGCTTTCTCATATCAAATTACTTAAGAAATTATGACACTTCCGTCCTATTTTATCTTTCCATAAGTTGTGTACAATGTTATTTCCTTCTTTATCCATGAACCTTACCAAAACATTGAACAGGCTGTAATTCGATAACCTACGTTTGTATTACATCTTTCTTTATATTTAGTGTTAAAATATGCTGATGAAGTGTTGGGAGAACGTCATGAATCACCTGTATATACACGATTGGTTTTTTGTTGTTGTTTTTGCCAAAACATACAAAATGCTAAGCATGCTTTGTCAGTTTATATCTGTCCATGCATAATAATAATTACAATAACATAGTTCATTACTTCATTCTTCTCTAAATACTACATAAGCTTGACGAAAACATGCTTAATACTAATGTTTTTAATGTTAATAGTCCTATATCACGTTTTAATGATCATCATATATCATTAATATATACGTTAATTAGTATAGGGTATGCACTTTAATTAACATGGGGCATGAACAATATTTTGAAGGTTTAAAAAAATGTTCACTGTCTGGAAACATATTTACACTGTGGATCTCTTGATAACGGCAGATCACATTATGCATTGTATTGTGTATTCATAGAATTGCATTCCAAAGAGTACCTGGAACTGGAAAGACTGCGAGATAAGTTATCGGTTGGGCGAGTGGACTCACTACTCAGCATGTTTTACTCTGCTTACAGTATTTGTCACTGTCAGTCAGCAGGTCGAGGAGAGTTAACTAGTTGATAAAATGACAGTTACACGTGATAATGAAAGGGAGTGTTTGGTTTAGTGGTGCACGTATAGAATGAGCGAATCGAGTGCGAACAGCTCGGTAGTTGGGTCAATCGGGGAAAATGAATATTGTTTTTTAAGTGACATAAACGAAATTTATCCAGGTAAAATAATTGGTACAAAATAAGGATTAGCGCATTGGTTATTGTTAAACAGTTGTTTTAGTTGAAATGTTGTAAATGGTGAAAGTGGGCTTACTTTATCAGGTTTGGTTATTTAACCAACATTATTTTAAAACAATTCGTATTGAATGTAATAACGTTACTGCTGACGCCTGTTGTCCACCGGTAGTTCCTATCACTCACTTACGGTACATTCACAAACATTACCTTTGTTTTTTTAACCCTAGATAATCAAAAGGATTTTGTTACTTTGGAACTCCCAAGTATACAAGTATAATAGTTTTTGTTCGTTGTCTGCTAGTTCATTCAAGAGGAAGATAACCTTTATGCTACTACCCATTCACGTACAATGGTACTGAACCACCCTCCGACCCATTCACATACGGTGGTATTAATCCACCCTCCCACTCATTCAACTACCACTGAATCTCAGAACCTGCTATCAAATGAATCAGTATCACATCCAATATAACGATGTACCCACGCATACACGTACAGTTGTAGCCTAGTGTAAAAATAAAAAAAAAAAAACTAAATATGCTTCAAAGGTACATTTTGCATATTTTGTTTCTCCTCAAAAAGTGTACATTTACATACTACTATCAAAACTCACATACCAATCTAGTAAATAATTATTACCATGAAAAATGAAAATATTTGAAAATATTGTACAGAAATTTGAATCCTCCTTAGGAGTACTAAAAGGTTTTTGTCAAAAATTCCAAGGTAGCCAAATTGTTTAGAATTTAGTGCACTATAAGAATATGTTGTTATGTTGGTTTTTTTTGGGAATTTTTGTTTTAATAATACGCAAAAATGTATATATGTGCAAAGTTACAGTATGACCATTGTAGGTAATCAACTAGTACATATAAAAATTCCAACATATAATCATTGAATAGACAAGAAAAAGTTGTTCAGGAAAAAATAGTCATATTGTATCCTAAACGCATTTATATATTTTTTGTTTATTGAGAAAAATAAAAATATTACCACGGAAACAACAAAATTCAGTAAAAAAATGCATAACAATTCAAAAATAAGGGGTAAGCATAATTTTTTATAATTTTTTACTGCATGTACTTTATTAGTACAATTTATTAGCTACAATAAAATGTAAAATATATGAAAATATTCCACTAAGTTTAAAAGTTATAACCCCATAACTTTGCGTGCGCATGTTGTGTAAACGGCACTTGAAAAACTGTGCACATTATAGGCATAATAAAAAATATAAAATAATATTTAGTATCTAGAACTTGATACATGTCATATTTCTGATTAGAAATATACTAAATTTGTTAGATTAGTACAATAAATAACTTAGTAACTTAACTTTTTTTCAACAGTATAAATTATGCCGTATTTGGCCGTTGGAAAAATCATTCAAACAAAGGTATACAGAAACATATTTTGTAAAATAACCAAATCAGCTAAGACATTGCTATTTGTTTTGTTTGAGACTACTTCATTCTCTGTAGACTGACCGTTGGTACGCCTAATTCCGTCTTCTGGTTATTGTACAGTCATGAGGCAAATATGGGTCATTTTTCCCACTCCCGACCATTGAGCGGAGTCGACTTTGTCAGCCGAGAATTGAGCGGAAACTTCTTGTTGCAAGTTTTAATTTTGTTTCTTACGTTTATAAAATTGCATAAAATTTATTAAAAATGTGAAATGTATAGAAAAGAACATTCTGCGTCTATTGGTACCAGCGTTGTGATACTTGCTTGATGATAAACTTATATTTTAACAGAACAGCATCAATTATGCCGATTTTCACTATCTACAGTAAAAGCGGGTTTTCTCAAAACCTTCATAAAATGGTCTAATTCTGGAGAAAAATGAAAAGAAATGTTGGGGGAAAAGTCAGTTTTCCCAAAAAATGTGTTTTTATCCATTGAAATTCGACCATTTTAATTGGTAATTACAGCATTGTGGGTACTCACATTTTGGGAATTCTCACCAGATCACTAGTATAACTTAACTAGACCTAACATAACAGTAACTATTCGATATAGCACATTACGCATTTTAAAAGTTTTTATTCTCAAAATATACATATAATGGGCTAATGCTAAAGTACTTGCAAACATTTTGGGGCGAAAAGCCGGGAAAACTTTATGAAAATGAGGAAAACAGAACTATTCTTTCGTTCCTAAATCCATCGTTATTGGTGTAAATATATTGTCGTGGGTACTCAAATTAAAGGGAATAGCGTCCTGATTACAAATATGGCAAGGGATTTGCAATTGAAGAATTATTAAGCGTGTTATAGCCGGAAATGAGCTGGTTTTAGGAAGATTGTTAGGTTAGGTCAACGAAAAATAATTACTGTAATAAAGCCAGTCTAATCCATCGATCTATTGCCAGCTGAGTGGCGGGCACGCGGTCCGACGCCTGCACGACTGGTGGGATTACATTGAACATTTCATAAGGCACACTTTCTTAGCATTATTATTTAGAGTCCAAGGCACAATATAACACACTACCTTAGTATTATAGTATCCTATTGTCAGTATAGTGTTTATACAACATACGTGGATATTTATTTACTCTAATGTGAATGGTTGTAAATAAAGAACGCTTTTTAACGGCGACCTCTTTATTTACTGTTCCACTTTAACACAGTTGAATAGTATATTAAAATGTTATTTACAATGAATGTCAATTTTTACTTTTTCTATTCACTTATACTACAACAATCATCTTCCATATTACTAAAGTAAGACATTTAGTCTTAGTCTAAGCCCTTGTTTATTGGCAATAATGCATTGGGTTTTATTGTCTTTAGCAATGTGGACACAAAATACTGTACACATTATGAACACTATATATTTTATTATCTTAACTATATAACTATTTTCACCAATATCATTGTTGCTAACATGGCCTATAAATGTATTCTTTTTTTAAAACTCCCCAACCGAATCCCACCCTTATGTAAATCTAGAACACCCGTTCTGTATTTAGTTATTTATATACACTATATAAACGTAGGCCTACAATATATTATATATTGTCTTGCTCATATTGTCATTGTTGTTAAGTGAGAGAGGACTTTATAGCCCTAAATTTGACCCTAAATAAAAGCATTTTCATCGTCATAGTTATTATTCCTATTCAGCTAGGTATTAATATATTAAATGTGTTCGCCAAATATTATGAAATAGGTGTTACCTGTAATCACAACAGGTGAAATTAATAATTTTAATAAAATGGGAAAATTTTATTACATAAAAAACAATACAGACTGTATTTAATATATGAAATAAAATAAGGTGAGGTATTGATTTACTGCAGCAGTTTTAATGTTAAAAAAGATAAATAACATTTGATCTTGAAAAATAAAAGTTGGACAATTTAAATTGAATGTGATGAATTATACATTTAAGTATGCTTGAAAACAGTAACAAGTATGTAATTACAGTATAGTTTCCTATTCTACTATTTATTTAGAAAAATAAATAGGAAATTACTTAACGATGAAAGGACATTTCACAGTTCCTAACAGAACGACTGTTACAGTTATGGGCGGCACAGAAACACACTATTGCAGCCTAAAATTACAATAATAGCATACATCTTTATGAGGCGGTGAGTACCGAGTCCCACCAGTTGAGAGAAGCGCCGTGCCGTTTTTGAGACAAGCCTTGCGGCGGGAGTTGGCCATCCAGTTCTCTTATATAGATCGTTGGTCTAACCTTACTAAACTCAATCCAACAGAATGTAATCTAACCTTACCTAAAAAAAACCTAACCTATAAAATCAACTTTATCCAAATAAGCACTTTTATGGTGCTAACACTCTTAATAATGGTTTAAACATTCTTCAAAACCTTCTACATATTCTTGATATGGACAAAATTATGTAAAATTTGAGTACCCACAATGCTGTATTTTAGTAAAACAAAACCTTTTTCAAGTTTTCCTCTTGGTTAAACTTTACCTCTTGGCAGGCCCGCGGTTTGCGTGTAACGCGCTATGGGCCTAGGCCCGATCTCCGCCCCTCCCCCTTCCATCAACTGGGTTTATAAAATGGGTTTATATATGAAAAAACTTCAAATTCAACCAAATTTAGCTTTTATTTCAGGTGAAACTACAAACATAAATACTCAAAACTTTACATGATTGGTCGTTTCCTACATTTTTTCTCAGCAAACTCGTTAATGACATCATCAAAGTTCATTTTTAGGGTTACATCACTTTCGGTACACATTATCATTAAATTGTTCAGCTTAGTTTGTTCAAGTGTTGACCTAGTCACTGACTTAATCCTTTTGAGAGCTGAAAACCCTCGTTCAGCCGAGCAGTTCGTCATTGGTAGAGTTAAATAGATCCTGGCTACTTCCAGGTTTGGGAAAGTAGAGACAAGACCTGTTTCAGAACTTCTTAAATACTTGTATGCGTCTCGAAGTCTCTATACTATCAACCTTTAAGAACTGCTTGAAATGAAGGTACTCCTCTCCAAAACTATCCACATCTATATCATTGCAGTAGAATAATGCGAGTCGTTCTGCCTGGGTTTTGATTGTTTGAGGTTCTTTGTCCTGTAATATCAAAACTTTCAGTACTTTTACATTGAAGATGACAGATAAAAAATCAAATAAAAACATATAATACATTATTACCTGTTTGTTACCTTCAATTTAAAAATAATATGTAAAGCTTTCTAGTATTACATTAAGTATTAAGTGAAAATAAATTAAACTAGAATGACAGGACACACATAGTATAAAAATAATATGTTGAAAAGGAGGTTGAAAATTAAAAATATCTTACCTTAAAATTGTTAAATAGCTCAAATCTGTCTCCAAGAGAAGCATAGCTTTGTGTTCTTGTGTCGAGCTGTGCCGTAAGATTGTCAACTATTGTTAAAAAAACTTCTGTCCTAAATCTGGTTTTAGGGTCCATATTCGTGTCAAAACTTTCTCTTTTCTCGTCTGCATCTGCAAATAGTGTTGGTTTCCTGTTTCTTTTGTAGTTGGCAGCTTGCATTCCACACATTTTTGTTGCTTCATTCTCAAAGTGATCAAAGTTGTCCCTCTTTTCTTCTAAGAACATTTTAAGCGTTTGTAATTGTTTAACTGCCGCAAGAAAATCCAACTCTTCTTTTTGTAATTTTGAACTAACTTTATCAATTCTCATTAACAAATCATTCCACAGTACAGTAAGAAAAGCCGTATAAAACTTTCCCAACTGTTTGCTAAGCCCCTCTCGTTTCAGGTGTTAGTGAAACATCTTAAGATAGGGTTTTCAGCACAAGTTCAAACTCTTTATAACCATTAGATAAAGCGTGCACAGCGTCTGCTCTAGCAGACCATCTAGTCTGGCTTATATTTTTCGGTAAAGTGAGCGTGTCACTGTTTTTGTTTTGCTTTCGCCTTTCTTTGTTTTCATTTTTGATACATTCTTTCAACAATCCCCATCGGTAAGTTGACCCTGCGAAGAAAGTAAAAAGTCCTTGTAAAAACGAAAAATACCTAGTCACTTCAGGGCATGATTTTTCGGCTGCAAAAACTCCAACTAAATTCAAGGAATGGGCAGCACACGGAACATAATCTGCTTTGTTATTTTCGGATTTTTTTCTTGCCTGTAGACCTGTGTAGTAACCTGACATGTTAGATGCATTGTCGTAGCTTTGTCCTCGGCAATTTTCAATATCTAAGTTTAGATTTTTAAGTAAAGTTAAAACTGCTTGTTGTAGGCTTTCCGCTTTATGACCAACACCAGGTAAAAGTTGTACGAGACGTTCTTTAGCACACGCATCGTTCAGTGAAACGTATCTTAAAACAACTGCTAACTGGTCGGTGTGCGACACGTCCGGCGTAGAATCAACTATCAGAGAAAAATAATGAGCTTCTTCGAGTTCTTTAATTATTTGGTTTAAGACTTTAGTGCCCATAATTGAAATGAATTCGTCACAGGTGTCAGACGAAAGGTAAGACGCATTGCCTGACCCTTTGTTTCCATATTTCTCTGTATGATGAGATAGGAACGGATCATATTCACTCAAGAGTTCAAGACAGCCTAGAAATAGACCATTAGATAAGGAACCAAATGTTTGGTTGTCTCCTCGGAAAGGAAGGCCTCTCAATACCAAAAATCGAACAACGCTAACTACTCTCGTTAAAACTTTTCTCCAATATTTCACTTATTTTTCATATTGAGATAACAATAAAGTGTCTACTGATGCGGTTTTTTTTCTGTACAAAAATGTACAAATATTTTTCCTGTGGTCACTTGATTGCTCGTGACTTTTAACGAGCACACTTGCGTGTTTCCAATCGTTAAATCCTGTACTAAATGCAGTTTGTTTACTCTCTATCTGAAATAATAAGCATGGGATACAAAAAACACAACCTTTTGATTTGGAATACAATAACCAATATCTGTTATAAAATTCCCCATTGGGTAAAACATGAGAAGATTTTGTCAGATAATGTACGCTTTTTGTCTGGATAAATTCTGACAGAGTTCGAAAAATCAATATTCAAGTTTTGCTTTACGTTTGTAGTTAAGATTGTTTTTAGCACATATTCATTTTTAGTATCCCAAGTAGCCGGGTCATCAAGATCAAATAAAAATGAAACTGAAGATGAGGTGGTTGGCTTTGTACAGCCGGGTTTAAAACTTAAATTTATTGTACCTGTACTTGTACTCGGCAATACCTCACTTACTGAATCATCAGTTTCAGTCGTAACTAGTTCAGCTGATTGATAAACATCGTCACTGCTTCTGGGTTTACATACCTCTTCCCTCGACAGGGTAGGTCCCTCCTCATCCTCAGGGCCTTCTAATGCGACAGTTACTACAGGTACAGTTTTTTGTTCACTGAAAAAACTACTTATTTTAGGGACTTTCTGTAACACTTTTTCACTGTCCAAAAGCTTTTTGGCCGCCCTCTTTCTAAATTCACTACCACTTGGTTTTTTACTCATTTCACAAATCACAGAACAAGCATTTTATTCTACTATTTGTACCATTTATGATAAAAGATCAAACCGAACATAAATACAAATACAATCGCATTAAAATAGTTAGCAAAAACACATCAATAAACTTATTCACAAGCCAACTAATAACATGTCTCACGCGATTGCACAAAACGAACTGACCAAGAAAGACAAAGCAAAGATCAAGTAGCAACATGCAGGCAGTGACAGTGATGAGTCATGCGTGAAGCGGGGGAGTGGGGGGAGGAGTGGAGAGGGTTGGTGGGCGATCCGTTGGCGGGTGATTTTAAAATATGGCGCGCAATCCATTGGCGCGTGATTTTAAAATATTTTCTCTTGTTTGCGCCCCCCTCAATCTTGCGCCCTGGGCCCGGGCCCACCGGGCCCATTTACAAAAGAGGCCCTGCCTCTTGGTTAAACTTTACTTGTCGCAGAAGAAAAATGTTTTCCCCCAAACACTTTTTAAGAGCTTTTAAAATTAGCCCATTATATGAGTTTTTTGAGAAAAAAACTTGGAAAATGCATATTGTGCTATATCAATCAATTATCTTTATTCAGTAAAAGTACATGATACAATTTGAATGGAGTTAATATTTGCAAAGTTTTATAAAAAGATTATTAAAATACGTTATTATTAAATACATTTCACATTTCCTGCTTTGCTACTACTTAACATACAAAGGAAGCTACTTTAATTTTTATATAGTAAGTAATTATGTTAAAAAATCGTCAATTGAATATAAAGGTCTATTCACCAGGGTACTCTCTTAAATTGGTTTTAAATTTCTTAACATTATTTTCTTTTCTTAAATGAATAGGGAGTTGATGGAAGAATTTAATTCCTGAAAACGATAGCTTCTTTTTAAATAGTTGCATCCTGCGACAGGGGAAAGGCATGCTCATCACGGCTTCTGGTGTTATAATGGTGGGTTGAGCCTAGATTAGGTAATTGGCTGCTAATTTGTTTTACATAAAGCACTGTTTCATATACATACTGACCAAAAACAGTTAAGATCTCCAATTCAGAAAAATTATCCTTCACAGAATCTAACCAATGTAAGTTAAGTATAATTCTAATTGTTTTTTTTTTCAATACAATTATTTTATTTGTGTTAACTGTGAAGTGTTGCACCATAGACAATAAGTTCAAAAGATATATGTGAATGTATTAAAGAGAAATATATCATCCTCAAGTTTTTTTTACTGCATATTTTTCACATCTGTCTGAATGCATACAACCCGGAATTTATTTTTTACAAACACCTATGATATGTAAATTATAACTCAGTGAACTATCAATATTCATTCCCAGGAATTTTGTGCACACATGTTCTAATTTATTGTTATCAATTGCAACATTAAATATATTTTTATTATTGTTCGGCACAACTGAGAAATGGATGTAACTAGTTTTATTTGGATTAATTAAGAGATTGTTGGCATTAAGATATTGGTTTATTTCTGATAAACATGTAAATGATGATATTTCAAGTTTTTCTTTATTATTATTGGAGATTTGCACACTTACAACATCAGCATAAAGACTTGTTTAGCTGACTGGCCTACAACTCTTGGAAGTCCATTTAAGTAAATAATAAAGAGCAAAGGTCCCAATATAGAACCCTGCAGAACTCCATATTTTACTTTTTTCCGTGTAGATTGAAAAGTTACTTTTTTACTAGATTTATCAATATAACTGATCTTGACAAACTATTCTCTGCCAACAAGGTATGACTGAAACCAAGTTAAGCATATATCATTTAGACCAAAGTTAGCTAATAGGTGCAATAATTTATTATGCGATACGCTGTCAAAAGCCTTAGACATGTCCATGAAGACTCCAACAGTTGCGTCATCTTTATCAATGGAACTTATTATTGCTTCAATATATTCTACTCCAGCTGTAACAAAATATCTGTTTGGACGAAAACCATGTTGTTCTGCAGCTATAAGTATATTGGTTTCTAAATATTCTGTCAATTGAATTAACATGACTTTTTCAAATATTTTGGAAAATGATGATAATAGTGAAATTGGACGGTAGTTTTTCAAATCTTTAGTTTCTCCACTCTTGAATATTGGTTTTACCTTGACAATTTTTAGCTTGTTAGGAAAAACACCACTAATAAGTGATGCATTTAAAACATGAAGTAGTGGTTTGATTAGAAATGATTTGGAATGCTTAATTATGATACTATTGGAATATCATCGTAATCAGATGAAAATTTACTATTGAGTTACGAAATGATTTTCTCTAATTCTAATTCAGAGATGGTTTTAGGAGAGACACTTCTGGAAACTTCATGGCCATTAAATATTCTCGTACTACAACTATGAGTCAGATTAGGTATAATCTGCTCTTTTACCATGTTACAATAATAATTGTTAAAGGTTTCACACAGTAGAGGGATCACATGCTTCCCCCCTACCTATATTAAAACTAGCATCAAAACAGTCTAGATATTTCTCTTTATTAGAAACTTCATTGTTAATTTCACTCTATGTTGTTTTTACAAACGTTATGTGAGCTACTTATTACATCATCATAATATTTTTGTTTAGTTTGAACTACTTCTGTTTTAAATTCTTTTTTCCTTAGTGCCAAGTGTTGTTTCATTTCATAGCTAGAGGAAGTATTTCTAACAGCTTTACTCATATTTATTAAAGTTTCCCTATTCACAAGTAACTCAGTGTTTATCCAGTTCTTTTTATATTTATTTTCTCTTAGCTTTACTTTAGGAAAAACAGAGATCAAAGTAATAGAAGAAAGTTAAAAAAAATATATAAAATTCTTTATCAAAGTCCGCACAGTAGACTGACATCCAATTCTCATTTTCTAAGAATTTATTTAACAATTCCATATTTGATTTAGAAAAAATTCTACTTGTCTTTGTTATAAATTATTTTTTTTCTGTCATTTTTTTATTTGTAAAAAGAATATTGAGTAACTGTGCACCATGATCTGCAATTGCTGTTACTAAACCAATTAAAAAAATATATATATTTGTATAAGTTTGTTAAAATATTATCAATAGCACTGTTTTTAAATTTTGAGTATCTGATGGAAAATCTACCGTGAAATGCATGTTATAAGATTTAAGGAGTCTTACTAATCGAGTCTTAAAATCAAAATCAAATCAATAAAATCAAATCACTTTATTTGTCGTAAGAATTATTACAAATTATTGACAAAGTCTCTTTACAGCTAAACAGTAAAGTCAGAATTATAGATAAAACTAAATACAATAAATACCTCTATAGAATAAATTAAGTAGTAATTCATTTTGTTTTAAATTGTTATCTTATGCATTTAAAAAACATTGTTTAAATGATAAAAAGGATGAGCAAGCAGCCAGTCATATTTCTTTTTAAAAATCTTAACAGTATATTCATTGAACACAGAACATAGAGAATATACAGGCTCTAGAACATTGAACACCCTGAGAGATAGGACTAAATGACTGTTGAGAGTTTTAATTAGTCGATAGAAAGGTATAGCTGTATTGTTTTTGCCTATAGTATAATGGCAATGGATGCTGTGATTCAGATTGAGTAAATGGGGGCTGTTAAGAATATAGACAAGTACGTCATACAAATACAGATTAATGACAGGTAGAAGGCCAAGTTCTTTAAAGTAAGGTTTGCAATGATCCATAGCATGTAAGCCTTTTTGCACTCTTAATTGTTTTTTTTTTATCAAAATAAGTATGCTAGAACTATTTCTCCACAGCACCAAAACATATAATAATATTTACTGAAAATAGCCAAAATAAGCTGTTCTCAAATAGCTCTCAGGAACTGCAGTTTTAAGTCTTATCACCCTAGAGAGTGTTTTTTAAATGAAATCAACATGTGAAACTCAATAAGGATATTATCATGTGAATTATATATGTTATTGTTATTTAAACTAAAAGTTATAGCTTGAGTTTTGTCATTATTTAATAAAAATCCATTAGATTTAAACCAAGTGCTGGCGGACTCGAGAGAGTCAGTTGCCAAACTATTCAGTTCATTAAGGTCATTACTGAGACTAAGTTGAACCTGCACAGAGTCTAGTTTGTGCATTAACTTAGGCAGATAAGTCTTATATAATGCCCAATAATAATACTTATGAGAAATAAAGTGGCCCCAAATCCGAGCCTTGAGGTACGTTCAAGTTGTAATGCTTATGAAATTTTACCACCAACTTGCACCACCTGGCGTCAATTTTCAAGATATAATTTTAAAAAAGTGAGGGAAATGTCTGAAAGTCCATAGGATTTAAGTTTTATTAAAAGTTTAGAATGATCAACACAGTCAAAGGCTTTGCTCAGGTCAGATAGAGTGGCCTGAGCAGGAGCCTTACTTTCAAAAGCCTGATATATTTTCCTAGAGAGACCATCCATAGAAAGAATTGTAGATTTGCCCCTTCTAAATCCGTATTGTTCAGAGCATAGAGATTATTGCTTAAAACTCAAAAACTTTAGATATACCAGGAATAATAGAAATTGGCCTATAACTACTTGGCTGTTCTATTGGACCTTTTTTAAAAATGGGATCGATTCTAGAAATCTTCAATTCATCAGGAAATACCCCTTCTAGTAAACAATAATTAAAACACATTGTAAGAGTCTGAACTCTACTTTGTGCGATTTTGTTTAACATGTTATTAGCTGTAACATGTTATTAGAAAAGGTTAGAAGCAGTCTTTGTACATAAATACTCATATTTTGATGGGATCAAAACATTTAATATTTGTTAATTAATACATATTTGTTAATTATGTACTTTTTAGGTGCTTCTGAAAATAATATTTCTTGTTGAAAAGTGGTAAAGCATGAGTTAATATTTATTTAAGAAGTCAATTTGCATTCCAATAAACTGTGTTTACCAAAAATTCAAAAACTATTTTTGTAACTTATAGTGGAAAAAATCAAACTTTTTATAAAAATCCCTATTTTTCTAAGAAGAAATCAACACTATTGGCAATCTCACAACCAACCCTTATTAGCCTAGATGGCTAATAAGGGTTGTGGGATGGAACCTACGCTGGAAGATGGCCAAGGATCGAGTCCCTCTTGGGATCGCAAAATCAATGTCTCCAAGTAACCCCGGGCAATCCAAGACTCCATTCACCTTGTACAAAAACAGCATGTCCGCAAGTTTACGTCTTAGATGAAGAGGTTGAATTTCAAAGTCCAGTTGTATATTTTCAATAGGGCCATCTCTATATGTAAAACCCAGCCTGCATCCCAGCATCCTTATGAAACGATCTTGAATATTTGAAAGTACTTCAATGTGACCTAGTTGGTAAGGAGTCCATACAACGGAACCGTACTCCAGAATGGGACGTACAAGTGCTTTAAAAAGCAAGACCAATGTTTGATTCATGCGAAAACTCCTCGTGGATCTAAGGATAAATCCCAAAAGTTTGCATGCTCTAGCCGTTATGCTCTAGAAGTTGTTCAAAAGGACTAAGAGATGGTGACATGATGATTCCAAGGTCCCTCATATTGATCACTCTAGGAAGCGAATTCCCTTCAATGCTGTGACTGAACACAATGGAGTTGGATCCTCTCTTAAACGACATCACACTGCACTTGGAACAGTTTAGGTTCATTGTATTTTTCTTACACCACAGGACAATATTGTGAAGTGTATTTTGAAGATCTACTTGATCCTGAACAGAGTGAACTTGCGTAAATATCTTTAAATAATCTGCAAACATCAGGAACTTGGTGAAAATGACTCTTCCAATGTTGTTAATAAATAGGTTGAAGAGAAGGAGGCACACCCGACAAGCAGGAAAGGGAGCAGATGTGGCTCCATCACACTTAACAATCAAACTTCTTCCACTAAAGTAACTCTCCAACCAGCAAAGAGGAGAAGCTCCAACACCATAACCCTCAAGCTTAGCAATCAGGAGTCTATGTTGTACCCTGTCAAAGGCTTTAACAAAGTCCAAGTAAAGACAATCCACCTGGCTAGAGCACATGAATGCAGACAACAAATTCTTGAAAACTAATGGTTTTGTATCATTTAGTCCATAGTCGTACATAGTAGTAGGAGGGCTTAAATCAGAAAAGACAGATGAGAAATGTTTCAAAAAGAGATCACATTTCTCAGGAGGACCAAGGGCAACGAATAGCAGACGAAGACTTTAGATTATTGATATGCGACCAAAAAGATTTCTTGTTCTGTGTATATTCTCCTCAATTTCTCCAATATAATCAGCATAGCATTGACGAGATAGTACCTTACATCTAACCCTGAGATGACGAAATTGGTTTAATTTTGCAAGACTACTAGTTTCCTTGTACAGTCTGTGCGCCTTCTTCTCATCAATAACAAGCCGCTTCAATACATTAGAAAGTACCCTTAGTAATAGTTTTAACAGGAGTATAATGTTCAATCATAGCATTCAAACCTAGGCAGAAAGAATTGAAAGCACTATTGATATCAGCAAGCAGATCATTAGGCACTGGCTACGAAAGAGATTGAATTTGGCAAAAAATACCATCCAAATTAGATTTACTGAAATCTAGTACAGATTTAGCTTGTTGTGCTTGTGGAGATATAAGAATATTATGAGTAATTGAAAGAGCAGGAGGGTGTATATCCTCCAAGAGAAGAGTATCCACAGCATTGGTCACCACATAAAGAAAAGACGATGAAAAAACAAGATCAAGACAAATGCCACGGAAATTCCGTACATCATTAATCTGTCTGAGCCCATGAACAGCCGCCAAGAAGAGTGGTCCATTCTCGGTAGCCACAATAGTGTCACTATTGGGCCAATCAATACCAGGCAAATTAAAGTCACCCATTATCATAGTGTCATCAATCTTTCCAGCTGAGTCCACAACCTCATCAATCGTGCCACAAAAGTCAGCATAAGATGTTCAACATTGGCCAGGTGTTATGTAAACACATCCAAACAAAGTACAAGAGGATATAAATCTACATAAAGCAAAAGTTCCCTCAGTGAGACAATCAGCAGGAGTGATATTCCAAGCAGGAATAGTGTCACAAACAGCAATAAGAGACCCTCCACCGCTCCATTTTAGGCTAGTACGTTCTGAACGATCACACCTAAAAATGTTAAATCCAACAAATCCAAGCTCAGGATATCAGGATATCAAGCTGATATCACCAATATCAGGTGTAAGATTTGTTTCAACTAGAGCAATTTGTCATAACAGCAAACAGATACATTTTTTGACAATTCAGATAGTTTGGTCCTCAAACCGTTCACACTCTGATAATAGATATTAAGCCTTTGAGGAAACCTGTTGAGACCTAATAGTTTTTTTGGAACCTTAACAATTATAGGTACATTGTTTTTGTGGATAATCTTAAGATCCATTTCACCATTAGCTCTGTACATTTCCAATTCCGAACGGAGAGTCTTGAATTTATCCATCTCCAACTTAGTCATGTCTCTAGAAACCCTGACTCCAGCAAAGGACTGATCAATCTGTGAAACTAACTCGGAAGAAAACCCCTTAAGAAAGTTTCTGACATATACTTCATCATTCAATATAATTTTTAAGGGTCGTTGTCCACCACCATTCTTCTTACCAACAGAAAGTGCATTGAAATTGTCAATGGCATGTCCAGGCAAAACCCCATGAAATAATTTGGTTACAGCCTCCTTGTCATGCGTCTTTCTGACATTTACATCATTAGAGGTAGACTCAGATAACCCAAGTATCATGAAATTTTTAGCTCGGTTGTTGCGCTCGTTAATTTCGGCAATAGTTGAATCCAGGACATTGCTACTATGACCCTGACCCACTTTAACGTTTACTAGCTGCTCCTTGAGTTTGTTTGGTTAAATTTCATTCCGATCAACTCTGTGCTCCAAAGACAAGAAACCTTCATTTAACTCATCAAACTTAGTAGAGATAATGTCCACTTTTGTAGGCAACTCGGTGAGGGCATCAACCTTTGATGACAGTTCAGATATCTTATACGTGAGAATACTCAACTGGGCCAAAAGAGGATTTTGATTTAGTACAGCACAATCAACCCTATTGTAAACAAATTTCCTACGCCCATCTCTTGCAAGGGCACTATAATCAGAATCAGGAACCATCATACAAGAAGCATGAAACCATCTTTCACAATTTTTCTGACATTGAAGCCCTTTATCAGAGTCAAGCACAGTCTTCATACAAACTACACATACAGTTTTATCCATAGAAAAGGACATGTTTAGGTGTGTGGATATTAGCTGCTAAGAGAACAATTTAAGCCTCACTCACTGGCAGCTACTCAATCCCCCACCAGTAAGCAATTGCAATAAATGTTCAAATAATAAATGACAACAACAATGTAGTATTCAAATGATGAAACGATGCAATCAAGAAGGCAGTGGAAAAAAATTAAAAAGAATCCTCTGATAGTAGACAGTAGATAGCGACAAAAAACGACAGTGATAGACAGGGAACGGAATGGAACGATGATATGACACTCTAGCAGAAGGTAAGCTTTATTATTACAACATTAAACGGCCCATATTGAGAGAAACACGTACAAGTTAGTGAAGTTTGTGGTACAATAAATAAACAACAAGACATAGACATTCAGACATATAGAACTTACTGTAAAAAGATAACAATCCTGCAATATAATTGAGACCTAATATGCAAAGATAACCAATCTAAAGACAATTCTAAGTTACGAGCTTCACACTAACAACCGAACAGGTCCCCCATCTTGAATTGAAAAAGACCTATGATTTTGGTCATAGGTTTTCCTGCCATAATTTAGTAGATGTGTTTAAATCTAAAATTTGTCCATCATGGTCTGATAATGATGTTAATATTTGTAAACAAATTATCTATTACATTTTCAGAAGCTTTTGCAACTCTTGTTGGAAAGTCCACAAGATATCTCATGCAATGGTTTGTTAACATGTTTTTCAATTCCCTATACTCTTTATCCTTTTTTAATACATTAGTATAATATCACCTGCCACTATTACATTCTTACAGCATAACATAAAAATATCTAATGCTAAATTTAACTTATCTAGGAAAACTAGTAAACATTCTAAGCCATCTGTTAAATACTTGGTGGGACAGCACTAAAAAATCCAATCTTTACACAAATCTTCAATGGATGGAATTGTTAATTTCTACGACTTTACATTATTTTTATATTATCATTACTCCGCCTTTAGTAGTTGATTATTGACAATAGTAACTGTTGATTGAGTATCTATTAGTTTTAAAATTTTCAATTGCGTCATATGAGTATTATAAATTATGTTCTTTGAGAACTATTATGTGGTGAATAATTTAAGAAATTCTCAAAAATTCCAATAAAATGCTTTATTATGTGAGGTCTTTCACCTACAATGTAGGCATCGTCAGACATCAACATAAAATTCTAATTTTAAAACATTTGTTTACAAAACAAATGTTGTTTTGTAAACAAAATGTTTTAAAATTAAACAAATGATGTTTAATTTTAAAACAAAACATAATTATTATGTTTTGTAAACAAATGTTTTAAAATTAGAATTTTATGTTGATGTCTGACGATGCCTACATTGTAGGCGAAAGGCCTCACATAATAAAGCATTTTATTGGAATTTTTGAGAATTTCTTAAATTATTTACAATTTCCAATAAGGAACTCAACGAAGAAATATTATGTGGTGGTTTATTTTTTCTATAATAAGTTCAAAAGTTTCTTTCTATGATTCTAAGTGTTCAATATTTCGTGTTCAATATAAAGTGATAAATTTTATTTTCCTTTTTATTTTCCCCAAATGAATGAATGTACAAAGTAGTGCACATTACACTGTAGTAAGGGCAATTTTGTTTGAGTTCTATAATTTTACATTTTGAGTGTTTGTTACTTACAAAACCTTTGATACAGCTAGTTTTCTGTTAACATTTAACTTTACTTGAATAACCTTGTCCTCTCTAAAACCTAAAAATGGGGTTGATGTCAAGAATATTCCGTTTTGAAATGGAGTGAAATGTTCTTTGGGAGTGTTGGATTCAGAATATATATATTTTTTAAATTTAAAACTATGTAAAACTGAGTTTTATACTTGGACAAAAGGCCAAAAATCATTACATTATAATAAAAATTAAAAATAAACAAATAAATAGCAAATGATCTGTCAAAGCTAAATCCAATCCATCAAGCCAATTAAGACCTGCCTCACTGATTCTATTTATGCTACCGTAGCTAATCCCTCCGAAAAACAGCGCAACTCTAAAACTATGTGATCCATTGTTTGGATAGACTCCCCGCAATCACATGACTGATCCACTGTTAATGAGGCCAAAACCCAAACAATATTGTTGGGCTCTACTAGACTCACTTCTAACATTGACCTGACAAATATACCAAAACTCAAACTTAACAATACAGAATTACCGTTTTGTGACAAAGTTAAAAACCTAGGACTTATTATGAATAAAAATTTGAACTGGACTGATCAAGTAGCTGTAATGTGTAATAGAGTTTTTGCTGCTATACACACTTTGAACAGATTTGCCATGTTTTTCCCTCTCAATGTCAAGGTGTTGTTAGTAAAGACTCTAGTTTTCACTCACTTTAATTATTGTGATACTGTAATCAATGACATGTCTGTTGAGCTCGCGGAAAGATTACAGCGTGCCCAAAACTACTGTATCAGATTTATTTTCAACCTGAGGCGAAGGGATCATGTTACTCCATTTTTCTACCAATTATCCATCTTAAAGTTAAACAATCTTCGACAATTCCATATCCTGATATTGTTGCACAGTATTCTTCAAAACCAAATTCCTAATTATCTGTCAGAGCAGTTTGTTTATCTGTCACAAGTTGGTGTGCGTAGAACAAGACGTGGTGAGTCAATGTTAGTTATTCCAGTTCACCGCACCACCACTTTCAACAAATCATTTATTGTCTCCGCGTGCAGGCTCTGGAATGCTCTGCCTGATAATATTAGATCCATCGATAAGCGCACTCGGTTTGGGGTGGAGGTGAGGTGCTATCTGCTGCGGGCCTAGCGGGAGTAGTGGTTGGTGTCGCTGTGGCTTGGTGGTGGCGGTAATGAGTGATTGTGCCGAATGAATGTAGTTTTGAATAAATGTTATGAATAACTGTAGTTTTGTTTGAGATAGTCGAAATATTTTTAAGTTTTAATATAATGTTTCACATTTTTTGACTTTATATGTTTTACTTCGTACATTGCAATTTCTATTTTGTATTTCCTTGTAAATTGTTATTTATATTTGAAAATATCTTATTATGTATGATGAGGTTAAGTGGTAGAGAGGGCTTTGCAGCCCTAACTTCGCCTCTTGAATATAAATAAGACGTTTTTCATTTCATTTCATTTTCATTTCATTTCAATCCCCATTTGTATTTCCAGTAGTTTCATCTGCCTACTTCAGTTCGGAACTGATTTAATAATGTCCACTCCCTACGAGGGAGGTTTATCCCACCTACAAGTAATGACGGATCATTAATAAGGAACTTACTTTGTTAATGAAAACTGTTCCACGCTATGGCCCAGCTAGTATTGGGCGATAAATTTGATCTGCTCAACTGGAAAACAGTATGTAGAGGTGGGTTTCGAGATTTTAAGCGACTATTCTGTGGGAGATCCTGGGTAATGGGGAGGTGCTGGGCATTCAAGATCTTATTAAATTCATTACGTAGTGCCTCCTGACGTCTTATTCCTGGAGGAGCTATATTGCTCAGCACCAGGAGCCAAAGCAGTGGAATTGCCATGAGAGTACCACTAATAGCTCTCATGGCTCTATTAAGTTGGACATAAATTGCTTTGGTATTTGCTCTATTTAGCCATGCGGGAGCACTGTATTCAGCAGCTGAATAAACCATTGACAAACATTCGGTTTATATTATTATATACTTCATTGTATTTACAGAGTATAAAATTTTAAAAACTATATTTTTTTTATATTTCATGGGTAATGCGCGATCAGAATGTGTCATGTTATATATTTTTTCTTTGTTTTATTTTTATTCTTAACCCTCAAGGAAAGACTTCTGTGGTATAAGAAAACAGAATAAAGTATTTTTGAGTATCGAAAAAAATTTTAAAAACAACTGTTTTTTTCAAACGTTGCGGCCCATGCACGACTGGATGTATCAACTACTATTACATTAATATTTTTTTATTTTTTTTCGCCCGCCTTATTGCTTATTTCAAAGTTGTCATAGTATTTATTATCAATATTAAGTGAAACAAAATAAACTGGTTTTAACACTGGGTATACAAGAGAGGCCACTAATCTGTTATTTATCTGTGTCCAGGCTGAGGTTAACTAAATAAATTAATAGTAAGAATTATATTCTGTAATTAATGAGTACCGTAGTATATTAGTTTATCATTTTTAAATGATTGCCACTTTAAAATTGGAATCTGATATTCATAAAAATTGAATAAAGTAATTTTACATCAGCTTGATAGTACGAATAAGGACAGTAAATTCTTTATCTAAAAAGATGACGGCATAGATTAAATCAATCTCAGATAACCATTTCTATGCTTACAATGAAGTGTGAGACTAGATGCTTTCTAGGTGACTAGTAACGTGGAAACCGCATTTGATATTTATATTGCTTATGGCAGTGATGTACTGACAGGTGAACGTGGAACCGACAGTAGATAGATAGGCCATACTACAACATTAACAAACTCTTTGAAGAGCATGGTAGTATAAAGAAATAAAGCAAACATACCCTACAAACATAAAATTAAATAAACAAACAACCTTGACAGTACAAGAAATAAACATATACACCTAAACAACTGCAAGCTGCAGCAGACTGCAAAAAGGACAATTCCCATGGTCTTAATGACTATGATGAAGAAGAGGATGGTAAATGGTAAATTTTTCCTGTGAGTGAGGGTTTGGGGTTGACAGTTATCAACAAGAAACTGCTCCAGTCAAACAAGTCAGCTATCTGACCATAAATATCCAGTTTTTAAATTTGGCATTTTTAAAACATTAAATTGCACAGTTATGAACATAGTCATTTTATAATGAACAGATTTTGTCCGTGAAAATTAAATTAAATCTATCTATTTAGTTAACAAAATATACATCTCTGCTTGATTCAAAGTAAAATTTATCTCAATCACTCATGAAATCATTAGAAAAACTGATAATTTATCAACCACTGAAAGAGAATTAACACTAGTAAAACTGTCACCAAATAAACACCGATGTGTTCAATATTCTGTAACAAAATATATCATTGGTAAGAAATGTTGATAGTAGTTATTTATTAATGTTGAATGTTTCATCCATACTGTCTTTATAATATTTCAAACACACCTTGAACATTCGAATGATAACTCCTTACTACTCTTCATCATTTCTCAAATTACACTTAGGGTTTACTCAGGTTTTGCAGGTCATTGATACTTTCGCCATTATCTTCATAAAATAAGAAATTCGGCGAGTTCCGACTGTCTGTAATGTATGGGTACTATCGACAGTGTAGAACATACCAATTTTGTTTGCGGTAGAAGACATTCTCTCTTGAACCCCTAGTGGAGTTGTATTATTTAGTCCAGACACACTTGTTACGATAATGCTTCAAGTGGAGGACATCTGCAACCAAGTTGCACGATAGATAGAGGCATTGCTGAAAGCAAAATCGGTGGATATTGATCAGCCTCAAATTATAAAATGTTTCTTATGATATGCTCTTCAGGCTAACAATCAATGGCCTAACCTTGACAACAAGTTAAACAGTTTCAGATTAGTGTTCTAGAAGCACAGGTGGCTCTGTCAGACTGTGAATTTTTGAGCTAACAGGAGTTCGGTACTACTGCAAGAGTGCAGAGTGCACAAACGCATTTCTATCTTTACAAAAAAAAAAAAAAAAAAAAAAAAATAAAAATAACTAAAACGTTGGTCTAAATTATTAGGCACTTCCCTGCATCTAAATACCACAGTTTTTCAGCTGATTTACCATCATATTTAATGAATTTGCACCCTTGGTTCAAAACCTTCAGACTAAACAACATAATTTGACTTTTTTCACTCATATATATGGCATGTGAACAGACTGGAATGTAAACACGATTAATAACTTTAAATGTAACGAAAATTTCATGATCAGGAGTTATCATACGTTGCTTGACTTTCATCTCCATCCCAACTTGTTTTCTCAAGAAATGACATTACTTTTGATCAAAATTAATGATAATCTTTCCATATGAAATTCTTAAGTTAAGTAAATCATTCTTAACGCATCATTTATTAATTTTTATGCATAGCTTCTCTTTTAGCAATCGTATAAGCATTTTAAAATGCACTTCAGACCTGATTTTATGAATATTACTTTGAAGTATATTTTATGAATATTAAAACAAAAAAGTTTTAAAAATATAAAAATAACTCAAAACAAGTAAGAATTTCAGGTTGTACAAATAAAACAAGCACCTGACTTTTGCCTTGACAGTGTACTATTTTTGTTCTAAACATGGTTCCTTCTTTTACTGGTATTTCAGTGAAGTTGTCATAGATACAAACTAAAGGCATTGTTGATTTGTAATTTGTTTACATTTCCAGTTATCCATATGAATCGTATGGTTGTTTAGTTGTATAACTTATTATTATAACGTGACGTTGCAACTAACACTACTCATCATGATAGTCTGTTGTTAGACTGTGTATGAAACATCATAACATTTGTGCTGTTTTACATCATGTAGATAAAAAAAACAAAAAATTAATGAAGAAATTTTGGGTGGATTATAAATAGAACCTATGATGATAAATTAGGTAATAATAGCTTATCACTGGTAAAAATATGCCCAGAACTTTTTGTGGAACAAAACCTTGATTGTTGTTTATTGAAATATATGCTAATGTTGGTTAACAATTGTTTTGTTTACAGCTTCAACTGTAGCACCCCAAGAAGAAGTGGAAGATCTAGGTACTAGATTAGCTCCATTTGAAGTAAACACAGAGTCGCAGGAAAAACATTTTGTAAATACTGAATTTACTGGCCCTGTTGCACCTGAGGCTGAACAGCCAGAACCAGAACCAAAGGACCCGGTAAATAAAACCATTTGATAGTTTTAGAACTGAGTAAGCTTTACATTTCTAGTTCTTTACTCTCCTTGTGTTCTTGTTTTTTAATATTTTGAAACCTTAATACAAAACAGTTTTGAAATGTATAGGAAATGTAAAGAAATTATGTTGTTTCTCCTACAATATAGTTATTATGGTCAGAAAGTTTACTTTAGTTTAGTAACTATTTGAACATGATTGGATTTCAATTTTTCACATTTTTATGAAGGTTATTTTAATTTTTTTTTTTCAACTCAAAAACTTAAGACCAATTATGGTTTGTACCTTTCTGTAACTGTCTGGTCACCTCATTAGTACTCAACCTTTTACGTTTCACTCACCTACCTGGTTTCCCCCCTATAGTGTTTGTTTAGTGGTTACTTTCTAAACAAATAGAAAGAAAAGCAAACTTATATAACCTTACAAAACACTTCCGGTAACGACTGTGTCAGTGTGTTATTTACAGTATTTACATCACCAAATGTTTAGCCCACACTATGATGAGCCATCATCAGTGTTATCTCTGAGACTGAGATAGCAATACAATATCTCGGCTGTATATGCAAGATTCCTCAAACCAGTTCTGCAGGGGAGGAGCAACACTAACCAAGAGTGGTCCTGAATCCAACATGGTGACACCCCTCAAATCAAGTGATAATTTGCATCCATATTTTTAAATATTTTTTTGCTCTTCGCTGATGATGTCAAAAGTGTTTTTCCGTTATCTCTGTTTTAGTGATTGAAAATTCACACGACTATCAAACGACACATGAAAATTGTGCATGCTGTAAACATTATAACAATAATTTTTGGGAATTCTTAGAACAGTAACACTTGATAGAACACATATTTCTGAATAGAAATATAAAAAAAATTATTATAGTAGTGCCATAAATAAGGTTTTCACGCTATATAATAATATACTACGTCATGTTGTTTTCACGTAAATAAAATAAACAATCTATTTAGATTATACAGAAATAATACATATAATGTGTATTTTTTTCTAAGATTATTATAAGTAGGCTACACTAATACCCTATCCATACACACGTTGTTTGTTGAATTCGGATAAAAAATAATTGTTTAGGCTAGTACCTACATAAGTATCAATTTCACTATTTCTGATTATTTTAGACACTAAAAACCACTATATAACACATTGTACTATGACTAGATTAAACACAACACATAATTTTTAACATTTAAATAGTAATTTATAACACTTACAGCGAATAAAACACTCACATAAAAAATCAGATGCGCAACAAGTAAAAATGTCTGTGTCTACTCTGGCCGTGGTGTTGACGGGCTCTGCTTTTTCCAGTAAAGTGAAAACTTGTGACGTGACCATTGCCAACCTACTGCACGAAATTCACTCGAAGCGACACCGATCAACTTGTCAACTCTCTCTCTATCTAGCTAATTTTTTTTTTAGTTTATATTCTGCATCGATTGGTATCTACTTTTTAGTGATTGCTTGATAATAATCATATGTTTTTTTTTTCATTTTAATGCAACAGCATAAATTATGCCGTTCCTCGCTTTTAGAAAGGATTTTGTGAGTCATATAAATTATGTCGTTCCTCACGATCTAGGGTAACCTAGCACCAACAGCCAATAGAGACACTGATTAAATGATTATATGATGTGTCGTGCTATAGTTTTCTTTTATTAGTACCGTAGCTTTACATTTATTTTTCATTGTCTGATTACTAGCTCGGTTAACCAGGAGGCTTGCTTAATCGGGGCTCGGATAACCGAAATTGTACTATAGTACTGAGATTCAAATAATATACCAGTTGAAAAAATAGTTTATTCAGTAGAGGCAGCTATTAAAGATCTGCAGTCAGATAAAACTGATGAAATTAGGCAGGACCAAATAGCAATTTGACTCGAGAGCATAGAGTTGCTTCAAACTGTTTGAAAGAAGACACAACAAATATAGTACAACCTGCGGATGAAGGAAATTCATCTGTTGTTATGAACACTGATCAGTAAAAGAACAAGATGAAAGGAATGGTTGAAACTGGTCTCTGTAAAATTCCTGATCTTCAGAAAAAAATTGAATACAACACTCAATTTATGTATTTTTTTACATAAATAATAATACATATGATAGTTTATAATTACTATTTTTAAACCTGTTTAACCCTGAATCCGCGTTAAACTATTTACATTATTTGCATGTTTGATTGTGAGTTTAATGCAAATTTACGTTGAATTACTGATTAGTGAGCAAATTAGTGAAGTACCATGAAACATAGACTGCTAACTGATTGTTTAAGTTTAGTTTTTAGGCAAATAAAAAAAAAACGTAAAAGCACAAGTTGAGTAGTGTTAAAACATACAAAACGCTTGTTTCTATCCGCTACGCTTTTATAAACAGAATTCAAAGCTCCCATCAGTACCAGCCACACTGAAAATATTAAGGATGTAAGTAGTTTGAATATTTAAATTATTGCAAAGCCCAAACTGAAGATAAGTAAGTAAGTTAGACCTTTTGTTAAGTTTAGTCTTTTACAGCTTAGATGTAACTGCACTTGTCATTTCTGTGAGGTGTGATTTTATACTTCAATTTATATTTTTGTTATTGGTGTAGGTGACGCCAGAGAGCCCAAGACTACGAAATGGTTCTTTTAGTGGTACATCCAAGGCAGCAGAAAGACGACATTCCTCATCACGGTCTCGTGATCGAAAATCTGATTCTGTGAGTGTTTGGATAGTAGATAATAGACAGCTTCTTTATTTACAGATTAATTGAGAATAGTATTGGTGTCATAAAATACATAATGATACATGGTTCATACATTACATTATAATAGTCATAATCATCCAATTAGGACATTTGTAGGACATCCATTATTGTGTTTGTAATAAATGTCAATAAATTGATCCAGATAGGTTATAGTTTAAATAGTAAAGTTATTATGAAAGTAAAAAAAAAATACAATTGGAAATACTAAGTTTTAAGAACTAAGTTAATGTCATTTAAAAGTAGGTAAGTCATTAATGAACTGAAAAATTTTAATAAATTTGAAAGTCAACAAGTTAAAACACGTTATCAGTTCTCCAATTAAAAAATTCACCCAGGCTACAGAATGGTCAATTGATGAGTCATTCTGTTAATGCTGCCTTCAGTTTATTTCCCTAAAGTTCTCTCAGGTCATTTGGAAGGAGATTGTGAAATTTTCTTCCTATGTAGGATAGCTTCATTTCATATAAAGCAGTTTGGTGTATAGGCAACTGGAATCTTGAAGCATGTCCTGTGTAGTGTGCGTGGATGTTTTGGTCTCTTGGCAGTGGTTTATTGTGTACATAGAGAAGTACCTCATTGATGTAAAGATTAACAACTGTCATGATGTTTAATGCAGGAAAGGCGTTTCTACAGCTCTCGTTATGGCCAAGCCCGTGTATAGTTCTAATAGCTGTCTTTGTAGTAGTAGGATTTGATTTAGATTTCCTGATGTTGTGCTACCCCAGGCTACAAGGCCATATCTGATGTGTGGCTCGAATGAAGCAAAATAGTCAGTTTTTTATGTCGTGATATCACTTGTATGCTTTATTCTTTTGAGTACACATAAGCATAAGCACTTGGTACGGACTTGTGGTCTGGGGTGGATCCTCAGCCGGAAACCTAAACAGAGTTCTCCTCATGCAGAAAAAAGCTATTAGATCTCTAGCCGATCTTGAACACCAGGAAAGCTGCGGGGAAGCATTCAAAACTCTGAAAATAATGACTGTAACTGCAATTTAAATACAAGAGGTGATCATGCATGCAGATAAATGAACCTGCAAACAGGGAAAGACTATCACTCATACAACACACGCCACGCAGCAAACTACACTCTGCCTCTTCATCGAACATCACTCTATGAAGAAAAACCTTCCTATATTGGTTGAAAGCTGTGGAACTTCCTACCGCAAACAGTGAAAGAACTTAAGGGAGCTGCTCTGAAAAGAAAACTCAACAATTTCTTTATAAATCACCCAATATATACCCTAGACGAATTCTTAGAAGCAAGAGAACAGGACTGGATATTCTGAAATGAATGCCTTTCATCTTTTACACTTTATATGTTTGAACTTATTTTGACTTGTACTGAATGTATATAACCTGATCCATGTGACCCTATTTCTGTTCTTGAGGAATATGATAATAAAGAAAATTTGTCTATTGTCTAGCATGAACTGAGTTTTTTGTAAGTTCATTTATATGTTCTCTCCAGAAGATGTTGCTGTCAATGATTATCCTAAGGACACTTGGTTTTCAATTGTAATATCAGGTGTAACTGGCAGTTCATTCTGTTTCCTACCGAAGACTAGTTGTGTGGTTTTGTTGGTATTTAAACTAAGTCGTTCTTGTGACAGGTGGTCGGTTGAATGTAGTGCAATGAATGAATTTATCTCCAAGTTAAGTGTGGACTTTTCTGTTAGTAGCACATTTGTATCATCAGCATACGAGGGGATCTTCTAAATCTTATAGTAAAAAAAAGCCCCTTTGTGGTTTTAAATGGATGAGTTATCACTTAAAAATGATGAAATCAAAAATATTTTTTTTAGTATACATTTCTAATCAAAAATATTTTGTTTAGTATACATTTCTGTGACTAATTAGATTATTTAAAATGTTAGTAATTGTGTAATTTGTTTGGCTCTTGTATTATAAACATTCATGTTGTAAATACCATATTAACTATCTTTCAAGTAAATGATCCAGAACAACTATTTTGGACGTTCTTAAGCCTAGTCCACTCTTGGAAATGAACAGGTTGTTGTTTCTTCTTTACGTTTGGAAACAGATTGCAAAACTGTATTGAAACAACAGAGAAACATAAATTCACTTGTGTCCACACTAGTTGTGCCGTGTTTCCCGACATGTGAACTGAAGAAGATGTTCTTATAGTTTGTTCTAGTTTTTATTTAATTCTACACAATGTGGCCCAGCTACCTTGGAAAAGGTGGTGATGGGACATGGAGATTTCTTCAAGAAGGTGCATATTACGACCAGAACCTTATCTAACTTAAGGCTCGAAGATCTGGTTTCCATAATTTACTAAGATTACCATGACTGATTTCGAAATTCTGTTAAGCATTTTAGGTCAAAAAATAAAAAAAAAACTACAGGAGTCAGGAGGAGCCCTTTTTCAGTAGCTATTTGACTCGCTGTCACTTAAAAATATTAATCAAGTGGTGATTCATTTACTGTAAAAGTATATATTTAAAATATCCAAATAGATCACTTAAAAACAGTTCCAGGGGTATTTGAAGCAATCATTTCAAAATTAAGAGGTTTTGTAAATGACAAGAAATGTGCTAGACACCTAGAAGCACCACTGATATAAAATAACTCATTCTAGCTCCCTCTTGTGCCTCAGTTTTGTCCTCAGGCGGAAACATATTTTTGTGAGAATTTAGCATTACACGGATCACCAAACATTGGTTCCAAGTTGCATTCAATTCCTCCCGGCACAACAGCACAAGTTTAACAACACCTGTTAGCATGTCCTGGGTAGGGACATAAAACACCCGCTTCAGTTAACGTGGAAGCTCGACGAGCTAGTCCCCTTGGGCCCACAGGTTCTGACAGAACAGCGCTGGAGACAGGCTTTAAACGCCCTATGTCGTGTGCATCAGAAGCACGAGGCGTACTACAATAGATGTAGGAAGTCCCATTCTTTCAGACTGGGCGATTGGGTGATGTATTGAATACACCCCCAATCTAAAGCGGCCGATAAAATTAATCAAAAGTTCATGCAACAGTGGTCTAAACTATGCGGGATGATCGATTAACAACACCGTTCACAATTTAGACTAGTAAAGCCGTCAACAGGGAAATTTGTGACGTCAGCTCACGTCTCACATTTAAAAGATTTGTTTCGACCACAATATTAATATGTCTTTGTGAGTGCTATACAACGATCCCTAGCATATGTTAGTAGTTCTTAAGTTTCATTTTCCTTTTCCCTTTTCTTCTTCTTATTTACACGCCTTCCCACGATAAATAATCTTCTAAGTGACACACTCATGCGGCCAAATTGACGAAAACAATGCCCACACGCTCCTTAGTTGTGCGGGTTACGGCGGCGAATTTAATCTGTCTCACGGCCTCTGAAAAGAACTATATTTTTTCATCCACACTCTCCAGCCGTCAATTTTCCCCACAACATATCTTCTTACTAAGATGGCTTTTGGCTTGAAACTTGGTTTCACATTTTACTTGTGAGTGTTTTAATAGTATAGTGACGTGAAAATATTTTAAAATCAGATTGTTACTTCATGACATGATCGCTTAAATTGCACAATGTGATATGATAATATTTTCAATTTAATTTCAATAAAATTAATACTGTTTATAAGTCTGTCCTGTAACAAGGCACAGATAAAAAACTAGTTTATAATGAAAAAGAAAATTTTCATTATAAACAAATTAAAAGTGTTGCAGTCTGATACAAGTTGGGAAATAGTTGAAAATGTAAAAGTAATTGATTGCATTGGAAACAATCTAATCATTTGATTGTTTGATTCTGTTTTTTTGTCGCATCATTTTTACATTCCTCCTTATGTCACTACTACACCATACTACACTACCCCTCTTGTGTTTGTCACTCTTCTTACTAAAACTGCTCTACTGTATGTTTATTAACCCTCCCACTGTTCACTATGTGTTTCTAAAATGTTAGGCCATTTTTGCTACTTATGTAAGCATAGATTAAAAAACTCTTATATCATAATAGCATAATATATATAATTTTATTTGTAAAATTATAAAGGACATGTACATTCAAAAGATGAGTGGATTTAATTATTTTTAAATGTTGTTGAGGTCAAGATAACATAAAAACTCTTTTTTTCAAAACCTGTATAAGTTCACGCTACCTTGAGAAATGGTAATATTTACAATGCAAACATTCTGAAATAGCCAATCACATTATCAAACTTAGCACCAGGCCTTACATTTAAGAAAAACAATAAATGAAGTTCATTGTTCAACCAGATTGCCAAAAACGGCAGTTCTAACTGCCTGTTTGTTCCTTAAGATGAGATGATATTTAATGGTTCCAAATATTGCTTACATTGTCGTATGATTAGCTGCAAGATAACATTTTATAATGTAAGTCCATCAGAAAATTATAAAAACTACTTTTGTTTTCTCTGATATATAATGAAAACATACTATTCTTTCTAGCTTACTAAACAAAACTTATTATTAAATTTATAGTTGAACAACATTATTGTAGAATATAAATTATTGTAGAAAATTATATTTTGTTTCTTTTGCTATTAAACAGGAAAGAGATGAGAAAGAACGTTCCTACAGCTTACGCCGTCGGAATTCTTCTAGCTCTCCTCCTCGGCGACAGGACAGATCCAGATCCAGGTCTTGGGAAACTCATAGGCCTAACCGCCGCTCTCGTTCCCGGTCTCGCCGCTCGAGATCTAGGGGTCGCGATCGAAGCCGAGCATGGAGGAATAAATCACCTCCACTTCGTCGTTATGATCGCAAGTATGTACTCCCAGTAATTTTAAGACCACCTAAACTTTAACGAACTTTCTAAGTTCAGAGTTCTCTTTATACTGATATTATTGAAGAAAAGTAACTTATATATTATAGACTATCTACCCAAACTCCCATTTAGAGGTATTATAGATGTAAAATATTTTAAGTCTTAAAACTGGAATTAATTCATACATAATATAATTTTGCTAATATTTTTTCTTTGATATCGAATCTGAACCCTTTCAGGAGTATGGAATAGTTAATGCATGTAAAGAGTAACGACGTTCGACATTCTACGACCTCATAGGTATGTTTTTACCAAACAAATTTTTATTGCTCTAGAACACGTATAACCTACGTGTATAACCTTCTGTATTTTCTCCAGAAGAGAAAATACATTTCTGGGAAGGAGGAATTATTATTCCAGTGATGACAATTAACTTAATTGAGACCTGGGCAGGGCTTGTTCGTGGGAGGAGTCATTCAAGACAATTGTGTTCACGGGCTTATTGGCCTTCTCGCCAAGTCAACTATGTTATCAGAAGTTCCACCAACAGTGGAAAAACAACAACAAAAACCTAAGTCTGTTATCAAATACAACAAGGACATGGGTGCCATATACAGAACGGACATGATAATATTTTTCAAATATATAACAAGAAAATATTACAGCATGGTATAGAAAACCATTAATTGTGAGATTTCACCACGTTGAATGCATTCCAAATGTACAAAATCTACAACAACAACAGCAAAATTGCATTTTCGGAATCCAAACAACCTTTGAATGCCATTATCAAACAAGAGAGATAAAGGCCATGCTGCACGCAGATGCACTGAGCGACGATAAACATCCGCTACGCCTAACTGCCCGGCATTTCCTATGCCCTCTACGAAATCTTCAAGGTCAACAGAGGAAACCTCAAAAGTGAAAGTGATGGTACAACTCTACAATAAATCCTAAATATTTAAAAGGCACATCATACGACCAATGCAGCATTATGCGTATATCCCTGTTTTCAAATATTTCATACAAACAAAATATTTTAAATTGTTTGTTAATTTCTTTTTCTTTGAATTATTTTTAAAATTGTGCCATTTTTAGTACCGTACGATAACACTGGTTAAAATTCAAACAAAAATTGCTGTTTTAATTTTTTAGTCAATGACGTAATTTTTGTGCTCAAAATATTACTCCTCTAGGCTAGTGATTTCATGACATTCCAAGATGTCATTACTCCTTAAAGTGTTAATAAATAACATCTTAACTGCAATTTTATTTTTGTATGTAGATTTAAAATGTGACATTACAATAATCATTTTTTAAATAGTCAGTTCTAGTGAATTAAATGTATTTTACTTTCTTGGTTTATGCATAGTGAGAATTAATTAGGAGTCTGCGAGTACTCGAAACTTCGAGTATTTGATCGAGTATTTTACTACTTGGAACTCGGCTCGAAGCTTCCGAAACTACTCTGAAGTTCGATCGAGTAGTTGTATTTCACAAAATATCAGATTTACATCTTAATTTAGTTTTAAGAGTAAACAGTTTTATAAGTTATGAATAAAAAATGTGTGCTTCCTTGTGTTTTATTTTACCCTTGATCAAACGTTATCAGTTTGGTACGTGTAATTATGAACTAAACAATACGCCTAAGAATAGGTAGTGCGATGACAGTCAAATGAACTAGTCGACATAGTGAACGAGTTCATTCATTATGATTTGAACTAGTTCAATTCAAAGTGAACAACAGAGCTGGGAAAGTAGTGATCACTGTAAATAGTTACCGTAGTAGCGATCACACATGTCGGTACATATACAGTACAAGTAAACGTCACACAACACAAATTTATTACAATATAAGCACAAATATATTACAATACAAGTACAAAATGCACGAATATTATGGTGATCGATATCAGTGAACCACGCTCACCTTCCTCAGACCACAGGAATTCACAAAAGAATCGAGCAAGAGTCCCAGACAGAGGGATTCTTTTGTGAATCCCTCTGGTCTGAGGAAGGTGAGCGTGGTTCACCGAAATCGATCACCATAATATTTGTGCATTTTGTACTTGTATTGTAATATATTTGTGCATTTTGTGCTTATATTGTAATAAATTTGTGCTGTGTGATGTTTACTTGTACTGTATTAGTCACTTGTAACCTAACCTAAAATAGCATGAATAAAACAGAAGTTAGTGTCTATATGACCCAAGAAAAGGGACGAGAGATCCAGTTCAAGATGCTCAAAAAGACCTGTTGCCGATACAAATCTAATGGTCTGTACGCCGTGGAAGTTATGCATATTTTTGTTCATATCAATAATACCGTTCCATCAAAAGGGTTCCTAGAACGGGTCACTTTACATCTCTAGAATCAAACTTCCCATCTTTTCTAGGCGAAAGTTCATCTCAGTCGTAGTATACGTACGTGCAAGAAACCGTTCAGCTCCTTTTCGGAACTGAAATTATCGTATATTTCTCGTGAGTCGATTGAGGTCTATTTTGTTTTTTAATCTGAGCAAGGAATTGTCCAATGATTTGATGTAAGAAAATACTACATCATATCATATAAAATATGGTAATGGCGTTCTAGCAACGTGTGATACAACATTACTGATTTATTTTCCATCAAATAAAAAACAGATATATATATATATATATATATATATATATCTGTGGCGAACGTCTATTAATTATACTATTCCGTAAACACTTTAGATCGCCAAAACTGTGTAATATTTGGGCATATTTTTTCTCTTGTCAAATTGTTTAACGGTTTTCTGACTAGGTTAGACAATAATAAATAAATAAATAATCTTTATTGTCGTTTTACATAAAGCATTGACACAAGTCGCATATACATCAAACAGACATAGTCAAAACAAAACAATCATATTGCACATATACATTATTCAATCTAGAATGACAAACATGGTTAACAAACGGTCATTTAAGTAAACAGTAACTTACATAACAGGTATGATTCTAAAGTACAGGTCCAACAATCTAGAAACTAATATCTTCCATACTGAAAAACTCCCCTAGTTCATAAAATGGATTTTTTAGCAACCAGTTATATAGTTTGATTTTAAAAAGTGTTGTCGGGTATTTATTAACTAAATCTTTTAATTTATTATAAATCTTCTGGGAAATAAAAACATGACTGTGTTGGGTTCTACTCAGTCTGCAAAACTCTATGGCAATATTATTTTTATTTCTAGTATTATAGTTGTGAATGCTGCTGCTAAGAATGAGGGATGGGCTATTTTTTAAAATGTATGACATTAAATCAAAAATATAAAAATTTATTACAGTTTGAAACTCGAGCTCAATGAAAAGTGGTTTGCAGTGGTCCAATGGTTTGCTTTACTTATCAGTCTAATGGCCTTCTTTTGTAAAATAAGAATGTCACTAACTTTAGTACTATAGCCCCATATTATAAGTCCGTATATAATTATAGATTGAAAAAAGGCATAGTATGCGGTTTTTACATAACTTTCCGGGACACTGTCCATTAAGCGTTTAAGTAAAAAGATTACTCTAGATAATCTTTTAGAAATATACTCAACGTGAGAGTTCCATGATAAGTTACAATCAATATGAATACCTAGAAATTTAACACTGGGAAGGAAATCATTAGGTAAGTTATTTGCAGGAATCTGTCTTAAACTGAACATGATATTTTGGGTTTTAGTTTCATTTAATAAAAGGCCATTTGTCCTAAACCACAAAGATGCTTCATCAAGTGTTTCATGTACAATGTCTTGTAAAGTGTTAAAGTTTGTGTTACTGTTTAAGAATGTTGTATCGTCTGCATAAAAAAAGGATTTGGTTTTAATAGCACTTGGAAGGTCATTTACGTATAGTAAAAATAGCAGGGGTCCCAACACCGACCCTTGGGGTACTCCACACTCAACCACTAGTTCATTGGACCAGTTTCCATTAATTAAAACCTTTTGTCTACGATTTTTTAAATAGTCTTGAAAAAACTTAGCAGAAATACCAGTTATGCCATAGTAGTTTAGTTTTAAGATTAACTCATCATGTTCAACACAATCAAATGCCTTGCTCAAGTCACAGAGAGTGGCTTGAGCAAAGGCCTTACTCTCAAAAGCTTTTATAATTTCCCTAACTAGTGCATCAACTGCATCAATTGTACATTTATTTCTTCTAAAACCAAACTGTGATGAATTCAGGTAATTATTGTTTTCCAGATAGGTGACAAGTTGATCATGTACTATAATTTCTATAATTTTGGATATCACTGGTACAATGGATATAGGGCGATAACTTTCAGCAAGTTGTTTTGACCCTTTCTTAAAGATTGGGCATAGTCTAGACAACTTCAGTTCGTCTGGAAAAATACCCTCTTTCATACATTTATTTATACATGTGGTTAAAGGATTCAAAATTATATGACTAATCTTCTTAAACATGTTATTTGATAAATTATAAATATCCTTGCTTTCAGAATTTTTTAGTCTTTTAACAGCGTTAGTGACATTATCAACTGAGACTTTCATAAAATAAAATTTATTTCTCTTGACAGGATGATTTTTGACTAAGCTTATACTATTGATATTGTTGGGCTTCTTAATATTGTCTTTTTTTGTTTAATTGAATTAATAAAAAAATTATTAAACTGGTCTGGGCTAATATGTATGTCTGTTTGTGAAGATGAGTTATTTATATTTTCTTTTATTAAGTTCCATGCAGCCTTAGATTTATTTTTACTATTTTCTATTTTTTCTGCATTGTGAGCCAGTTTAGCGTCTTTGATTGACTGTTTATAAAGTTGTTTAAGATTAGCATATTCAGCATGAAGCCTGTCATAACTAGAATTCTTCACCAATTTGTCAAGAAATAAAAGTCTCTCATTTGGGCCAGTTCCCTTGTATACCATGCAATGTTATTTTTAATATATTTACCTATGGAACACTGTTTTTTTAATACAGAAAAAAATGTCAAGTTATTAATTATAACTGAAAAAATGCTTGAAAAAATTGTTGCGCACTTAAAGTTTTTTCATTCTTAAGTAAGGGATTCCAATCATGGGACAAAAGGCTGCTGATCAGATTATCAATTGATGACTTAGGAAAACTGATTACAAATGGTGCAGATTGTTCTCTGGTTTTTTTCAAGTGTTTAGATATTTTTGAAAAGGTTTTAGTTTTAATACTTAAGATAAGACCATCATGGTCTGAAAAAGGAAAGTTAAAGATGTTACATGAGATTACAAGATCTGGGCAATTTAAAAATATGTTATCAAGGCAATGGTTTTTTCGGGTTGGTTTATCGTTGATACAAAAATAATTATGCTGTCTTAAAATATTTAAAAACTCCCTTGTTGTTTTTTTGTGGGATGTTATGTCAAAGCTAGCATTTATGTCACCTCCCATTACAATTGAATAGCCACGAAATGAAGAGATGAAAGTAAACAATTTCTCCAGTGTTTCTAGAAAGATATTTGGGTCACCTGCAGGTGAATGATAAATTGAAACTGCTATAACTTTAAGGCTATCAACAGCAGCCATACATGCTTCAAAATTAGGTTCTGAGCAAAAAGTTGAGATATCAATTTTTTTAGAATTTAATTTTTTGTTAATAAGAATAGAGGTACCACCTCTTCTGTGATCTTTTCTACAGAAATCGGATACACAGTAGAAGTCTTTTGGACATGCTAGATTGGGCATATCTTCATTAAGCCAGTGTTCAGATAAGCATATCATTGAAATTTCATTATTTAGTCCTTTACTATTGCTGATAAAACTATCTAAGATATCTATCTTATTTTTCAGACCCTGTATATTTAAATATAAAATATTACTATGGCAATTTTGTGGTTCTAAGTTTGTGGAGATATTACTAGCTCTTACGTTAGTTTTAGGGTAGTTACTAAAATTGGAACATGCAGAGTGATACTCTTTGTCAGATACTCTTAGTTTAAATTGCTGGCAATGCTGTGACCTAACTGAGATTTCTTTTCTATTCTAGTAGATTTAATTTGTTGAGTTATATAATTTTGGTTTTCAAATACCTGTCTTTGTACATTTATATTATCATTTGTATTACTAGATCTGTTGTGTATATCGCTAGAGTTATTGAATTTGTCTTCTAATGTATGGATGACAGCTGGTAGTGGCGGGAAATCCTCCAGGGATTTGATTGATAGGGCTCTGTCTTCTTTCCTCATACCAGGACTTCCTTGACCTTTCGAAAGAGTTGAGTGGTTGTAGCTTGTTTTACTTGATTCTTCACTCTGCTGTTGTAGGCCACGATGAACACTGCTCCCATTCTTAAGGATTGAGTGGTCATAGCTCATTTTACTTCGACCTTCACTCCGCTGTTGCAAGCTACGATAAACGCTGCTCCCGTTCTTGAGTGTACTGTCTCTTGTACTTGTTTGAATTGTACTACAGCTGCTTGCTTTAGCACAGTGACAGATCATTTGATTAATGAGCTTAGCAATATGTTTTTTCCCTCTTCTAGATAGATGTAGACCATGGCTTGTGTGGTATCGTCTCTCTAGTAAATTCAGGTCAAGCAGGATGATGTTATTGTTGTTTTGTGCTTGGCTTCTAATTCCAATGTTTATTTTTTTGAGAAGTCTGTTTTCATAGGAGTTTTCATTCAGGTCATATCTATATGGAATAGTTGAAAGTATGATATTGGTATGTTTGAATTTTGTTATTTTATTTCTCATATAATTCAGGAGTTTATATGAAGTTAATTTTTTCCCATTCAGTTGTTTGTTAGCAATATTGTTGCCTCCTCCTATTATTATACAAAAGTCTTTCTTTGTCATCTTTTTCATGTCTGTACTGCGTGTTAATGACTCCAGTATAACTTCTAAAGGTGCCCCATGCTGCACATGGCTGTAAATATTATGTGTCACACCCATTAAATTTTCTAATTGAAGACCTAAACCTCGTCCATGGCTATCACTACTAAGTATTAACTTGGGTAGATGTTCTTTGACAGATTTTGTCATTTGTATATCTGTTGTACGTTCATGTTGAATCAGGATTTAGTGATCTGGATGCTTCAAGAAACTGTTCTGTGCAACATTAGTATTTATATGAGTATGCCTCTCTGATTCTAGTATTTCGATTATAGTATCTTTAGTTATGATTTCTTGATGATGACATTTTTCTAAATCTTTTATATGTTTTTTTATGGAGTCCATTTCTTTAAGTAATTCTTGATCAGACGGAGGAAAAGGTAATATTGTCTCCATCAATTTATTATTTTCTTTTTGGAGTTCCTTAATTTTTTTTTGCAAGTTGAACAGATTATATTTGTTTTCATATAACACAGTTGGAGTGTAAAAGGTGATAAAGTATGATAATTTTGATTCGTAAACTCACTGAACGGTTCCCTGTTCACATTGACGTCGATGTAAACTGTAAAACATTCATGAATCGAATCAACCCAAATGAGGAAGAAACATGTTGGAAGAACTTTTATAAAAAAATACGACGAATTTAGAGATTGGGAAAATAATATTTATTGAACTGAAGCCTTATCAAACATCTCGTTTTTTTTATTCATAAGTTTGTAATATCGCTGCCCTAAATCTTCACTGTATCACTAGTTGGCACTTAGCCGATATTTCAGACTGCATCTCGTCGCCAATATTGGCTAGATCTATGGTTTCCATTCAATTACACCAGGTTTTCATGAATTTCTCGTTATGAAATAATTATTTATCTGTTGTTCAGTGTAGCCTCATGTATCAAAGTAGTTTCAATTTGCAAATATTTCATTACTGATCATAATTTAAAAACTTAAAACTTTAAAAATTAAATTAATTAAAAAGTACTTTAACTTTAATCATCCTAAGCAACTTTTAAATTTATTTTTAGTAAACCTGCTTAGCTATTATTATCAATCGATTGAACTACAGTCTTTGTAATCCAGATTTTGAAATTCGATTATATAATTCAGAGCTTATTTCCGGTTAGTTGTAACCTTGTTATTACTGAATTAAATAAGCACAGAATACAGATCCATTCTTCTTGGCGTATACACAATAAATTTTTTGTTGAGAGGAGGCAATTCTGAAAGCAAATGGCTGCATTTGGTGATGACACCTGAATTTTAGGATCAGTTAGGTTGGATGCAGCTTTTGCCAACAAACTTTGCTACGTTTTCGTGCTTTGAACTGAACCACCAGATAAACATATCGGCTGGCTGTGAAACAGTATTATTGGCTTGCATAGAAAATCTGATCTGTGATATGAGTGAACAGATTAAATCTTTATAATCCACGTTGTTTCAATTAATAATATACTTTCTTACATAATATTAGTTATGAAAAAAGGTAAACGGTTAAACAAAACAATGCCACATAAAAATGTAGGAAGGCAGGAAGTAAAAAGTTTTATTTATCAAATGTTACAGTAACAAACAACAAATCAAAATTATTGTGTTCAGTTTAGATGTATATATTTACGAATTTGGAAAACTTAACATAGGCTTAGGATGGTGTCTACCTTTTACAGTTGTCTTGGGTGAACAGGAAATCCTTCTGTAAATACTAGCTCGGAAATACTCGATACTCGAAAAAATGCCAACTACTCTACTCGACTCGACTCGATCTCAAAAATCACTACTCGCACACCCCTAGTGAGAATCTATTTTTTTAAGGTTTGCTCATAATTGTATTAATGTGACTAGGATTAAATTAATGCTTCACATATTTTTAAAAGTCTATTTAACTTAATGTAAGTGTTGATGCTTAATTAATGAGTTTTTATTGGTATTTTGCAGAATGCGAAGTTGGTCAAAAAGTCCAGTTGCAAGATCACATTCTCGTTCCCCACCTTCAAAAGGCAGATACTCTAGATACAGGAATCGATCACCTTTGGTTAGATCAGGTTCCAAATCCCCTCATCATACAAGTCCTTATGGTAAGAATTATTGCATCAAACTTAAGCTTGATAAAGGTTTAACTAGTCATTAATTATTCTAGATTATTTTATTAGAGTCAGAAGCCTCCTAGTGAGGTGTCCTAATGAAAATAAATGTGTGTCAAATCACCTCTCAATAACACGTTTCATAATAAAATTATCTGACGCAATCCTAAAGTGTGACAGTTACAATTACTGTTATAAAATAAATATCATATACTATTTATGACAAGAAAAAGTAAAAATTAAATGAGTATCAACATTGATAGCCCTAGTTAGTTAGTTAGTTAGATACACCGGGTTGTGGTCCTGTCACCAAGCCCACCGCGCCTAGACTCCATGGCCCTTTGCGCCCCGAGCCTGGCAACAGTGTCACAAGAGACTAGTCCCACTTATGAAGGACATGATCTCCCCGAGTGTAGCCCTCCTAATGTCCTCTGGTTTCAGAAAAGTGGCACCCACAGTCCTGTACCTAAGAGATGAGAGAGCTCCACAGTGACACAAGATGTGTATGGAGCTCTCCTCATCCTCCTCATAGAGCCTACATGTGGAGTTCTCTGTTAGGCCCATTATCTTCATATGTCTGTAAAGAAGATTATATCCGGTCAGCATTCCCGTAACCGCCCTCACCTCAGCCAGGTTACAGCTGAGCAAAGCTCTGCTGTAACTGCGATCCGGTCCTTGGATAAGTGCACGAGACTGCCTGAGCCTGGACTCGGTCCTCCATCTACCAGCGTGTTCCTCAGAGGTCCACCTATCAATTCTTCTCTTTACCTTTTGGAAAGGAATGCCAAGGGCCGGCTCCGGTCCCAGAAGAGGGCCCTTTCCCCCTCTCCTAGCCAGTGCATCAGACCTTTCATTTCCATCAATACCAGCATGCCCAGGGACCCATATGAGTCTCACCTGTTTGCGCTGGCAAAGGGTTTCTAGGATCCCCTGGCACTTCCATACCAACTTAGAGCCACTCCCATGATCGCCTTTATCTCTGCCTGACTGTCTGAACAGATGGAAACTACTCCTCCAAAGCCACCTCAACGCATTTCTTCCTGTGTGGCTGTCATGATTGCCATCACCTCCGCTTGGAAGACGGTAGCATGGGCACCTAGAGGTACAGACAGAACTTTCCGTGCGCCTCTCCCGTACACCCCAGCACCCTCACCTCCTTCTATAAGTGAGCCGTCCATATACCAGACGCTTCCTTTGACTTGTGCAGGCTCGGTACTCCCAATCCACTTCTCTGTGCAGGAGGAAAGCCTGACCTGCCTGTCAACTCTGTACCTAGGTATCATTGAGTCTGTTCCCATCGCAAGCAACGTGTTCAGACCGATGTTCCTAGATAGTATTTCACCATGGAGTCCTGGTTGACCAGGCAACCAGCCACAGTTGTCCTTATTCCAAAGGCCGCTTTACAAGCCTCCCCTTTTATAATCAGGTCCATTGGGCGGAGCCCAGTGAGAACCTCTATGGCCGCCAATGGGGTTGTTCTAATTGCGCCCGTAATTCCCAGGCACGCCATTGTCTGACATCTATCTAATGTTAGCCTAGCACTGTTTTGTGCCATGGCTGACCACCAGGCAACTGCAGCATAACATAAGGAGGGCCGAAGTACACTTGTGTATAGCCAGTAAACCATCTTTGGTTTAAGGCCCCACGTTGTCCCAATGGCCCTCCGACAAGCCCAAAAAGCCATTCTGAACTTCCTGGCTTTTTCCTGTAGGTGCTTGAACCAGTTCAGTTTAGCGTCCAGGATGACCCCCAGATACTTAACCAACTCTGTAGCTCTTAGCACCATATTTCCCATGGTAGGCATGTATATGCCATCCAGTCTCTTCTTCCTAGTGAAGAGTACAAGTTCTGTCTTGTGAGGACTAACAGAGAGTCCCTTGTCCCTACACCACCTTTCTAGGAATCTCAAGGCAGCCTGGACAATGTCCAACACTGTGCTGGAAAACTTGCTAATCCCCAGTATGTACACATCGTCCGTGTATGCCTGAGCATATACCGCTATCCTGTTCAGCACCCTTAGTAGTTCATCAACCACTTCCGACTACAACCTGAACTGTCGCTTCGTTCAGTGTTGCCTCGACCGTTCTGCTGCGTAAGTAAGCTTCGATCCATCTGGTAATTGTACCATTGGCGCCCGTCCTAGCGACAGCAGCGATCATAGACTGCAGGGAGACATTGTTGAACGCCTCCTCTATGTCCGTGAAGACACCCATGGCTAGCTCCTTCTGCTGAATCGTCTCCTTGACTTTCATGACGAGTCATGAAGAGCCGACTCAGCAGATCTCCAAGCCATGTATGCGTGTTGATTTGTATGGAGCGGGTTATCTCTCAATACCCCATTCCTCACATGTCTATCGACCAACCTCTCCAGTGTCTTTAGTAGAAAAGACATGAGGCTGATCGGTCTGAAATCTTTAGGTCTGGAATGTGTGCCCCTTCCAGATTTGGGGATATAGACCACTTTAGCGGTCCTTCACAGCCTTGGAATGAATCCCAAGGCCAGGGAAGCCCTACATATTATGGTCAGGTGGGGTAGGAGCGACTCCAGGCCCCTCTGCAAGTGTACAGGCAGGATGCCGTCCGGCCCCGCACTCTTGAAGGGGGCGAAGCACTCAACTGCCCACTTAATCTTTTGCTCTGTTCTTTGTTAATCTGTTAACCTTCTTTGCCTCACTCCAGTCTGCGTGCGAGGTCCCAGTGCAAGCCCGCCTCACCAAAGTGGGGGGGGGAGGGGGGCAGCCTCTGGTTCCTCGACGGATCCCGGAAAATGAATCTCAAAAAAAGTTGCAAAGTCTCTTCTTCAGAACTGGTTCACTCCCCATAATCTTTAATGAGGGGTCCCAGTCTTCGCCCAGGGTCCTTAGCCAGCACTTTGTGAAGCCTAGACATCACTGAGGTCGTCTCTATAGAAGTACAAAAGTCTCTCCAGGATTTCCTGGAGAATCTACAAACCTCTCGTCTATAGTTTCTTTGCGACTACCGGATCTGTTGGCCCTGCCAAGAAGCCTTTTGGTTCTCCTTCGATGGTCCTCCAATTCAAGAGATCTCCGGCCTCGAGCATCCCTTTGTCCCTACAAAGGGCAGTTATTCTCATAAGAGGTGATTACGGCCTCCGTAAGGAATGCCACTCTCTCCTCTAGATCCAGTCCATATAGAATCTGGCCTTTAGGAATTAGATCCAGTCTGTCAGAGAGTTCCACTGAGTAAGAGGCCCATTCTATCAGTCTGGGATTTCTGTACACAATTTGTGTTGTCTGGTCCTCAAGCACAAAATAGATGTGTCTGTGGTCCGACAACGAGGGTTCCTGAGAAACTTCCCAGTCCCTAATTTCATAGAACATTGAGGCTGAGGCCATAGTTATGTCTATAACCTCCCTCCTTATAATATTAGAAAAGGTTGGGAGATTACCCTTATTGAGTACCAAAAGTTCGGTCCCTCCAAGGTATTCTGCAAGAACAAGACCCCTCTCGTTTGTGTCACTACTTCCCCAAACCTCATTGTGAGAGTTGGAGTCGCAGCCGACCACTAGCTCAAGGTTCCCGCTCCGGCAGTAATCCAGCAACGCCACCATCTCTCTTGATGGTGGGAGGATTGTCCTATCGTATGGGAGATATACCGATGCAACCACCAGTTTCCTCCCCACTCCATTGCTCTCCTGCAGTTTAATTAACACTGCAACCACATCTCCACAGAACTTGGGTATGAGCCAACTGTCTACACCTGCAATCAAAATGGCCGCTCGCGGTTTCAGCCCACCTGATCCCCCATAGAGGCTATATATAGGAATGTTAAGACCCTTGTTACAGTTATTCCGAAACCACGGTTCCTGAATCAGAGCAACATTAACCCCTCTATCTCTTATAGTTCTAGCTAGTATAGTAGAGGCCTCAATACTATGATTGAGGTTGGCTTGTAAAAAACTCACCATTTCCTCCAGCCCAGTACTTCGGTCCTCGGTCCCCCTCTTCCTCTGGGTAGCCCAAGCCTCTTCTTGTCTCTACCGTCGAGACGGTAGCTTTCCCTGAAACTCAAACAGAAGGAGTTAGTGCCTAAAAGATCAAGCCCTAACCCTATATCTATCTGAGTACTTACCATCTTATTGAGAGGAGTTTCCTGCGGCCAGCATGTCCGTAGCCATGCCGACTCCACAGTATAGCTTCCTCTGCTGGGCTTCAATGACCCCCATTGAGGCAAAGTCCACTGAGACCACAAGTCTGACACCCGCAGGTGACTCCTTGCGGTCCAGTGTCCTCCACAACTCAGTCTGGAGGCCTGGGTTCAGATGAGAGAGTCTTTTCAGATAAGTCTCTGTAGTCATCAGGGGACCCGGGACCCAGAGAAATATCTTCTTGAAGCTCAGAAGTGCATTCATACCTACTACCTTCAGTATGGATCCCTCCCATGGCTTGATCTCAGGAGAGATGGTCTTCATCTGATTGGGCAGCCACCACATGCTGGTGAGGCCAGGTCGGGCCCCTGTACTATCTGGCAGCCCGGTGTGCCATCCCGGTTTTAACAACTGTACCCTCAAGAGCCCTGGAGTCATGGTACCCGCGGTTAGGTGGCTCCATTCCTACTTCTAGCCCCTTAGACAGTGTCATGTACTTGTGTGTGGTGTTGAGTTCAGGGTCCGCGGGGTCACTAATTCCGTCAGCTGCACACCTCAGCTGCCCCTGCGGACCTCGGTCCGGGACTGCTTATTGGGGTTGCCCCTTATTCGCAGTTGTCCACATCGTCAAAGACAAGGTAGAACGTTCACTATCCGCCACCTGCGACCAGTAGCTGAGGCTCGCATTGGGAAATTGTTAACCCTAGAACCGGCACGTAAAAATTCTCTAACCGGCAAGTTATTTTTCGGCGATTTGCAGAGTTTTATCTATAAGATGTTTGTAAGTTATTTAGTTACCTATGTTTGGTATTGTTTTGTTCACAAAAGACAGGAGAACATTATGGTGTATAATAATATAGATATATAATTTTAAAGAAATTTTACTTTTCAATTATTTAAAAAAAAACCATTTTTAATAAAAATTCAAATTGCCAAGATAGCAAAAAGCCTCTAAATATTGTCTAGTTTCAAAAAATGTATGGTATTACTAAGATTAGTTGAAAAATAGCTGATTTACTTCACATAAACTGCAAAAAATACAAGAACCCCAAAATGCGTTACCATGGATACAGTTATAATAACAATTTAATTAAATAACTTGTGTAAGGGTTAGATGGTTATATTATTAAAATTTAGCTATGAACATTATGTGTCAAATGTATGTAGTATTATCTGGTTACTATGTTCATTACTATTTTTAACCATAAAATATGATTATAAATGTACAACAACCTACGTAATCTACTACTACTACTACGACGGCACTCCTACTCATTTTGCCGTCATATAAAATGAGTAGGCTGGCTACTACTACTACTTATCCAGCCTACTCATTTTATAATAACTAAAAACACTTAACATAATATCAAAAAGACATTTAAACTATAAACTTACAACAAACAATTAAATTGATAATATTAACTCAAAACAATGGCAATAAAATTGTGCAATAGAGCTGTATAAGGATTTTAAACAACAAATGGGGGACAGTGAGTGAGTGTTCACTTTCGTTCAACAAACTTTTTGCCTTCTACAAATGACGACAATGTCATCTTAGAAACAAATAAAATACAAATAAAAAAAAAAAACAAAAAACAAATAAAATACATCATATTATTTAGCGTCTCTTAATGTTTCTAGCGGAATATGAATCATGTCGCTATTCCGAAGTTTACATACTCTAATAAGTGCTGAAAGCGATCGCTGCACATTGACAGATCATCCGTTGATTGCTAGTTCGGAAACAGTTTTATCGACAGAATAACCATTGATTGCCGGTTTAAGAGTTAATGAGGCAGAGTTAGGACTAATAAGTCCTCTCTAAACCTCTCACCCTCAACAATTGCTGACTTACTACAGTCAAAGTGAAGTGATCACCCAGTTTTGACAGTATTTAGTGTTTATTTCAATAGAAAATTAAATATATACTCACTACTGTACAAACTTATATGGAAGTTCAAACCAGTAAAATTACAATACAAATAATTTTTTCAAGTAGGCCCTACTTAAAAACAATTTCAAGAATCAATCAATATAAATAGTTGTTGACCTTAGCATTTAAATATCAGAATATGTTGATTTCCCAATAATTAACAATGTTAGTACAAATTCATACTTGATTCGAAGTAAGCAAAATTATAAAATAATAACAATGTCTGAAAGGAAGCTATAATAATAATAAAACTAAACATACTGTTTCACTTTACAAAATATATGTATTATAATATGATGACAAACTTGCAAATCATCATGTGCTAAACATTAAAACATGCAATCATCATGCCAAATATTTGTGCAAACAGACCTTCAGAAGTTTGCTCTAACCTATAAATACTCCCCCAAGCATTTGTGGTCTAAGTTGAAATATTCATCAAGACAGTAAATTGGATTGTCTATAAGCCAATTTTTTAGCACCTTTGAAAATTTGGAATTTGGAAGAGCCCTTATAGATAACGGTAGCTTATTATACAATCTAATACCTGTAACAGGAAAACAAGATGAGGATTTATGCAATCTAAGTCTAGACATAAAAATATTGTTGTTACCTCTAGTACGCTGGGGGTATACATTATTGTTTAACATTAGGGATCCTTCTCTTCTCTTTATCTCTAAAATACAATCATGCACATATAGGTTCATAACAGTTAGGACTCTATTTTGTACAAATAATGGCCTACAGTGGTCCAACCAGCCAGCACCAGACATAAGGCGAATTGCCCTCTTCTACAGCAACAGAATTTTGTGGGTACAAGTGGTGTGACTCCAGAGCCTGATTCCATAAGAAAATACAGAATGAAAAAAGGCCAAATATGCCTGTCTCAGATAATGGCCGGTCAAACCATCCGCAAGCCTCCTGAGAAGATACAATGAGCGACTCAGTCGCCTACAGACCGCATCAACATGGGGCCCCCACAGTAACCCAGAGTCCAAAGTAAAACCTAATAGTTTAACAGGATCACACTTAGGGGGATTCTTGCACAGAGTAAAAGTGATTTCCTGAGTCTTTGCTTCATTAAGTGAGAATTTATTGATCTCAAACCAGTGAGAAGCAATCGTCATTAATTCATGCACGGCTGATTGAGAACAAAAAGGATCAGGTCCACAGGAATAAAGTGTAGACTCATCAGCAAACATTTTAACTTTACCCGATACATCAAAGTACAAGTAGTTTATATCGATAATAAACAACAGGGGGCCCAACACTGAGCCCTGGGGAACCCCATGTTCCACGGCCTGAGACTTAGACAAGATCCCATTCTAGCTAATAATCTGCTGTCTATGAGCAAGACAAGAGAATCATCTTGAGTTCGTCATCTCCCAGATACAGTTTAAGTTTCATGATAAGAATGTTATGCTGTACCGTGTCGAAAGCATGAGAGAGATCACACAGTAAGAGAGAGGTTGACATTCTATTCTCAAAAGCACTCAATATGACTTTGACAAGAGAATCCACTGCCGAGACAGTAGACCTTATTCTTCTGAAGCTATACTGAGCAGGCACCAGGAGGGAACGTGACTCAAAATAATTGTACAATTGCTTAAATAGCACCGTCTCAAAAACTTTACCAAAAACTGGTATTATTGATATAGGTCTATAGCTAGACATCTCATTTATGGGGCCTTTTTTAAAAACAGGCACTGTTCTAATAGTTTTCAGGGCATCAGGATAAACACCCATATCTAAGCAACCATTAATTAAGAATGACAAAAGAGGTGCTATTGTATGAACTATGAACTTCATCAGGTTGGGTGACATATCATAAATATCCTTACAATCAGAAGCCTTAAATTTACTTACTACCTCAATTATGTCATCATTGCATACATGTTTCCACTTAAAAGCATCATTGACACGAGGAATGCTTTGCACTAAAACATCATTGAGAGCATCAGGATTACAAGGTCCTGGTATATTAGACAATATATGACTTACAGAGTCTACAAAAAAATTATTGAAATCTTCTGCCGAAGCAAAGTTGGAGGGCTTAGCATGGCTCTGAGGCATGCTTTTATTAATAAATTTCCAAGCCGCCTTACAAGGATTTGGAGCTTGATAAAATGAGCCTACAATAGCTTTGGCTTTAGCATCCCTAATCCTGGCACGATAATTTCTCCTTAGGTTACATAACAAAGGTACAAGGTGAGGTCTTTCTTTGGAAAGATCGTGTACCAGGAGAATCTGATTTCTCAATTTGGCCAGCCCAGAATCAAACGATGATTTAGGGTTAGAAACATCTTTAGTATTTGCTTGTCCTATGGTTACAATTTTCTGCTTTTCAGGAAAACAAAAATCAAACAAAGTCTTAAAATTTTTGAAAAATACTGAAAAGGCATCAGTGGGTGAAAGAGATTTTAGAACCTCAAACCAACCCATCATATCACTCTCAAGACAGTTTATAAAGTTAAGGATATAGGTGTCATTAAAATCTCTAAATTTTACAATTTTCTGCCTAGTCTTATGAGCTAATTTACTTATTCTATTATTTAAAACTAAAAATAAATGTTTGTGATCCGCTACCTGATCATCACTGACCAAAATCTCGCAGTCCCAATTGTCAAGATTAGTTATAAAACTATCCAATGATGCACCACCCTTGTTGGCAGCTCAGTAGCACAAAAAAAGTTATGCCTCCTGAGAAGATTAAAAAAATCTGCTTTTTCACTAGTGTTGCTGATCAGATTTATATTATGATCAGTTCCAATCACAATGGAGAGACTAAGACCGTCAAGAAAACTCAAACAACGATCCAGAAGTAGAAAAAACCTATCGATGTTACCATTAGGAGAGCGATACATTGTCACAATGACTAGAGATAACTCAGGCACAATACAGGCCGCAAACTCAGCCTGCATAGCTTCACTGAATTTACACAAGTCAATAGGCTTAACCAGGTAATTACAATTTTGCCTCATAAAAATTGCTACACCTCCCCAGGGAGAGTCTCTACAAAAACAACTTAGGAGTTTTAAATAGTAAGGTTTTCATAGTACAAGATTTCATTTCTTGTTAACCAATGTTCATATATGCATAGAAAATCAATGCTATCCAGAGTGCACAACAGTTCAATCTCCGCTACCTTATTCCGCAAACACTGTACATTTAACAGACAAAATTTGATTTTGGTCACTACATCAGAGCTTGAAGTATCATGCACATTTAAACTAGGTTCATGCACTGTCAGTATTACGGAACTGTTAAGCTGACTGGTTTTTTCACTAAAAAAGTAAGAGAGGAAACTTTATTATGTCTAGGTACAAATTCTCGCACTAAAGTTCCAGTAGGCCAAAAACAAGCTCTGAGTAATTTAGAGGTTAGGTCAGAAGTAACACCTACCTTAAAAGATTTATAGGAGCTATGTTTGGTTCTGAGTTCAATACACTCAGCCCTGACTTCAGATTCGAGTAAGAACTTCATCAAGTCTGCCTTGGATACTTCAGGAGACAATCTAGATACAAAGATCCAGTTACATCTGCCAACAGCCTTGATAGTGCAAGTGTCCTTGCAGTTGTTGGTGCCGATAATAGGATTCCTTTTCATAGACCTCTTACCTGCAGTAGTGGTCTATTTAGCACTGGCCACCGTATCAGTAGGTAGATTCGCACAGTCAGAATCAATAGAACTGTTTTTTCTCCTTTTGATACTCCATACCTAAGGGAACTTCAGAAGCCAACTTCGTATTCGTCAACACTGCGTCAGAGTACAGTCTTCGATTCGATGTACTATTTAAAATAGTCGATTTGTAAACAGTCGATTCAGTCAAGTTCTTGGAGTCATCACCAACTGAAATAATATCATCATCAGTTAAAGTAGATGACTTAGTTGCCTTTGAGTTGTTGATAGTCTTGGATGCAACAGCCAGACAGTTACCAGTGATACTACCAATGTCAAACGCAGATTGATTAATATCCGGTTCAAAACAAGTATTAACAACTTTGTTTGAACTAATAATCCTACCAACTTTATTATTTAAGGTAATATTATCATTAGCTACGTCTTTGACAGTTGACACAAGTTTTTCCACAGTTATATTCAAAGTAGTGAAACTGTCAATATCAATTAGTTGATTAGATACACTTGATAACCTAGAATCACATGTCTCACATGCCTATTTAGATTTTTCCGCTAATATCTGCATGTATTCATATTCTTCATCACTAATCAAGATACACGCACAATGAAACCAGTTTTTGCAAAAAATCTCACACTGAACCGCTTTTCCATCGTCATTTACGGATTTTCTGCAAGACGGACAACACTCAGCTTTACCACTCTCCATAACCGGAAGTTAAAAAAAAACTTCTAGTATAATATGAAAGCAGCAAGCTTTTAAATAATAAATTAAAATGTTTGAAGATATAAATTACCAATGTTTTATAAAAATCTGTTTCAAAAGTAAAAATATTTAGCCCCTATAGTGCAATGTCAGCTTGAGCTGACGACTTTTAATTTGTTTGAAAAGTGCCATCATCTGCTTATGCATATGTGCAAAGTTCGACCGAAGAATGCCAGTGTTCGTTTATGCGGACAGTCTCAGAAAAAATGCTGAAGGTTAGCTGGTACGCTGATTTACGATGTCTACATGTCAAAATAATCTTAATAATAATAATAATAATAATTAATTTATTTGCCGTCAAATTGTTTACAATTATGGACAATGTCAAATCATCTTAATTTTAAACTAAACTAAGTGCAAACATTTGTTCAACATTAAAAAACAAAATAGATAAATGAAATACAATATATATTTTAATAATGTCTTATGACGTAATAAAAGGTTAGAAGTCAATGTGGTTCAGAGTAAAAAATTCATCTACAGAATAGAAGGGGTTTTCCAGGAGCCATATGTAAAACTTAGTTAAAAATTGTTTTTGACTGTACTTCAAAACTAAATGGGAAAGGAAATTGTATACTTTCAAGCACAATACCACATGGCTATCAAGAGACTTCGTCAATCTAGAAAAGTGTATTGATGTGTTCAGTTTCTGTCTGGTGTTGTGAGAATGATTTTTGTAATTAAAATGTAGCAAATGAGGATTTTGAAAAACATAGGAAATGAGATCGAATAGGTATAAGTTAATAATAGTTGGAATTTTCAAATACTGGAAAAGGGGTTTGCAATGTTCAAATAAACTTGATTCTGAAACTACTCTAATTGCTTTTTTTTGGATAACTAATATTTCCTTAATGCGTTTTGAATTCCCCCAGAAAATCAGACCATATCTAAAAATAGATTGGAAATAAGCGTAATATGCTATTTTTACATAATTTATGGTAACACAAGATGTTAAACGCCTTAAGAGGTAAATTACTCTTGACAGCCTATTGGATATATGCTCTATATGTTCATTCCAATTTAGATTCTGGTCAATGAAAACACCCAAAAACTTAACACTAGATGAGAAGTTGTTGAGGCAATTATAATTGACTGAACCTGATCTCACGCTAAACAATATATTTTTTGTCTTATCATTATTTAGAAGAAATCCATTGGCCTGGAACCATTTGGATGCATTCATAATAGTGTTTTCAGATAGTAATTTAATTTCTTCTATGTCTTTACCAATGTTGACAAATGTTGTGTCGTCAGCGTACAATATAGTAGAAGATGCAGACAAACATTGAGGGAGGTCATTTATGCATATTAAAAATAAAAAGGGTCCAAGTACGGACCCTTGGGGAACTCCACAATGTAAAGAGACTTCATTCGACCATTGGCCATTTATAAAAGTTTTTTGTTTGCGATTTGTAAGATATGACTTGAAAAAATTTAGAGGTAACCCGTTCACACCATAATAAGATAATTTTTTGAAAAGGTCGCTATGATTCACACAATCAAATGCTTTGCTCAGGTCACAGAAGGTGGCCTGGGCAAGATTTTTATTTTCAAACGTTTGAATAATAGTTCTAATAAGACTGTCAATTGCATTTGATGTAGATTTGCCTTTCCTGAATCCGAATTGTGATGTGCTTAAAAATTGGTTTGTTTCAAAGAATTCATTAATCTGGTCAAAAACTAAAATTTCAATTAATTTGGATAAGATTGGAATAATTGATATCGGGCGATAGCTGTCTAGCTTATCTTTTGGCCCTTTTTTATATACTGGGCCTTTTTTATATAGAGATTTTTAGTGGATCAGGAAAAACTCCTTCCTTCAGACATAGATTTATGCAGGAAGTAAGGGGATTGACAAAACTTGGGAGTATGAATTTAATGAGATTATTTGACATGCAGTATATGTCACTGCTGTCCGAATTACTGAGGCGTTTACTAGCTGAAAGCACGTCATCTGGTGTAATGGCAGTCCAACTAAAGGCAACTGGAGTTACGTCAGAGCGATTTAGAAATACACAACAGTTATCAACATTAGATTTAAAATTATTAATTTTGGTTTTTAATTCGGAGACAGACTCAATACAGAAATCATTATACTCATTAGGCGTGAAACATATTTGATCTTGTTTTAATGTTCCCTGATTGCTCCTGATAACATTCCAAGCAGCTTTACATTTATTTTTGCTGCGCTCAATGTATTTTATATTTTGAGAAATCTTTGCTTCCTTAATGGATTTTCTGTACTGTTTTTTTAGGGTAGCAAAGCTGTGCTTGACAGCCTTATTATCGGAGCTTTTTGCCACACCATGTAGAAAAAACAGCCTGTCTCTCATCTTTAGTAGATCTGGTGAAAACCAGTTAGGACGCGGCTTAGTAGGTTTATTTGACTTAAGTAACTTTAATTTTTTATAAAAGTTGATGTTATTTAAAATTAAAGAGAAAAGGTGTTGAAAAATACAGGTAGCTCCTTTGCCTCGGTACTCTGATAGCAAATGGTCCCAGTCGTAAGAGTGTAAATGGAGTGATATATCGTTATAAACCGATTTTGGAATAATGAATGTAGATTTATTGGCAGAGAATGTGGACGTTTTAGGTGTTTGCTTGTTGTTGGCGTGGAAGCCTAGAAGAATACCATCATGATCTGAATAAGGAAATGGAATAATTTTGCATGATGTTTTATTGACTGGACTGTTAATAAATACGTTGTCGAGGCAGTTATAGCCTCTTGTCGCAGCCTTATTAAGACAATAAAAATTATGCTGCCTCAATATATTTTTGAAGATAGTTACGGTTTTTTTATTTGTATTTACATCAAATTTTGAGTTAATATCACCCCCTACAATAATAGTGTAGCTGGACCAGGAGCCCAAAAACTCAAGAAGGTTGTCAAGTGTTTTAATAAACTCATACGCATCACCCGAGGGAGAGTGGTATAAAGAAACAGCTATAAGTTTAATTTCCTCAACAATAATGGCTGAGGCTTCAAAGTTAAATTCCTGGCAGAAATTAAATATATTAAATTCCTTTGCACATAAATTATCGCGTACGAATATTAAAGAACCTCCTCTTATGTGTTCAGACCTACTATAGGAGGCTGCACAATAAAAGCCTTGCGGATTGGAAGCGTCAATTTCATCTTTTTTCAGCCAGTGCTCGGTAAGACATATAAACTGAATACCATGTAAGCCAATCAGGAAACTTTCCAAAACAGCAGTTTTTTTATCAAGACCTTGGACATTTAAAAACAGAAAATTAAGATAAGTAGATAATATTTCTGAATTGTTATCAAAGAGATTAATTTCTTTATGTTTAGGTATTTTTAAGTCGATTCCTTTAAGGCAATGGGTTGGGAGTTTAAATCATTGACCTCTGTGGCTTTGGATAACCCCCCCTTAACAGAACTTTTTTTATCTTCTACTATTACTCTTGCTTTACAGGAGCGTTGTATTTCACTGAGAGTATATCCAGTCAAAACTGACACAAGTGGTAACTCTGCAGCTGTCACTGATATGACATCTCTCTCTGATGCTGGTTGTAGGTGCTCTCCCAAGCTTGACATCTGGACTGGAACTATGGAACTTCTCTTGCTCATTTCTTGGGCGATACAACTCCTTATCAAAGCCACAAACTCATGATGCTTAAGTCCATTTCGAAGCGTTCTGGTGGCCCTCTCATCCCGTATGACTATGTTGACTGAGGCACTGGTACTGCGGTGAAGCTGCACAATATTCCTAGCAAACAGTTGAGGGGCAATCTCATCTCTCATGCATCCAATGGGGGAACAAATAAGTGTTTTAATTTTTTTAAGTTTAAGATCTAAAATAAGTGATTGAAAAGCTGCATTGTAGTCCTCATCAGATGGTTTACTGTTGTATGTTGGCTTAGTAATGAGTCCGTACACTGCTGCGCCATATTTACTATGCTGAAGTGAGAGATTGCTGCTGGCCAAATCTGAAGAAGTTGGTCTGCCGAATTCGTTTCTAAAAACTACTGCTACACTACTCATGTGTCTTTGATCCTGGAAATCTGCTGAAATGCAGTGTCCAAAGGCAATATCACTACTACCCTGAAAACGTGTTACATAATTCTGCATGTCATCTTCAACAATTTGAATAGGTTCTAAAGGGGTTTCATCTCTATGTGGTTGAGTGGAGACCACCTGATTACATTGTGTAGCTATTGGGTCTGTAATGAGAATTAACGAGTTGTTTTGATCTTGAAATAACTGTTCAGTAATCTTAACGATTTCTTTACATACAAACCGTTTCCCACTTTTATTAATATGTAGGCCATGTCTGGTTTGATGGCATCTCTCTAAAATATACAAGTCAAGAAGCTTGACATGGGAGTTATTGAAGGACAGATGCCTGATCACTACGTTGGCTTCCTTAATCAACATGTTTTCCGGACTTTCAGAACCCAAATCATACCTATAGGGTATAGTACAGAGAATTAGGTTTGTATGCTGAAATAAATGTTGTTGCTTTACCAAGAAGTCTTGAAAATATTGCAGGAACTTTTTAGGATTACCAGTAGATATTTTATTTATATTATTTGTGCCTCCCACAACGACAACACAGTCATCCTTGGTCAGTTGTTTTAAATCACTAGATGATGTGATGGAATTCATTATTAGTTCCAGAGGAGCACCAGGGTGGCAAGTGTTAAAAACATTAAATTTATCAGAGCTTGCTTGTTCAAGATATGGGGACAAGTCTCTACCTTGACTGTCACTGCAAATAAGTATAGTGTGTTTTCTATTCTTTTTTGAGTGCTGTGTGGAAATATTTCGTTCCTTTGTTATTGACTTGTTATTGTTATTAGATGTATTAGTTTTAGGCACGCTTTGATTGTGTCTTGTAGACTGTTTATATAGGTGATTTAAGTCAGATGTATCATTGCCACATTCAGTGTCGGTTTCTTTATCAAGAACTTCAAATCTATTGCGTGTTATTAAACCTCTACTTGTGATGGATTTCCTTCTAGAAGGCTTGGTTCTGTTTACAGTTTTATGCCATTTATCAGGTTTAGTATAAGGTTTACTGTTAATAACAGAAGATATGTCTGTGCTGTTTGTTGTTAAAGAATGTTGTAGGTTCTGCAGAGTATTGGGATTGCAATTACAGCTCAAACATCCAGTGATCCATCCCATGAACGAGCGGTTACATACTTTATTTAAACAGAAGTGATATGCAATGTATTTAGCGTGAACCAAAACATGTATTCCGCATTCAAAGAATTGCTTCTGTTGGATACATGGCATCTCAATAACCTGGCTTTTATCATATTCCAATTTCCCTGCTACTAACTGAGTGGATATGCTATTTGTAGGGCGTAGAGAGTCAAAGTGGGTAATCAACCCTTGTTTATGATTTAAAATATATACACATAATAGTTCAGTATAATTGTTAATTATCAATATCAGAGTACCAAATGTAAAAAGGTTTGCATACACAATGCTGCCCATTGCATTTATGCTGAAAAATATTTTTCGGAGTGTGTATCATTTTTGTGCATAGTAATCTTTTATCTATAATATATATATATTTTTAGCCAAATATGTTTTTATTGACTTCTTGAGATATAAATATTATTTTATTGAAGAAAAACAATCTTGTTTTATAGTTTATACTATTGTTTTTGTTGTTTGCGTATCCAGTCAAAAATTGAAAATGAGACACTTTTCAATGAACTGATGTGGCAATATATCAAGGAAAACTAGGGGAGTTAGATGATATTACATGGAATGAACTTGTGATAGCAGTTAAAAATATTAAGAAAGGTAAATTAGCTGGACCAGATGAAATTTCAACCGATATGAATCATGTACTAAGATGGGGATTCAAGTATGAAGTATTATGCCGATAGGGTTGCAATGGTTAAAAAGGCTGTTTATGGTGGTGTTGAAATATAAGCGAATGCCAAATGAATAGTGAAGAGGTGATATTATGAAGAAAGGCAGTAAGAAGAAGTGTGAGAACTATAGAGGATTAACGTTGATGAGTCATGTTGCAAAGTTGTTCGAAAAGATTTTATTAAACAGAATTAAAGGTAAAGTAGAAGACCAGCTAAGCGAAAAATAAAGCAGATTTCGAAGAAATAGAAGTACGGTAGATCTAATTTTTGCAGTAAGACAATTAATAGAAAAGCACTGGGAATATTATCAGAAACTTATCCTTGTACAGTAAAATCTCGGTTATTTGAGCCCCGATTAACTGAGCCTCCGGGTTAACAAAGCTAGTCATCAGACGATGAAAAATAAACTTAAAGCTATTAATAAAAGGAAAACTATAGTGCGACAAATCATCTAATAGTTTGACAAGTAATCAGTGTCTCTATTGGCTGTTGGTTCTTGGTTAAGGCGCTGCAGGGCAGTCACGAGATGTATTTATGATATTGTACCCTATTATGGGAATAATTGTCCCACCAAAATGCATTCACTCATGACTTATCACCACCTAACATCATCGGCTTAGTCGACTGCTCTCGCACTAAATTTGGTTGTTTTAGTGTGTTGACTTTTGTGATTTTACAATACAGTATTGGAAATATTGTCGTAATTTATTGTTGTTACTGTTATTGTTCAATATTTTATTTAAGTGTTTTGATATGAGTGGTAAATGGTTGACAGTTGCTTATAACGAAATTGAAATGATGAATCAATCAGTGTTTCCGTCACCATTGGATATATTGATACGATAATTTTGTTCCGTTAAAATGTTGAATGGTTCCCTGCACTATTAAGAGAATAATTTAGATTCTGTTAAACAAAAGGATAAATATAATTATTTCGTTAGTAATCAAACTGAACGGGGTACCCTGCATTTAAAATGAAGTAAAAGGATAAATATGATTATTTCGTTCGGTAATCAGACTGAACGGTACCCTGCATTTAAAATGAAGACGCGAGTACTACCGACCACCGTAGAAAGATTAAATAAATATGAAAGGTTTCGTTATCAACAAAAATAAATGTAACGTTAGAAGAAATTGCTCATTCACAATGCTATGCCTATGGACATTACATTAGATTTTGACTATTAAATTGTATTATTGTAGTTTTTTACCGACTGTTGTAGAGTTTTAAAATGAAATACTTTTTCCAACGTCTTGTCATTCTGCGACAATACAACTTTTAAAAGACATAACCTAATGTTCCTACTCTTTTACAGAACTAACTATATTTACACGATTTTATGGTTTTTCTTGTAGTATACTAGTTTTGTATTTTTTTCATGGCTTTTACATTATTTTTACCCTAACCTCCGTATCATCCGAGTATTTAAGTATCCGAGATATTCCCGGTCCCAATTACCTCGGATAACCGAGAGTCTATTGTATTTATAGATACAGAGAAGGCTTATGACTCTTTTAAGAGATGTGTAATCTGGAAATTTTAAGACAGGAGCGGAGGAAAAATATATTGAGTGGATGAAAAATTTGTACGGAACACATGAATGTTGTATAAGGACTACCATGGGTTATACAGAGTAGTATTTTGTCTATACAAAGAAGGAAGGAAGGATTAAAACAGGGTAGTATTTTGTCACAGGCATTATTTAATGCTGTGATGGAAATTATGTTGTGAGAAGTAAAGAACATCAATGAAAGAATGAAACAAATGAATGAATGTAGAGAAGACGACAGGTGGTTAAGTCATGTAAAAAGAATAGAGGAGGATTGACTACCTAGGAAAATGGAAGAACTAATTTTAATTGGAAGAAAGCCAAGAGGGAGACCAAGAAGACGATGGGCCGATGATGTGAGAAGAGATGTACAAAGACGAGGAATACAGTGGCGGACAGTACTAGAAGAATAGATTTGGAAAGATCAGCCCAGAGAGGCTTAGTGAACATCCAAATCCAGCAGTAGCTGGAATGTAAGAGGATATGTATGTATGCACGTAAACTTCCTTAAAATAAAACAATAGATGTTATTATGAGTATTTCTAGCTCAAATTCACAGACAATGTTCTTCATTAATTGTTTTACAATAAAAAGCAAGAGTTTTTTTTGTTATTTTTAGGTATTATTAATGTTATTGAAATTTAAAAATTATAAAATTTAAACTTTATTTTGTTAGTTATTATTTATTTTCAACTCTAAATTAAATTAAAAACATAAAATGTCTTAGTATATATATATCTGTTGCGAATATCTGTTAAAAATAATGACACCAAAAACATTATTCTATCTTTAAAATTAGCAAAACTGAAAATATTTGTTTGTACTTTGCAAAATTTGGCTGAAAATGGCTTGGAAGTTTCGCGTAACACACCGCTGAGTCGACTTGACGCCTGGAGCGCCTGGAGGTAGCGCCAGGGTGACTGGGCCCGGCGGTTCTGGAACACAACGCAAGTAATTCCTCAGCGGTTAAAGGGTTAATTAAATTATTTTCAGGTCATGTAGTTTTAATGTAGGTTTTAATTGAACGTTTCTTCAAAAAGAGAAAACTTTTATTTTTCAATCTTATTGTATTTTGTACTAAGACTAAACTGTAACTAAACAGTGCAATCCATAGATTCCTGTTTTTATAATATTTCCAGGTTTACCTATTTCAATCACTTGAGACTATTTCCAACTTTTAACCATGTGACTTTTGAATAATATTCCTCATTATTGAAATGAATTTTATTTTTAATTTTGTTTTCAACATCATTTTTGTCTCTATTAAAGGGTTCACTGAAATTATCTCTTGTTACTTCTGTCATGTGATTGAGATTGTGAACTAGAATATAAATTCTTTCGTGAAAGTTTTTACTGTTTCATTGCCTTTCATTTTACTACTTTTAGTTTTGAACAACAGTATTTTGTTTCCTCTACTGTCCTCATAATTTTTATGAAAAATAAAAAATTTGTATTTTTATGAACTTAATGTTTTAGCGATTAGTTTCTTTATGTGTAAATTATACTTATTTTTTATGAAATCACTTCTTTTTTGTCTTTTCACATGTTTAATTTTTCTATGATTTAAATATCACTTTTGCTATTTTAGAGTGGGTGGATACATTAATTTTTTGGTTCCACCAATGTCTTTATATTTCTTTATTTCCACCAGCACTAATATTTTTTGTACAGGTCTTCAGATCCTCTTACTAGTGTGTTTGAATCTGCATAATGCCTGTACAAACACACAATAGCAAAATAGGATGAACCAATTTTACAACTTGTAGTATTTTAAACATATTTCTCTCAGTTTCAACAATATTTTATATATTCTTTTTTATATTACTATTATTTCTAGGGATATAGAAAAACTACATTAGTAGCGGGCGAATCATGATTATCAGCATGTATGTGCTTTAACAATACAAACTACTAATAACCACAAAAGATGTTTTTTTATTTATTTTCATCAGAGACGCAGCAGGAACCTGATTTTAACAATTTTAAAGAATATGGCTTAAAATTTTGAAGAATATGGTGTTAAGCTATGTTACGTTAGATTCATGAAAAGTTATTTGTAGATAAAAAAATAATTTTACCGCAAAAACAATTACATATTCGTGTTTAGTCTAAAAATTCATGTTGATAATTTTTTTTCAAAATTAAGAGTTATCTAAACATTTATATTTTTAATTTTTCTTAAAAACAAGTTTTCCAATTTCTTTTTAAATAACGAATTCCACACAGTGAATCTGAAGGTCTAGTTTTCCAGCTTGCAAACTATAATATTTTGCTGTTAATTGAATTTAATCTTTTATATTTTTAAATTTTTAATCTGGCTAGAAATAACTTGGGTATGCTATTGAAAAACTCTCTATTACATTTCTAACACAATTTATTGCATTTCTGATTTGCTTATCCAAGCTTATTTAGTAATTTTATGATATTTCTTCTTTTGAAACAAATTTATTTTCTAATTTTGATTTTATAACACACAAGTCTTGTAGATGTACTCCTTCATCATTCTGTTTCCAAATAAATTTGTTTCACAGCCAGTTAGATCAGTTTTTATTGGTGCATTAAAGTTACATACTTATATGATATCATTTTGCCTGCCCGTGTGTTAGTTGGAGTGGGAGGGCACCTTTTGATGTATGGAGACAAAATATTTAAAAACAACATATAAAATGGTTTAACTAACTAATTTGAAGAAGAAAATATTATTTACCACTTTTCGTTCAAATTCACCCCTAATGAGCTATAGAGCATTGAATATTGAAATTTTAACCCCGAAATTACATATTTTTAACAGTTTTTTTTGTATCTAAAAAAGTGTATAACTTATGTAAAAATGTATAAGGACTTAATTAAAGCTATTAAATTTACCTTTCAGATTTTTTATTTTTTTACGATTAGTCAAAGGCATTTTAAATAAGATGCTTTTGTCAATAAATAAAAACAACGGGCTGTTTCACCGTGAATATCTCGAAAATGGTGAGTCACAAAACGTTGTTTGAGTCAAAATTTGAGAAATATAAAATTGTAAAACATGTAATATGAATAAGGGTTTTATAACACAAAATTAAAAAAAACATAGCTAAATAAATAAATAAAAATAAATTTTGGCTATTTATTCACATTATTGGCACTTAATTGTTGCTAACTGGACTTAGGTTTTGAACAAAAAATTCCAATAGTAAATATCACTATTGAATTAATCAAGTAAATTCAATAGTCATATCACACATGCTCAATAATTTTTGGCTGTTTAGGACTCATTCTAAAAACATGGCCGCTTTTTTGAAATTTGTAAAATTTGTTTTTCCTAATTTTCCTGATTTGGTAAAAACAAATTTCCTATTTTAACTGATAGTCGGAAATTAGTCAAGTATTTCAGAAAGTTTATTACAAGGGACTAAAATTGTTATGGTGGTTTACCCAAAAATGTCCTTTATTTTATTATTCAATGTGCCTATATAAAGATATGAGTATCAGAATTTATTGATTTGTGTTTTTCTCCTAAAATGACATGATTTAACCTTAAATATATAAATATTGTTGGGTATAAAGTTACCTTTGTAATGAGACCTTGCACATCAAAATATTTTAAACTGAACAAAGTTATTGATGAAAGCGATTTTTTTTACATTACATCAAGGCAATCTTTGGATTTATTATGAGGTCTTCTCGTGATGGTCTTTCAATTGATGCTCTTAAGATCCTATACAGTACTTCACTTGTGAGAACTCATCTGGAGTATGAATATGTTGTCTGGTCACCGTATTATAAGAACCAGTATGATATTTTAGACCGTTAGTTATGATTTTTGGGGCCGTTGAGTGTCTGAACTGCTTGCTGAAATTGACATCAGAGTCGTACGGAACACTAGATCTACGGAATTGTTTGGCAGAAGACTTTTCTTCACCTTGTCTGGATTCTCTCACATCATTCTTCGCCTGCAGAGAATTGGAAATGAAGTTTGTGGTCAAGTAGATTTCTTCAATTGATCTTTTAGGGTTTCAAGAGAGAATTACATAAATGCTTATATACTTAGTGCTAATTACAAGTTTCGACTTACTTTCCAGTTAATTTTTTTTATTAATTCAGTCCATTTGTCTTTTGTTTCTTTTCCATATTTTATAATTGATTTGTGATTTGTTTTTGCTGTTTGCTATTTATAGTTTATATAATTGTTATCAGTTATTGTTGTTGTTTTTCCATATATATCTGTTAATGTCTTTGTTGTTATGTATGTAATTAATTGTTATTTGTTTTGTTGTTAGCCATTAATAGTTCATATTATTGTTATTAGTTATTGTTGTTGTTTTGCTATAATTATCTCTTAATCTATGTTGTTTCCTTATTATTGTCTTTTGCAGTTTTTAATTATTGTAAATGGCTATGTCAGTTGGAAATAAAAAAAAGTAGTTCATAAATATGATTTTAAAACACAAAAAATTGATGTATACCTATTTTTTGCACCTTTTATTCGTAGCAATTGTGATAATGGCGGAAAAGCATCATTTGCCATCAGCAATTTCGGTTTACAATATTTTTGTTGTTAAAATCATATTAAGCAACTTAAAAACATCTAAGGTATTAATTTTCATTTAAATACGTAATATATTTTTTGATATACTCCAATTATTTACTGCTTTTGTTTACTTCCTGTTTACTATGTAATTGAACCATTTTTGAACTTTAAAATATGTATATTCTTTAAATTGTTAAGGAGTTGAGACCTTCCTTATCCAGTTGCAAATGGTTTCAAATTGATTTATCAACTTTCCCTTTTATCGGAACTTTCATACAGTTTTTTACTTGGTTTCTTGTACTATTGGTCCAATCTTTAGACACAAATTGCAAGTAATTTCTATCGTTCTGGATAGTGTCTAAACAAATAAAAATTATATACTCATTTTATCCCTTAACAATTTCTGACGATCCTTGACAGTTAGTATATTTTAGTGAGCTACATAATCCCACTTTCTACAACCGCATCTACTATTAAAACCCTGCTTGCAATTACAAAAAACAATGTTTAAAAGATTTTATGGAGCAGGGGAAATAAAGTTTGAATTGGCTCCGAAGTATTGTCTACCAATTTCCAGCCTTTAGTGTTCTGCATCTGGATTATTGCCTAGCCAAACGTGAACTCTGTAGAATACATTATACAAATGTTGATGAGCATCAGCATATATTGGAGAAAGACAAGATAGCTGTATAATTTTATTGTTCTATATGCTTCTCACAATATTTAAAATATCTGAACTTGTCTATACAAACAATTTTTTTGGAGCTTTACTCATATCAAGAAGAACGCGAATCCCCTCGACGATAATAGTTTCCGGAGAGGAGTCAGTCTTTTTAAATACCTCTGCATAGGCAATTGAATCTTTAAATTTGTCCTAACAATTTTAATGCTGTTTTTTTGTCCTTTTGAAAAATTGCAGGTCGCATCACAAACACTTATTGCATGTAAACATAAGATGTGAGGTTGACTTTTTGGATATGCAGTCAAATTATTGGATGAAAATATTTTGATATTTTTAAACAAATAGCAAATTTTTGTGATTTTTTTAACAAACATATTTGAATTCAGAAGACAAAAATACGTAAGAAAACATCGCTTATGTATATTGCATTCGAAATGAGTATCCAGCGTTCAAACTAAAATGACTTTTCAAAGGTTTGATTCACTATATCTCAAAAACAGTAACTTGGAGGAAAATATTATAATAACATTGTTTATAGATAATGTTACTAGCTACAAATTTTTCAACAATCTTTTTAATAAACTCTCTGTTTATGAGAAATTTACAAAAAACAGGTTTTTATGATCTTTGACCTTGAATAGTTTTTAGCACATGCCTTATTGCTTAGGACTATTGACATTGTATTTGTAATGCTGATTGTATCAGGAGAGTTTTTGTTAGCCTACCTCCACTTTCATGCATATTTTGATAGGATTACGAAGTAAACTAAGAAACAGTTATTTACAACCAAGAGCATTTTTTTACTATACCACTAGAAACTAATCTGGTTTAGTGACAGGTCAATCCAAGCTTATGCCAGCGTGGTGGCTCTGTGGCTAAGGCCAGCGTGGTGGCTCTGTGGCTAAGGCGTGCCAGGTCCAAGGTTTGAATCTCCAACCAAGCTAATAGTCAATACTCATTCACACACAGGCCTTTAGGCTCATGTTTGATAAAATCAACATTCAGATAAGTATCCAAACCATACTGCAGATCAAGATTTTTGTCAATACTTCAAAATGCATATCTCTAATTACAATATTAAAATCTTTGAGTATAAATTAATTGAAGTATTGTGGTGTATTTTTAGATTCGCCTCATAAATCTGGTGGTGGGACCCCAACTCACGAAAGTAATCATGGAGATGACATGCGTCTCAGTCACTTAAGTCAGAATACTCCCATTCAGAGTGTTGTCAATGTAAAAGAACATGCTTCAAAAAGAAGAAGATGTCGCGATTATGATGGTAAGACAGTCTTAACTTATCAACATGTCTTATTAGAATTCTGCAAGTAACAAACCTCATTGACGTTTTAGTTTGCGTGTTTATGACGTCAATAATTGCTCCACAATCCTGCTTATACTTGTTTTATATAACATATACTTCCTTGTAACCCTTCAAAGCCATTTGATGTGACCTATCCTCTTGGCCTGTTAATTCAAAAAATACCAAAACACCTTCGGTGTTGAATCTGACAAGCAATCCAAAGTATTGTACTGTAGCCAAGTACAATGCAGCTATGGCTCGTACTTTGTTCTGTGCAACTTAATAGTGGCATAGTGGTATAGAGCCCACCTTGAATAAACTGTGTAAGTCATGGGAGGTGGAAGTTGACAGGATCAGTGTTTCTATTATAGTTGTAGAACACATTTTTAAGAGGACACATTTTTTTGTGTGTGTGTTTTTTATTCATTTAGACTTTAAATAAGTGTACAGCCTGTACCTTTACAGTGTGTAAAAACCAATCATTTATAAATTGATATTAAAATAACTGCACATGTTAAAAAATGAAAAACCTAAATAATTAAAATATAAATATTAAGAAATAAAATAATCGCCACTTTGAAAGGTTTTTTCCTGTACATAATCGTCTTTGTCTTAGTTCATCTCTTAGCTGATGCTGTAATATATCTTATTTATAGAATTAAATTGTGTAGGTTTCAGTCACATCTTATAACATCAAAATCAGATGTTCACTGTTTGTTAGTGTTTTAATATATCTAGGTTGTCTACCCTCTACAACTTGTATCAACTCTTGCCAAGGAGAACAAAAAATTTATAAGAACTGAAACCCAACTTTTATTTGAAAACATAACTGTGACCCTAAAATATTAAAAAACACAAAAATCAGACTGAGTTTATATTTTAAGCTGTATAGAAAAAACACTGTACGTCATATTTGTTGTTGACAGTTACATTAAAAAAACAAAAAGTTGTTAGTTCACATGAACATTTCAATTCCCTCTTTTCGTTTGATAAATGAAAATGGTTGTACATAAACACTTGAGTAAACTCAAAATTGTAGATTTTATCTTATAATTGGTGCACAGTTACAACACTATTGTTTTTCCCTTTATGCCATGTATGTACCTTCTTGGTTATGGCTGTCGGAACTAAGTTGTGCTCTGGTCAGTTGAGTTCAGCATAGCTTATGAAACTGAGCAATTTTATCCCACCAAAACAGCTCAAATGCAAACAATTTCTGTCAGTGAGAGAGTGATTCTAATGTAGTTATATCGGTTTCTTCCTTGACCTGTCAAAGGCACTTGACTTTGTGGACCAGTCTTTGAAAAGCTCTCCTTGAATACTCCTTGAAAAGCTAGAAAGATCTGGCATCCTTGGAACTCCCCTCCTGTGGATTAGATCCTTCCTAGCAAATAGACACCTAACTGTCCAAGTCTCAAATCAGTGTTATTCTCAACTTGGGCGGTGATTTAGAACGTGGCCAAGGTGTAGCACAGAAAAACCTCATCAAGGCAATCTTAAGGTTCTCTAAGGACTTTGGATTGGATGAGGTTTGAAGTCCTGTAAAGGAGGGCGCACAATAAGCCTTTTTGGCATAGGGGCTGTTACCAGGTTTGAAGCCTGGCCCTCCAAATCGTAAAAAAAAAAGAAAAAAGTAAAATCAAAATTCATCCCCTCAAAAACTGGCCTATGGCATCCCTCAGGGATCAATATTAATTTTGTTCTTTTCAATTCATTCAATTCAATTCAAAACATCTTTATTTGTATTTGCACAAAATAGCACAATTAAATAGCGTCATATTTACATTATAAAAAGATATTATAAAATTATTATATTAAGACATATATATATATAAATCTAATTTCATGTTTATTAAGTAACTTAAACTATATTCCAAAATAAATAAAAATATTACATTAAATTTTAAAAAATAATCTAAACAAACAAGTTGAAATTTACGAGATTCTACCACTTTTACATTTAGTGCCTTCACAATAACCATCTCTTGACAACATTACTCCCCCTGACACACACCAATTATTAATTTACATTCTATTACTATATGCGTAGTCTATTCGGATTATATTACAATATATCAATAATGTTTATTTCAAAATGAAATTAAAGTTTTCTAATAATATTTTAATGGTGATAATTATATATTTTTTTTTTTTTTTTTATGTGAAAGTGAGGCGATTGTGAACCATCACACCAACCTTTGTTGGGGATCCAAATCCTCAAATGAATAAAGTGGAACACTTACCAAATATTTCTTAAGTCGTAATGTAAATTTTGAAAAAGGTTGTGTACTTAATATTTCTTTTGGTATGTGTTTCATAAAATTTTGACCCATGTAGCTAGGTTTCTTTTTGAAAAATTCTAATCGATGTTGTTCAGTTCTGTAGTGATTTCTAGTATTGTAAGGGTGAATGTTACTAATCTTGCCTGCCAGCTGAAGAGATTTCACATACTTGATGGTTTCAAAGACATAAAGACCAAATACTGTTAAAATTTCTAACTCATTGAAGTAATTTTTAACTGAGTCTCTTAATTTGACATTCATTAATATACGGAGGGCTTTTTTCTGTATTAATAGTATTTTATTTAAATTCTTTTTGGTAGTTGCACCATATATAATAATGCCATATGCTATATGGGAGTGAATTAAGGCATAGTAAATATTTTTTAAGATATCTAAGCTGCATATGTTAGACATTCTTTTAAAGCAAAGAGGCCAGATGACATTTTTCTTAAGATTGTTTCGACATGTGTGTTCCATGATAAATTTTCATCTATATATAAACCTAAAAATGTTATGCATTCAGTTTGTTCTAATTCTTTTTCATCGATGTGAATGACTAATTCAGATGTCTTTTTAGACTTTTGTATTGCGAATTCCATAAATTTTGTTTCATTGAATTTATTAACATGTTTTTTTGATCTAATAGTTGCTTGATAGATGAAAGATTAATGTAGGAAGATATTTGTACAGACTCAATATTTTCTCCTGATATTAGAACATTCTTATTCTTGTTATACGAGGTATGTCCAGAAAGTAAGTTCCGTTTCCATTTATATCCGCTGCAGCGCTGCGATCGCAGTTCCGCGCATGCGCGGCAGACGCTCTGTATCAAGGAGAAGAAACGTGCGCCATTTTGAGATCGCTGTCAGTCTCGTACGCTTTGTTGTGCTTGTTTAAAATGTCGGTGTTGATCGAAAATCCCGCCGCTTGTGAAATCAGATCTGTGATTCGTTTTCTGAATGTTAAGAAAGTGAAACCGATTGACATTTATCGGCAAATTTGCGAGGTTTACGGACAAAATGCGATGAGTGATTCAATGGTGAGAAGATGGGTCCGACAGTTTAATGAAGGACGTCCAGAGTGAAGGACGTAATGAAGTGCATGATGAAGAACGAAGTGGGTGCACAGTGTTTTGGGACAGGAAAGGCATCTTACTGATTGATTTCTTACCGCGAGGTCAAACAATCAATGCAGAAGTTTACTGCGAGACACTGAGGAAATTGCGCCGCGCAATACAGAATAAGCGCCGAGGATTTCTGTCCAAAGGTGTTGTTTTTCTTCACGACAATGCACGCCCACACACTGCAAATGTGACGAAAAACCTCATACAGGGATTTGGCTGGGACGTGTTTGACCATCCTCCGTACAGCCCTGACCTCGCTCCTAGCGACTTTCATCTGTTCTTACATCTGAAGTCTTTCCTTGGCGGTCAACACTTCAACGATGACGAAGAGCTGAAAGAAAATGTTTCCAAATGGTTGAAGACACAGGCGGCAACCTTCTATGAAGAAGGCATAGAAAAACTTGTGCCACGCTATGACAAATGCCTGCAAAATTTCGGCAGTTATGTAGAAAAGTAGTTTAAGAGTTGTAGATTTTAGTGCAATAAATATTTTTTCTGTATCTGTAGACAAATTATTTTTATTACCTAACGGAACTTACTTTCTGGACGTACCTTGTATATGAATGTCACAGGCTCATTTCTACTGAAGGGAAGCTCGTGCAGTATGCAGATGACACGACTCTCCTTTTAGATCGTCCACAAAAGAAACTCTGGATCTTTGAGTTGAATAACTCTATTAAAATTTGTAATAAAATAATCTAAAAATAAATCCATACAAATCAAGTTACATTCATTTTCATTTAAGATCAAAATATTCTGGATCATACATACGGTCATGGTAGATGTCCCTCTAGATAAAGCCGTCTCAGTCAAGTTTCTAGGGATATACCTTGACAGAGGCCTCACGTGGAGAAATCACATTGACAACATTTGTGCTAAAGTCTCCTCAGGCATTTTTTCTTTAGGAGGATCTCAAAAGTGTGCCCAACTCAGGCTCTCCTCATGGCCTACTATGGGCTCATTTATTCTCATCTTATGGAATAGTCATTTGGGGAAGCTGTGAAAATGTTGAGTTCTCCAGGCTATTTAGGCTTCAGAAGAGAGCAGTATGAGTAATCTCCAAATTGAATCACAGAGTCATGTAGGCCTGCATTTATCAATTTGGGGGTGTTGACATTACTCTGCTTTTATATACACGAGACAACTTCTTATTGTCTTGTCAAAATGTGCAACAACGAGGGGTCATAACATACATACATACAAAACTAGAAGCAGGAATAATAACTGCACTGATCAACACCGAACATCAGTATTGAGCACCTGCCCTCACAAGCTGGTGTAGCTTTTGTCAACAGTTTCGAGCTCGATCAAAAATGTAGAAAATCTAGGCACATTAAAACATAAATTGAAGTGCTACTTAGCCTCCAAAGCTTTTTACTCAGAATGAGAGTTCACGTAAAAAAATAAAACAAAAACTTATATAACAAAAGCTGGCTGGATATATTAGATGAATAACCAAACCTTGTATGTATAAATGGAATTTTATGTTTTGTTTAAATACATGTAATTGCAATATTTTGTATATTATTAAGTGACACATTGTATGCAACAAATGTTGTTAACACAATGAAGGAATTTTGATTGATTGATTGAGTTTGTGTACCACATGCACTCTTTGTTTTGCAGAAAGAGGATACTGCATGCGTGGTGAAATGTGTCCATATGACCATGGTAAGGACCCAGTTGTATTAGAAGATGTTGGACAAGTGCTGTCCTTCTCTGGCCCGGGAGCACCTCCTCCCTCTTGTCTGGAGCCACCTGCTCCTGCCTTGGGCATGTCTATGTTACAGCCAGCACTCACACCTGGAATGGCATTGCATCACCCTCCCCAGATGATGAATAGACCCCCTCCCAATCTCTGTAAGTTAAATTTTGTGAATTTTTTCAACAGTTAGTTCATATTTCACCAGGAAATAAATAAAAATATTTATTGTTTTTACTTTAAACAATGAACCCTCTCGCGTATGAATTCCTAACGTCACCGGCCGGTATTAATTTCAGCCACTCTACCACTGACAACAGTGTTTTGTATTTACATATTGTATAAATTAAATATGTTTATTTATTTTGGGTAAAAAAAAGACTAAACGAAGCATTATCCTCATCACTAAACGCATACTCTCAGTTTCCAAATCACTCAGATTCATAAGAACAATTTCACCATCACACAAATACTAATTTGGAGCACTACAAATAACACTCCTTGTTTAGCTGTCAAAAAGATAGCAGCTCATATCAATGAAATGAAAACTGTCTTTATTAGGAGCGAAGTTAGGTCTATGAAGTCCTCTCTTCCACTTAACCCCACAAAATATAATGTATTTTTTCAATATTTAACTTAACCCTTTGGCTGCCCTAGAACGATATATCGTTGTTATTATTTTTACCGAAAACTGCTTCACAATGATATATCGTTGTTGCTTAATTAATTTGCAGCGCTGTTATTTTTTGGGTTATCCTTGTAAAATTTGCTTTAATATTAACACAGATAGATATACTTTCATTTCATATTATTTTCAATACCTAAAATTACGTATGTTATTTTATACTATACGTGTTTGTAAAATGTTAATCTCATCAACTGACCGCCGTGGTATCTGACGTCTGGCGCTCTATTGTCGACCGGCTACAATCCTCATTACGTTGTGTTTATTATGTGATGTGAGGTTATTTGTGCGAGTTGTTTATTGTTTTGCTCAACATGAGTGGACATAAATCACCAGTTAGTGAGAAGATAACGCACATAGTGTGTTAGATGTGGACTTGCCTCATTTGCCATACTTGCCAGTGAATGTGTGTAAAAACACTTGTGTATACATTGTAAATACCTTTTAATGTTTTTATTCTTAAAACATGATTATTTTGAATATTCAATGAACCCAATAGTAACTAATGTTTATAAAAACTGTATATTGTGCATAAACTAGGATATACTTCCGATCACCAAAAAACAGGAAAGTGACGCTTTGTTATTTTTATCGTTATACATTTTGTAATTTAGTTGCAATACTCTTGAAATTTTCATTGTTTATTTTTCAAAAAATTTGGTTTTGGAAAATAATATAGAGAATGATTTTAGTATTTATATAAAATATGTTTTTAGTGTACAAATAAAAAAATTTGTATTATATTATGGTGGCAAAGAAATAGTTGTATAGGGTTGTAGGGAATATTTCCATACTGGTATATATAGCCAATTTAAATTGCTAATAAATAAAAAAAATCATTCAAAAATATTAAAAGTTAAATAAAATACTTAGATGTCAATAAATGTATGCAAAAACAAGGATTTTAGCCCGGCAGTTTTAGGTACACACATGCATAAAACCCCCTGGCAGTTTTCAGACAAAAAAAGTTTCACCCTGGCAGCCAAAGGGTTAAATAGTGTTAACAAAACATTATTGCTTTATTGTATTTGGGTTTTTCTAGCTATAATAAGGCATTATAAAAATGGATAAAATAAATAAATAAAGAAGAAAATTAACTATCAAAATATTGTAATCATAAACATATTATAGAAGAAAAGAACATAATAATATAATTGTAATATAAAAAATTAGGAATAATTAAAAATATACAAGTTTAAATACACTATAACTATTAAATATAAATATTTCATTTCAGGTCATATTAGAAAAGCACTAAAATAAATGTATATTATACTGTCAATAACTGCTGAAACATGTTTCTTATAGTTGTTATAGAGAGCAGCACAAAACAATATGTGTTGTTAAACTACAAAAATAGTACTGATGATAGATAAATACCAAAACAAGTTCCTCTAACCACTAACAGATGGCGTGGACAGTTAAAAAATCACATGAAGGTATATAGAGATGTTGCACCATTTACATTAGGTTATTAGTCGAGGCGGCATGATGGGAGAGGGTTAGAACAATTGATATATTACTCTTAAAACTAGATTATATTTATAGAATTAACTGGCCGTTTACTTCTATTTGCTTATCACAGGATTACTAATTATACCAACAAAAAGAAAACAAAAATTACAACATGGCAATATAATATATGAATTGTAATGTTGAATGCAATCAAAGCCTTGTTTAGCTGATTTTTGTCGTTAAATAAGTTTTTTAACTTAACAGAATTTTCTTTCACATAATATGATATTAACCAAGTATTTTGGGATTCAAAATTATAACTAAAAAGAATATTAATTGCTAATAACAATAATAAAGAATATACTAAAGTCTACCTATTATTAACTTTTAATATTTATAAAAAGTTTTATATGTTGTTTAACATTTTATAAATGTTTAAAGTAAATAGGAAGATAATTTAGGGGCTAGCCACCACTGCCCTGCAGAAAATTTCCTTATCTCTTCAATTAAATAAAAATCTAAGCAGGCTCCTAGGTTCACATGATTCAAAAGTGAATTTCTAATCACACCAGGGAATACTGATATACATTAAACTGATTTTGGATATTTTTAAGCAAATAATGAACTAGAATTTTTCTAACATTTAGGAAAAGGGATGAAAATTAAGGTATATGTAATATGAAACATTCATGTAAAATTATAGTCTTACATCTGTTAAAACTTTTGAAAAGACTGTCTTTATCGCTTAACTACAGTTTTAAGTGATTTCAATTTATGTAAAAGAGGATGGTTATTGAAAAGACCACAGAGTTAGGAGATAAAGTATAGCAGAAAATAAGTTAACAAATATTTAGGTAAACAAGAGTGTTAAGAAGTGGTGGGTTAAGTGGTGGGTTAACAAGAGTGTTATGATTGGTGGGTTAACAAGAGTGTTATGAAGTGGTGGGTTAACAAGAGTGTCAAGAAGTGGTGGGTTAACAAGAGTGTCAAGAAGTGGTGGGTTAACAAGAGTGTCAAGAAGTGGTGGGTTAACAAGAGTGTCAAGAAGTGGTGGGTTAACAAGAGTGTCAAGAAGTGGTGGGTTAACAAGAGTGTTAAGAAGAAGGGAAATCTTAGTTTATGAATAATTGTAATAGTGTAATCAGTTGATTGTTCTTAAATTTATTTTATTAGGTTTACAAGAGATATCAGGAAAGTAACTTTGGTTTTCAGATTCAGATTCTTTATTGTACATGTTCTTAGATAACAGAACAAAGGTCAAGAGGAAGTGTTAATGTTAAAAGTGTAATAGTCAGTGTTTGTAAATTCTTCATATTTTGTGGTCTTCAATTAGTCAAGGGCTCTCTCCAGGAATTCTTTCACTGAGTAGAAGGGTCTTTCTTCCAGCCACGCTGTTGTCTACTTAGTCGTTGTCCAGATACTTTCTTGAGATGTCCAGGCATGTTGTTGTAGAACAAAGCTCCTCTGTAGCTAGGCTTTTTTTTCATAAAGACTCAAATGGTGAGTTGGGAGTGAGAAATCTATTGCGTTTCTGGTGTTATGTTGATGTAGGTCTCTGTATCTGTCTTGGTTGGTTCTTACTGCATACAAGATGATTTCTCTTATGTACAGTGCTACTACAGTTAGTATTTTTAGTTATTTGAAAGATCCTCAACAGCTATCTTGGTAGTTTAACCCTGCAAGGCTCCTAATCGCTCGTTTCTGCTGTATAAGCACTCTTTTCAAATTTGAGCTTGTTGTTCCACCCCATATTGCCAGGCTATATCTTAGATGGGATTCAAAAAGTTCAAAATATGCAATTTTGGATGTTTTGATCCCACTTGTTTGTTTGGTCCGTCTGATTACATATGTTCCTGAGCTGAGTTTTTACAAAGTTGATCAATATGAGTTCGCCAGGTCAGGTTCTCATCTATCACTATTCTGAGATACCTTGTGTTTTCTTCTTTCTTCAGTTCAGGTAGTCCAGCCTCGATTTCTTTTTCCCGAATGTTATAGATCATCTGCAGAGTCTTTTTCTCGTTCAAAATAAGGTCATTTGAGTAGCAGTATTGTTTCGTCATATTAAAGGCTATGAAGGCGTTGATGTCAAGTTGTTTATTTGATTTTTCTGCCACTGTAATGACGGTGTCATCTGCAAACATAACAGTCTGGCAAACATCTTTAAGTCGGTCTGGTAGGTAATTTGTTAGCAGCAGGAATAGGACCGGGCCCAACACTGATCCTTGAGGCACACCTCTCTGCATTGTGGTTAGAGTTGATTGAGCTTTCTTCAGAGTATTATTAGAAAGGCATTTAACTTACACCATTTGTTGTCTGTTCCTAAAATAGCTGTCAAACCAGGCTAGTGCTGTTCCCGTGACTCCAAGAGCATTTAACTTACCAAGTAAGCAGTCATGATTTAGGCAGTCAAAAGCCTTGCTGAGATCTAAGTATAGACTAGTTACCATATAGCCCTCTTCCAGTTTGTCAATTATATTTTCAATCAGCTGTATTAGTGCTGTAGTAGTTGATCTGTCTTTCAAATAGCCATGTTGGTAATTAGTTAGTAGATTGTTTTGTTCCAGGTGTAGTAGTAATCTAGTTAAGGCGATTTTTTTCAATAATTGTTGAAAACGTGGGTAGTAGAGAAATGGGGCGGTAGCTGCTCGTCTCTGTGATTGGCCCATTTTTGAATTTCGGGTAGACTTTTGTAGTTTTTAATTTTGATGGAAATATACCTTGTTGAAATTATTTGTTTATTATGGTTGCCAATGGAATGGCTATCTCTTCTTTACAACTCTTGGCCAGTTTGGCTGAAATTTCATTGATTCCAGCTGATGTTTTTGGTTTGAGGGAATCTATAGTTTTCTTGACTTCTTCAGGCGTAGCAGAATGCAAGGAGTGTTTCTAGGATGTTTGGTTGTAAGATGCAGAAATTTGAGGCAGAGTTGTTTTGTTGGTTATTTTCATTCAATGTTCTTTCTGCTGTGTTTGAAAAAACTTATTGAAGTTATTTGCAATATCTTTTGGTTCTCTCACATCTTTACCATTTACCTGAAGTACCATTTCGATTAGTTTTCATTTTTCCCCTTTCTTTCTTGGTTTATGACCTGCCATAATGATTTTGATTTGTTGTCCGCCTGGTCACAATGAAAACTGCATTTTGGTCTTTACGAAGTTTTTTGAGCTTTAGGTCATAGTCCTTTTTCCTTCTTGCTACTTCTGCCTTGTCTTCTATCAGCCCAGAGCGCAGGTACTGCTCATTTGCTTCTATATATATTTTCCTTAACAGCTTGCTTTCCTCATCCCAGATGTACTTTGTTGGTTAACGATTTTTGTTTGAAGTGGCATATGGACAGGCGATATCTAGAGAATGTTTAGTATATTACAGAAAGTCATAGGCTGTGTCAACATTATGTATTGTTTGAAGTTATGTCCAGTCTTCATTGCTTAAGAGAAGCTTGAGTTGGTGTACGGATTGTTCATTAAAAACTCTTCTTTTTTCTTTGGGTGTTGGATTAGAGATGTTTTGGGAAATTAAGGTTATTATTTGAGCTGTATGATCTGAGAGGCCTGTTTGAGCTACCTTAGTAATAATTTCATTTTGCTGCAGATTGGTACATACCCAGTCTATTGATGTTGATGAGGTTGATGTTGTTCTTGTTGCCGGAAGTTTACATCTGGTAATGTTATAGCATGCTAACAGGTCTGTGATCTTTTTACTATCATTATTTTCTTGCAGGATGTCTACATTTATGTCTCTCACTATTACTATTGGTTTCTATGTGGTTAGGCCATCATTTATCATACTTGAGAGATGATTCAGTGCTGCATCAATGTTTGAACTAGGTGGTCGGTAAACTCCTAATACTAGAAGCCGAATGGGTTTAAATTGATCTAGTTTGAACCAATCAATTGAAATTAATTATTGATATGTATATAGATAAATAGTTTTAAACTTTTAGTCAGCCTACATAAAAAAAAAAAGAAAAAAGCGAAAAGCATATTATTTTTCACTCATATCCTCTCGCTACTATGGAGCCTAGTTATTGTTAATAGAGTTTATTGTTGTTGATTATTATTGATATTTATAATTATTTATTATCACTGTTATTGTTATGCTATTTATTATTTATTTGTTTGCTTGTGTTAATAGTGTTAATTATGTATGTGTACTGGACTGGACATGAAATCGTGGACTTTAAATTAATTGCATGTCTTCTTTCATTGAACATGCACAGTGTAATTGGGTAAATAACCTGTATTGTGCATGTAAAATAAATAAATAAAATAAATAAATAAAAGAAGGATACAAGTAAGAGGAATCAAAGAACAAAGGAGAAAATCATAAAGCCTACTTGTGTTTTGGACTACGATCTCAACATGGGGGCAGTTGATCGCTCAGACATAATGATTGTACTCTTAGAATGTGTTCAGCAACCTACGAGATGGTACAATTTTTTTTACTTTATGGACTTGACCATTTTGAATGCACACACATTGCTTTTATGTAAAACAGGTCAAAATCATTCTCTTCAAAAGTTTCATTTAGCTCCAACACGATTCCTACTACGATAATGTGTGAAACTATGAAGTAATCAAACATGTGGATGACCATCATCTGGGGCGTCACCTTTGCGACTAAACCAAAGACATTTTCCATCATTAGAGAACCTTTAAGAGAAAATATGCAATGAGGGTTTGTCATGTCTGCAAGCATACATCACGGAGGGAGCAGAAAACACATGAATCTCTAAACATATGTAAGGACTGCATTGCTGCATTTTGTGTAGTTCCATGCATTGCAGAATACCATAAAATAAAATATTTATAATTGTTTTATTGTTCACATTTTTATGATTCAATGTTTTTAATACTTTCTAATGTTTTCTTAGATATAAGTTTGTTCATTAATAAATAATTTTACAACTTACATAAATTTTGTGTACCCCTCCCCCACCTCCTAAATATAACCCTATAAAACTTTAAATTTAGATTCATCCCAGGAGTTCCTCAGAATAGTAACTTAGTGTCATCAGCAAAGGGGATTTTTTTTCGCAAGTGGCAAATAATCAGGATTATCCTTTATACAGAGTAAAAATAGAAAAGGGCCTAAAATAGATCTTTGTGAGACCCAAAGCTAATTTTTAGAAAATCAGAATAAATTGTTTTTACTGAGCCTGATAGAAAATCAGTAAAGCTGTATTCAAAAGTTTGGAATCTGTTGGTAAGGATAGTGTATTGCCTTTGATCCCATAATGTAAGTACTAGGTTATGATCGACTAGGTCAAATGCTTTGCTAAAATCGAAAAATAATCCTGCTATGCAATGTTTTACTATCTAAACCCTGAATAGTGTTGGTTATAAAGTCAAGAATTGCACAAGTTGTAGACTTATTAATAGAACTGATTTATTATTAACATTCCTCTAAATTCTTTTAAAATATTGTGTTTCATGAAAACAATATAAATTCAAAGTGGCCAATCAATACATATAAAAGTACTATTTCATATGAAAATATGGGATCTTTGTGTATAAATTTAAACTAATCAAGCAAGTTCACAAGTGGGTAGATGATCATTGAGAATAAAATATGATTTATCAGGGTGGCTACTCAACCCGGAAACCAGGAATAAGCTAGGAATTTGGGCTACTGTGAAAAAACCGGGAATAAGCCATGAATTTCTTGGTGAATCCGGAAAAACCATAATTATATCAGTTAGATAGATAGATAGATAGATAGATAAAATCTTTATTTACATGTTTTGTACATGGTACAACAAATAGCGTCAAACTTTAAGATTAACATATTTCATTAATCTTAACTTAAACTAAACTAGTTTACCTTGAAGGAATTCCTTCAATAAGTATAGTTCTTTCTTTATCAAGTACTCTTTTAGTTCTTTCTTAAATCCTTTTATTACATTCAGATCTTTTAAAGTTTTAGGCAATCTGGAATAAAACTTTAAACCTACGTAAGATGGTTTCTTTCTGTAAAGTTCTAGTCTGTGGTGGGTAGTAACAAGTTCCTGCTTATTCCTTGTATTATATCGGTGGTTTTGATTCGGCTTCGTGATTAAATTTTCTTTTACAGGACATATTGTGTCAAAAATATATTGCCCAAAAACTGTTAAAATATTTAGCTCTTTAAATTTATTTCTGACTGAGTCATCAAATTTTAAGTTTAAAATCAACCTTATGTTTTTTTTTTGGGAAATAAAGATTTTTTGTAAGTTGTAATTTGTAGTTCCCCCATAAAGTGAAATCCCATACGCAATATGCGAGTGAATATGTGCGAAATAAATTGACTTTAAAATTACAGTTGAGCAAAAAATCAGTGCATACAATCCAGAATTTATTTTGTTTAAAAGTTTTTCAATATGAACATTCCAACACAAAGTTTCATCTAGTAATACACCCAAGAAATTTGTATGTGTTGTTAGGGTCAACTCACTGTTGTCCAATAAAATGTTTGGATAGTTTGTATTTTTATCTTTATTTGTATGGAAATTTATAACACTGGTTTTTTTTCATTGAAATATAGATTGTTTGCTTCAAAAAATTGTTTTAATGAGGATATTTCTAAAAAGCACGATATTTCCAACTGGTCCTTCGATTTACTTGAAACTTTTAGGGTAGAATCATCAGCATATTGAATTAATTTATTTCTTTCAAGATTGATACTTTTATTCATTCCTTGGACATAACATACAAAGAGGAGTGGACCCAAAATAGATCCTTGAGGAACTCCAAATTTAACCTTTTGTCTGGTAGAATGAATGCGATGCAACTTTTGATCAGAAATATGCGTGATTTCTACAAACTGGTATCTATCATTTAAATAAGAAGAAAGCCATTTCAACTCCTTATGTCTAATACCTAATATTTCTAATTTATTTAATAGGGTTTTATGACATACACTGTCGAAAGCCTTTGAGAGGTCCATAAAAATACCCACAGATTTTTCACGGTTGTCGATAGATTCGATAACTGATTCTACTAATTCTGTTACAGCTGTAATAGTCGACTTTCCTTTTCGGAAACCATGTTGGCAGTGGTAAATCAGTTTATGCTCCTCCAGGAATTCAAGCAATTGTTTTTGCATTACTCTCTCATATATCTTTGATAATGAGGGCAGCACCGACACTGGTCTATAATTTCCCATCTCCGTTTCTTCCCCCTTTTTAAATATTGGTATGATTTTGGCAATTTTGAATTGACTTGGGTATATACTTGAAACAAAAGGTGAATTTATTAAATGTGTCAAGGGTTTTAAAATAGTATTAGGCAACCGTTTTAAAAGGAAAACAGGAACCTCATCATATCCACTAGACTTCTTATTAGGTAATAAAGAAATAATTTTGTTTAAATCAGATTCTTCAATTGCTTTGTAATGAAAATTAAAGGGATTTCTTTCTGTCGTAGGAATTATTATATTGTTATGTCTCTGAGAGTTTGTTTCCATGTTGCCAATAATATTTACAAAATAATTGTTAAACAAGTTAGACACTGTTTTAGGATTAGAGTATACATGCTCATTAAGTTTAATTTTTACATTCTTGTTTTTAGATCCCTCAATTTGTTTTGAATTAGCTGTTTCACTATTAATAATTCCCCAAGCTGTTTTGCTGACATTTTTGGAATTTTTAATTTTATTGTCATAAAAAAGTTTTTTGGTTGAGGTAAGACGAGTTTTAAAATTTCTATATTTGTTTTCTACTCTCCGCAAGAGTACTTTATCGTTTTTCCCCTAGCAATTTTTCTATCTTTTATAATATTTTCTTTCTCATTTTTTAGCTCTTCATTCATCCATTCATTTTTTTTAACTGTCGAGACTTTAATGTTTACCTTTGGAAAAGCGATTTAAAAACAGTAGTTAAATGTAGTATCAAAGATGTTGTATTTTTGGTCAACTGAAGCATTATATAGCTCGTCCCAATTTTCTTTTGCTATTAAGTAATTAAAATAAGAAATATTTTCTTTAGTAAATTTTCTACAAGTTTTAGTATAACAATTTTTTTTCCAGCTGTTAATTTTGAAAGTTGAAATCTCAAGCAATTGTCCATCATGGTCTGATAATTCAGTAATTATACCAGTTGCTTTTGTCGCATCCTGAGATATATTTGTTAAAAAATTGTCTATTGCAGATTTTGATGTCTCAGTGACCCGAGTGGGGAAGTCAATAAGGTATTTCATACCATGTGAGGTTAATACATTTTTTAATTCTTTGGTTTCGACCTTATCTTTTAAAACATTGATATTGATATCCCCAGCCACAACTACAATGGTTTTTTCTTTAAGTATTACACCCAGCAATGAATTTAGCCTATCCAGAAATTCTACCGGTTTACAGCTTGGGGATCTATACACTCCTACAACTAAGAACTCTACATTAATCTGCCTTATACTTACTAATACAAGCCTCAAACACTTTCTCCTCACAGAGCTCACTAAGACAAGGAAGAACCACCCCATTACATTTAACCCCCGTTCTTGACAAAACTAAAACACCCCCATTTGATGCATTCTCTCTTGCATCTGTCCAATTCCAAATTAGTCATATTATGCTCTGTAATTATAATAATGTCAGGATTTATTTCATCTATTACCACTTCTAACGGTTCAATTCGTGATTTTAAATCCTGCATATATTGATGGAAAATTTTGAGGTTGTTAATTTTTAGGACATTTTTACTAGATACATTTTTAAATTTAGTTCTTAATAAACGGTTACTAATACCACGTTTTGTGTTCAGGAACCTGCGCTTGATGGGTAAGCATTTGAGTTTAAATGCTGAGGTAGCTCTTCCTCACCCCCCTTACTGAAAGATTCTTTATCCACTATACCACTTTTTCTTCTTTCCAAAAAAGAACTTTCACTACTTTCAAGATTAGATATTTTACTCTCACTAACACCAACACTATGTGAACTCAGGATACCATTCAGAGGTAAGGTAGTGTTAAATTCATCTTCAACTTCAATGATGTCATTGATGACTGGAGTTGACATAGATGCGGTGATTGATGATTCTCCATCCTCTTGGGTGGGTATTTCTGTAGATGAAGAAAGGTTGCTTGAAAGAACCATATCAGAGGCCCCAGTGTCCTTGTACTTAATAATAGCGGTTTCCAAAGCTTTCAGGAAATCAATATGGGAAAGACCATTTCTTAAAGTTCTTGCTGAAGTCTGATTGTAGCTTACTACGTACACAGTAGCCTTTGTACTCTGCTGGAATATGGTAAGGTTTTTAACGAAGTGTTCGGGTTCAATCAAATCTCTGTTGCAGCCCATTGCGGAGCATACTAAAGTTTTCAGGCCTTGTTTTTTGAAATCAGCAGCGAGTTGGATGAAAGCACTGTCGTAGTCATGGTGCGTTGGCTTTCCATTAAAGTTTGATTTAGTCACAAGACTATAAACCACAGCACCACTTCTTAACCTCTGACAAGTCAAATTATTGTCTACATAGTCCAAAACCAAGGGCTTTCCAAATTTCCGTCTGAATGTCACTGCCACACCAGCCGACATGTGTCTGTAATGGTTGAAGTCTGCTGATATGGTATGGGCAAAAGCAGTAGATGAATCCATTTTCCATTTGTCTATTGTGTGAAACATGTCCTCTTCCAGTATATTTATTTTCTTTCCAGTACCAATATGGGTAGAATTATCTCTCAAGGTTTTATAATTTGTTTCTGTAATTTTGTATTTGTCCAATAACATCCTGGCTACCATTTTAGCAATACTATTTTTGCCCTGCCTGTTGAAATGGAGTCCGTGATTTGTATATAGATTTCTTGGCAGGAGATGTAATGGAAGTAGTTGCACATGAGGGTTGTCTTCTACTATCCTCTCGAACTCTGTGTTTATTCTAGCGATTTTTAAGTCCAGTTCTGGATTGTCGTGTCTCATTGGAAGAGATGCTAGAATTAAGTTTGTGTGGCCTACGTTTCTGATGAGATGATGTACGAGATCTGTAAAATTTATTGTTTCCATTGTTTCTGTATCATTTGTGCCACCAATTACCAGAAGGAAATCAGTCATTTTCAGTTTCCCCCCAAGTTCGTACACGTCTCCAATTACCTCCCTCAATGGTGCTCCCGGCCTAACATATGAGCAAACATTTAACGAGGTTCGTTGTTCTATAAGGTTGCTGAGGTTTCTGCTATGACTGTCTCCAATTATTATTAGCTTTGGTTTGTTAGGATCTTGGTTCTTCCCTTTATTAGTACATATTGATGTATTAGGTGTAATCTTAGGTTTCCTTATAGTAGTTTCTTTTTTGTTTTTATCTTGGGATTGCATTTTTAAGCTTGACAATGCAATTTCTGATGCTATACTTATTGATCACTATCGTCTTTCATATATAGGAATAAATTATAATGACAAAGCCTGAATACAAAAATGTTTTTTGTTATGAGTATACTAGCTATGAGCTGATCAAATGTTATTTTCTAGGAATTTGGCATCTATAAGAACGGACATCCTGCTTCCAACTAGTTATAGTCATAGTCATAAATCTTTATTTACATTTTCATCAAGAAAAGTACATGCGTCAATAGTAAAAACATTGTGTTTATCAACTGGTTAAATTATTGTTCCATTGAGTATCTTGGGAACTCGGCCAAACTGTTGAAAGGTTGGTTGACAAGCCATTCAGCCTAAGTTCAGCCATTAAGTTCTCTTTTCAGTGGGTCTCCAGTTAGAGCCTGTAAGTTGTTTGGGAGCAGATTCCACAGCTTCTGGCCAGCATAGAATGGTTTCTTCTCCAGGAGGGTAGTCCGATGTCTAGGAAGGGCAAATCTTGAGCCATACCAAGTGTTGTATGAATGATGATCTCTGCCTCTTTGTGCATTCAACTTATCAGCAAGTAAAATGACCTCTTGAAGGTATAGAGATATTATTGTCATTATGGCTAGATTTATGAAGGCTACTCTGCATGATTGGCGAAGACTAAGAGAGCTCTAACTGCCTTTTTTTTACAGGACTAAGATTCTGTTTATGGAGGTGGCTGATGTTCCTCCCCATATCCCTATACCATATTTTATGTGCAACTCAATAAAGGCAAAGTATGCTGTCTTGGCTGCGGGTAGGCGAGCGATACGCATCATTTGACGGACGACGTAAACTTCTGAGGCAAGTCGTTTGCACAAACAGATTACGTGGTCATTCCATGATAGCTTGCTGTCCAGAGTTATTCCAAGGAATTTTATATTGGGTTCTTTGGTTATATCTGGTATTTCTTGTATATCACTTCTTTTGGTACTGAAATTCACTTGGATTGTTTTTTGGGGGTTTATTGCCAAGTCGTAGGTTTTACAGTACTGTAATGTTTTATTCAAGGCTGTTATTGCATTTTGGTGTCGGCCCTCTGCGGAGTGGTTCTTTAAAATTAGGGTTGTATCATCAGCATACATTACACTTGTCATATTTTCGTCTTGAATATACCCCGGAAAGTCATTCGTCAGTAATATAAAGAAAATGGGCCCCAGAATAGACCCTTGAGGTACCCCTCTGGACATTGGGAGTGGATTAGACCTTAATGTACGTGACACACTATTTGTGTAATCTGTCAGTTCTATGACTTGTGTTCGACCTTCCAAGTAACTTTTAAACCACGCACCCGCAAGGTCTCTGACTCCCAAGCACTCTAGTTTTTTGGATATTAGTTTATGTTCTAAACAATCGAATGCTTTACTGTAACCTAAGAACAAGGCAGTAATAAACTGCTCATCCTCAGTTTGGTCGATGATATATTCAATCAGGTTTGTGACGGCTGTGGTGGTAGATCTGTTTCCCATTCCCATTATATTTACGGTTTTGGATGCTGATACGTCTTTTTAGTCTGTAAGTGGCCGTTAAAAAGAAGGCGTAATAATCTGAATATTGTTATGAGGTTGTCTGGACTAACCGTATTTATATCACTTGACTAATTTCAATGGAAATGAGGCCTGTGATCTGATTTTTATAGCAATATTTAAGTAAAGCTAATAATTTATTAAAAACTATCATAATTTAATTTTTTTAAGTTATATTAAAATTATTTGTATAATAATTTTAGCCGATTTAATCAAATTTAAATCGGCCAAAATTTATTAATTTTAACAATAAATAGTTGGAAAAGAAATTCATAAATGCTGTCTGTCTGTAACGGATGTCATGGACATCGCTGAAAAAAACCTGGATTTTGATGAGAAGGCACCAGTGTCAAAAAATGGAAATGCTGGAATTGATTAAAGTCATTGGCAACTTTATCACTTATGTGGATTACAGTATATATTACTAGCCCTGATACCATCAAACCAAAGTTGCAATTACTCAAGCCAAGGCTATTAAGATAGCCAGCTAACTGACCAAAATTCGGCATGAGCTTGTGAAATTTTGGCTGTTTCGAACTTGAGCTAAGAAAAAAGTTTTCATTTAAAATATTGGTAAATAAATGCTTACTGTGAGCCAAATTTTTGTCAGTTAGACATAACCTAATTCTCTTCAAATCACAAACATTGTTTTTAGGATCGAACATTTACGATTGTACTGTATATCATATTGTAGTTGTTTTTAGCTTTTTGATCATTCTTAAACAAATGAGAATTGTTTTCATTTATTACGCAATGTGTTTTAAAATACTATTGGAGCTTGTGCAACGTGTTATCAATCCAAAATATGTTCTTGTTTCCAGCTTTTTGTTGGCTGGAACTCTCCCTTTCTTATCTTTTATCGTCATGATGGTGTCTACATTCTTTAGTTTTCATTGATCAGCGACACATTAATGATAGCATGGATTTTGACTACGAATTATATTGGAGATATAAAATTAAATCTATAATGTTAAATGGAAATAGTGAATCCATATTCAATTGGAATAGCTACTAACGAAAAACTCATAAGACAACAATTATTTTTGTAAATTGTAACATCGAAGGAAATTTCAGTTCAAATCAATTTGGCATCTGGGAATTGTTTTTAGCATTTTAAATTAATTCGAAAAGTAAAGGTTTGTATATAAAACTAGCCTTGCATGTTAGTTTGTGCCTGGACATGGATTTAAAAAAAACTTGGTCCAATCGGTGACTGTTAAACGATATGGTAGTAATTGATTAATACATTAAACACTGCCATCAATTACTTTTAAATTAAAGTTCATTTTTATTAATTAAATCCACAATTAAAAAACCTTAATTCAAAGAAATTATTTGCCTTTTGTAAATGTATACAATACGTAGACATAAATATTGTTTGGTTCAAATCGTTAGTATATTACAAAAATATTGTACTAGAATGCCGAAAAGCATCGCTATCTAGAATCAATTCAACTAGGAAGTTATGTCTTTTAGCGAAGTACATTTTTACCGAAAGTTGTTTATTTATTTCAATGACATTCAAATCAAATCTTTTATTGCCAGAATATAACAATGCTCAGAACAATTGTCAGATTAATTCTAAAATTTTAACAATCACGCCACATCAAAACCCCATTTGAACATACATAATTTCCACACACCACATTTGTACTGCCAATGTACCCACTTCTAGCGCCGGACGTCAGTCTTCTGATTAAGCGGTCACCCAGTCGTGTGCCATGAACTCGTCAACACTGTAAAATGCTTGGGACGCTATAAAGCGTTTCAAACGAGTTTTTAACGCTTTGGGCGTCGGGGCACTCTTTATTGAATTGGGCAACTTGTTGATGAAACGAACCCCTGCTTGTGAGGGCAGGTGCTCATAAACCCCCGTCCTGTGTCTCCCAGTTCGGTAGGTATTCCTGCCTCGTGTGTCACATGTGTGAATGTCCCGACCGCTGGTCATAGTACATTTAGACACACAGAATAAGGTTGTCTCTAAAATGTAGAGACATGGCAGGGTCAACAGTTGCAACTCCTTGAATGCTTCCTTGCAAGATTCTCTGAATTTCAACATTGATATCACATCTCGAAAACTGTTAACAAGAAAATAGTTGTCGATCAGTAACGAAATTCACGTCGTCATAGTTGAAATCATAAATTATAGCTATAAGTTCTCATCGAAGATAAAACAATTTTGAACTACTAATTTACAGAATCTGCAGAGGCTATCAGCCATGTTGGTTTTAATCCCATAAGAACAAAGTTATTTTTGAACTGGACATACGATCACACGTGTCCAAATTAAACAGTTATTTTTAAACAGATTTTTTCGCAAACAAATTGCTTTTGATCAAGAATAAGATTGTGCATTGAAATTGCTTTGTGAAATCCCAATCAGTGTTATAGAAAAAAAATATAAACAAGTTTGAAGATTTTATTTTCACCTGTTTTTCAAAACAAGGCATATGTATTCAAAATATCAAATTAAACCCAATGCGCAGTATGATAAAGTGTAAAGTGACACCTCATTCACAATTTGGTCAATAAATAATAGAGGTGTGCGAGTAGTAATTTTTGAGTTCAAGTCGAGTAGAGTAGTTGGCATTTTTTTCGAGTATCGAGTATTTTCAAGCGAGTAGTTACAGAAGAATTTCCTGTTCACCCAAGACAACTGTAAAAGGCAGACACCATCCTAAGCCTATGTTAAGTTTTGCCAGGCTTCGTAAATATATACATCTAAACTGAACACAATAATTTTGATTTGTTGTTTGCAACTGTAACATTTGATAAAAAAAACTTTACTTCCTGCCTTCCTACATTTTATGTGGCATTGTTTTGTTTAACCGTTTTCCTTTTTTCATAACTAATATTATGTAAGAAAGTATATTATTGAATGAAACAACGTGGATTATAAAGATTTAATCTGTTCACTTATATCACAGATTAGATTTTCTATGCAAGCCAATTATACTGTTTCACAGCCGGCCGATATGTTTATCAAGATATGGTTCAGTTCAAAGTGTACCGTGAAAACGTAGCTTTTGGCAAAAACTGAATCCAACTAAACTGATGCTAAAATTCAGGCGTCATCGCCAAATGCTGTCATTTGTTTCCAGAATTGCCTCCAGATCAATAAAAAAATTGATTGTGTACACGCCAAGAAGAGTGGATCTGTATTCTGTGGGCATTTAATTCAGTAATTACAAGGTTACACCTAAACAGAAATAAGCTCTGAATTATATAATCAAATTTGAAACTGGATGAGAAAGACTGTAGTTAAATTGATTTATAATAACTAAGCAGGTTTACTAAAAATAAATTTTAAAGTCGCTTAGGATGAATTAGTTTTTAAATTATGATCGGTAATGAAATATGAGCAACTTGAAACTACTTCGATACATGAGGCTACACTGAACAACAGATAAATAATTATGTCATAACGAGAAATTCATGAAAACCTGGTGTAATCGAATGAAAACCATAGACGTGGTCGGCTAATATAATAGGTCTAGCCGAAATTAGGGACGAGATGCAGTCTGAAATATCAGCTAAGTGCCAACTTGTGATACAGTGAAGATTTTGGGCAGCCAAATTATAAACTTATGAATAAAAAAACGAGACGTTTGATAAGGCTTCAGATCAGTAAAAATTATTTTCCGAATCTAAATTCCTCGTATTTTGTTTAGAGAAGGTCTTCCAATATGTTTCTCCCTCACTTTGGTTGATTCGTGATTGTTTTACAGTTTACATCGACGTCAATGTAAACAGGGAACCGTTCAGTGAGTTTACAAAAAAATTATCGTACTTTACCACCTTTTACACTCCAACTGTGTTATTGTCTAACCTGGTCAGAAAACCGTTAAACAATTTGACAGGAAAAAATATTGTATGCGCAAATATTACACACAGTTTTGGTGATCTAAGGAGTTTTTGGAATAATAATTAATAGACGTTCGCCACGCATAGATAGAGCTATTTTTTATTTGCCAGAAAATAATTCAATATTGTTGTGTCACACGCTGCTAGAACGCCATTACCATATTTTATATGATAAGGTACTGTATTTTCTTACGTCAAATCATTGGACGATTCCCTGTTATACGATAATTTCAGTTCCGAAAAGGAGCTGAACAGTTCCTTGCACATACGTATACCACAACCGAGATGAACTTTCGCCTAGAAAAGATGGGAAGTTCAATTCTTAGGATGTAAAGTGGCCCGTTCTCGGGACCCTTTTGATTGCACGGTTTTATTGATATGAACGAAAATATGAATAATTTCCACAGCGTACAGACCATTAGATTTGTATCGGTAACAGGTCTTTTTGAGCATTTTAAACCGGATCTCTCGTTCCCTTTCTTGTTCATAAAGACACTAACCAGCACTTCTGTTTTATTCACGCTATTTTAGGTTAGGTGACTAGTAGACTCGACAACTGACATATGTGATGGACAACTGACAAGTGACTAGTAGACTCGACAACTAACATATGTGATCACTACTACGGTAACTATTAACAGTGGTCGCTACCTTCCCAGCTCTGTTGTTCACTTTGAATTGAACTAGTTCAAATCATAATGAACGAACTCGTTATCCAAGTTGACTAGTTCATTTGACTGTCGTCGTTTACTATCTATTCTTAGGCGTATTATTTAGTTCATAACTACACGTACCAAACTGATAACGTATGATTAAGTGTAAAATAAAACACATGGAAGCGCACATGTTTTATTCATAACTTATAAAACTGTTTACTCTTAAAACTAAATTAAAATGTAAATATGATATTTCGTGAAATACAACTACTCGATCGAACTTCGAGTAGTTTCGGAAGCTTCGAGCCGAGTTCGAGTAGTAAAATACTCGATCAAATACTTGAAGTTTCGAGTACTCGCACACCCCTAATAAATAACAAAAAAATATGGATTTACAAATAACATTTTTCTTATAAGATTAAAACCAACATGGCCGACAGCCTCTGCATCCTTTTAAGACCGATACGACCATAAATGTGTGTTCGTATCGGCAAACCGATGTAACTAAGATAGGCTCTTTTAACCAATTGCATTTGTAATGTCAATTAAAAAAACCTGAACAGGGACCTAACTCTGGCAAGGTAGGGGCGACATAACCTACAGCTTAATAAATGACCAGAACATATTTTTATGCATTTCGATATTGACAAAAAATAACACTTATGGTTGTAACATTTCCGGTCTGTTAAGATGAAAGAGCGAGCGTGGGTAATGTTTACTGCAGTTTCATTGAACTGCTTTCAAGTTTTGTTATCAGTTCCTATCCTTTGTGGTCGCATGTCCATCTATAAATGCTTATCACTGAGGATAAAATGTTTAAGGTATCAGCCAAGCTATTTAAACTACCAAATTAATTTTATTTTCTTATTGTCATTTGTTTTATCTACTCGCGTACACTGTGTCATTTATCAGATTGAATGGAGTTCTCCGAAATAAAAACTATTCTAAGAATCTTCATTGTTTTAGTTTTTACGGGTCTAATGAAACACCATTTCATTATTTTATGAGTAATTATTTTTAGTGGAAAGCAGTTACAGAATAGTCATCAAAACCAATTAAACGGAAGCAGTAAATCGGGTCTCCCTATGTGCTGTACATATAACAATCTTCCCTTTCCATTACAACTTTTCGTCAATATCTTCTGTGATATTGTTGAGAAGTAATGTTTTATCTTATACCTATGGTGGCGCGCATCGGGCCTAACGGTACGAATTAAATATGCAACACTGCGTTACACCTGCCCTGCCGGCCAAGTGCACTCACAAATTCACATGTTTTGCTGTTATTTACGTTACAAAAACATTACACTGACCATATTAGTAGCCTATCTAATTCGGACGATCGCAATTTATTCTCCATTTTACTGGAAATCACAAACACAACAAAACGATTAGACCAAACGCAAGGACTAAATTCCCCAAACTAACATCAAGTAGTTGAGACAACAGTGACAGGAAACAGTAACAAAGATAAGATTAGGAGACAGACAGATAGGTGCCTCAAAACAAATGGGTGCATTGTAACAGCAATAACACTTACTATGAGGGCCGAGCGACGCAACTGTAAACAACCAGTGCCGCGACATCAACGTCATGTCGTTGAGCTATTGGTCCACTCAGCGCAGGACGTGAAGGCCACATCTTTGATCACCAATGGTTTAACATATTTCATGAGGCGAATCCAATTGGTTAAAATAATTGGGATTTTTTCCTAGTGCCTAATAAGACCCTTCCCTCCTAAGACACAGGGCCAGTAGCCTTGACTGGAAGGTTCACTGTTATTGCAAGGTAACTGCGTCAAGCAACATCGAGCGTGGCGGTTCATTGGATGGGTTACTGGTGGAGAGATCCTGTCTTTGCAAGCAGCCCGCATTGGTGGGGGTTCAGAAATCGCCCTTAAGCCCTTGCTCCCCTGGTTAAGTGTTAGAGAGAGCTTCTTAGTCCTAACTTCATCTGGTAAAATAAGACCTTTTTCAACTTTAACTTTTTTTAAGACGCAACTCTGAAACTGTCTGTAACCAAGGGGTTAAAGTTCTGGCTTGCCATGCAGTCTACCTTCATTAATTGTCCTCACTCACTCCTGTGGTTTGTTGCAAGTCACATTAAGCCGTTGGTTCCAGATTAAGTGTTAAGGGATAAATTTCTAGTGGTAAAAGTTTTCATATATCCTATAGAAATCAGATAAAACATAGCCCACATAACAGACAATACTGGATTGAAACAACACTTAGGAGTGCTTAAACTATAGTGCCGCTACTTTTCCAAGCCTATGGACTAACAAAGTCATTAAGAATAAACTTGCGTTTCAGAAATATCAGAAGTCTCAGAAAAAACAGCAGGAAATGAGGAATTTGCAGTCTTTATTTGACAGTGAACTGGCGGAAACACTTTGTGAGCTTCATTTCCAACTCACTCATGGATGTAATTAGTAGAGCTCTTTGACACAATACTCAAGGATACACTTACTTAGGGATTTTCTATCCATGAAAACACATATAAGACTACTTTGAATTTTTAGTATTACTAAAATGTAAAAAAATTCAAATTTTGAACTGAGACGGGGAGATTTGAAGTATTTAGTCATTCAGTCGATTTCTTGTACTGATATGAATGTCATACTCAAATTTGCATGTAACATTTGAAATTACATGATCCTCCTCAGTACACAATTTCATTACAATTTCTACATTAAAACTAGTTTACCAAATCCTTGATTTAGTTGAAGAAAAAAATTAATTCTGTGTAATATAAATGATTCCTGTTCAATAAGGCAAAAATAAAAGTAGTAGATAGTCATTATTATGTATCATGAATGATATAGATTACAGTTGACTTAGTTAAAATTGTTTATGAGCTAGTTTTGCTCAAGCTAAATCAAACTCTTGGAATTTATCTATAAAATTGCCTATACAATGTAATATGGGCTTTATAAAAATGATTTGTTGTTACAAATTTCTACTGAATTTATATTTACTCAGAAAAACAACTGCACATAGAGAAATAAATTATAAATTTTATTTATTTGTATAAAAGAGTTATTCCCAAAGGTGACTTTCATTTCTTTTATGTGTTGTGTTGCTACATATTTTGGTACATACAAATTAAGGTTTTTTTTATGTACAACAATATATTACCCTTGACCGTTTCAACGTTATTGCAAGATAACAGAGTCAAGCAACATCGAGCCTGGCTGTCTCTTGGATGGGTAACCATTAATAATTAATTCCAACTTGTCTGGATAATCTTGTCACTGGTGTTGGTTCCCAGGTTAAGTGTTATAGAAGAGGTCTTCTTAGCCCTAACTTCACCTGGTAAAATAAGACATCCTTTAACTTTTAACTTTATTAACACACTAGTCACATTATTTTTCACTCAGTTATTTTCTGAATGCTATTTGTTTAAATGTTACAGAATTATGATAGAATACATTAGAGAACAATGATATTCACTGATACACTAATGCCACTTGCATATTCACTGTACAGCAAAATCAAAATCACTTTCAAAATCTTTTCGGACACATTTAATAAATTATATATGTACAAACAAAGTTTATGATATACAATATGCAGGCTGTTGCAAACAGACAATAAAAGTCATAAAAGAAGCCTGAAAATAAGGTAATTATTTTCACTCAATTGTAACATATAAATAATGTCTCTGGGTCTCCATAGACTTAACTGCTAAGCCTGCCATCTACTTTGAAATAGAAATGTTGAACAGACAACAAAAAGCTTGCTAGTGACCAAACAGTGGATCCAGCTGACTGCCCAGGAGTAATGCTTGTCAATGAGTTGCCCAGGATTAAAGCTTGTCAATGAGTTGCCCAGGATTAAAGCTTGTCAATGAGTTGCCCAGGAGTAATGCTTGTCAATGAGTTGCCCAGGAGTAATGTTTGTCAATGAGTTGCCCAGGAGTAATGCTTGTCAATGAGTTGCCCAGGAGTAATGCTTGTCAATGAGTTGCCCAGGAGTAATGTTTGTCAATGAGTTGCCCAGGAGTAATGCTTGTCAATGAGTTGCCCAGGAGTAATGTTTGTCAATGTGTTGCCCAGGAGTAATTCTTGTCAATGAGTTGCCCAGGATTAAAGCTTGTCAATAAGTTAAACCTATCTGTTAGACAGTGTCTCTTCTCTTGTTATTTAGATTTAACCATTGATTTTATAAGCACACAAATAGATTTATCATCCAATGTTAAATATTGTGTCTCAAATTAACAGCTGTTTTGTGGTCCATTGTGGAGCGCTAGTGTAGTCCTCCCTAAATTTAATGCAGTTTAAATCAGCTTAGTAGCTGAGATATATATTTATTAGTACAGTTGACTCGCGGTAGTCCGACACTTAACAGTCCGACACGCTCGGTAGTCCGACGCGGTCAACAACCTTCGTTTCATGTCTCAACAGGATTGACGCATCGGTATTTCCGTGTAGCATAGTGCAGTACAAGTGCTTCTTCCTTTTTATTTAGTGTGTGAAATTTGAACAGTTTTTGTGTACTGTGGCATTGTAATTGTAAATATGTAACTGTAATTGTATTTAAGTATATGTAAGTGCAAAGTAACTGTATGTAAGTGTAAATACTGTAGTTAAGAGTTCTGTACAGTATATTTGGTGTGGTATATGATGGCGAGCACAAGTGGAACCAAACGTAAGCATAAAACATTATCAATTTCAGAAAAGTGGGACATCATTAAGAGATATGACCGTGGCGAAACCCCTACGGTAATTTCTCAAGTGTTTGGCATAGGCCGGCCTACAGTTTATGACATTGAAAAAAATTGAAAACTTTATAAAATCTGCCGAGGATAATTCAAACAGAAAAACGTTTAAAATGAGTGAATTTCCTCAAGTTGAAGAAGCTCTTCATGCGTGGTTTCGACAAGAAAGAAACAGAAATGCCCCAATTTCTGGGGATATTTTAAAAGAAAAAGCAAAGTTCTTTTATCGTGAAATAACTAATAAAGACGATTTTCGAGCAAGCGATGGCTGGTTTGAAAATTTTAAAAAACGGCATGGTATTCGGTTTTTGCAGATGAGCGGAGAGAAACTGTCTGCCGATGAGACAGATATTGACAACTTCATCACGCGCCTAGACACAAAAATTACTGAATTGGGCCTAACTGCCGAACAAGTTTACAATGCCGATGAAACCGGCCTTAATTGGCGGCAACTTCCAACCAAAACGTTTGTAACAAGGGATGAACAGAATATTGCCGGCAGGAAACTTTTAAAAGAAAGGATCACTTTGATGGTGTGTTCAAATGGTGCCGGGAGTCATAAGTTAAAACTGTTAGCTGTAGGTAAAAGTAAGAAACCTAGGGCGTTTAAAAACACCAATCTTGAAACTCTTCCAGTGGTTTATATGAATCAAAGTCGAGCGTGGGTGACCCAAGAAATCTTCCTAGACTGGTATAATAATCATTTTGTCAAAGAAGTAAAACAGCATTTAAAGGCTAATAATCTGCCATTAAAGGCTCTTTTATTATTAGATAATGCTCCTGGGCATCCAAAATCAGAAGAATTAAAAGCAAAAACAGCTGATGGATACATAGAGGTCATGTATTTACCGAAAAATACAACTGCTCTGATTCAGCCAATGGATCAGAATGTTATCAAAACTCTAAAGGCGCATTACAAAAAACGCCTACTTATGGATATTGTTTGCCAACCAGATGCAGACATTACAACACTGTTGAAAAAGTTTGACATTAAGGACGCTATTCTTAATGCAGCTTTTGCGTGGTAACAAGTCCAGCCATCAACACTTATAAAATCCTGGAAAAATGTTTGGCCACATAACCCCCTCCTCCACAATAAAGATGATGAAAACCAACGGGAAGATGACGACAACACCCAAGATAACAATCGTGTAGTGGAAGAAACCATTTTACTTTGTAATCAAACTAACGTCCAACAAGAATTATCCGAAGAACTAATAAGATGGGTGTTAGACGATAACCTGGGTGCAGAACAAACGGATGAAGAGATTCTGCAAGAAATCATAACACAAAACGACACAATTGAAGAGGCCGTAGAGACGGAGAAAAAATACGTGATCAACTGTGATGAAGCCTTGTCTGCTGCCAACACTTTGATTCGCTGGTGTGAGGAACGTGACCTAGACGTCAACAACGTTTTAGTTTTGAAATGCATTCAAGAAAAAGCGATTAACGAAGGTTTGCGTACAAAGAAGCAGAAGAAAATGACAGATTTTTTTCATGTTTAGTTTATTTACTGTTTTGCAATCTGTTCATATGTGTGTAAGTACAGTACAAACTTTGCTATAATACATACAATCCTGTACTTTTAATGTAGTAAATACAGTTTGTCAATTTCTTAAAATTATCCGCATTAATTACTGTAGTTTATTTTTAACCTAGACCTTTGGTCAATACAGTACGTATTTATTTTATGCACATAAATATTCACAAACCGTATGAAATAGGTTTGTTAATACAGTACTGTACATACCTATTGCTTAAAACTATCGTATTTGTTATTGTTTTAAGTTTAAACATCGAATTCAGTCATGATGGGAGGTACATTTGGTAATCCGACGTTTTTGGTAATCCGACACCCTACTGGTCCCGTGACTGTCGGATTATCAAGAGTCAACTGTAATAATATAATCATGGATTTCTCTAATCATTCTGAAATGGAAATATGTTAGCAAAGCAATCTTTTTGTAATTTAAGGACTCATGGGAAAATATTTTCTAAGTTATATAAGTAATAGCGCATTTTAATGTATTTATTCCACATAATAGTATATATATTTACTTTGGTCCAGTTATTTTTTAATGAAATATAATAAAAGATAATGTTCAGTCCTAAAATGTAAATGTGAATAACATAAGTTGATTTCACACATTAGAATATTTTATTTTATTTCTGAATGCTATTTTACAGCGGAGTACAATCCAGATGCCCCCAGCATGGAGCCCAGGATGTGGTCTAAACAACCATTTAGAAATTCAGGTAAAATTCAAATAATGTATTTGTTATGATACTCTTTTTAAACCACTCAATTAGTTTATGCACCTTGCAATTTGTCAAAGCTGTTGAGAAACGATTGTATATAAGTGTCAGATGGTCATAAGTTGGCAGGAGCAGGGGCGGTCCCAGAGGGGGGGTTTCGGGAGACAAATCCCCCGCCGAAATTTTGAAAAAAACATAGGTATTGTAACCTTACTAAAAATGTTGTATGGTTTTAAAAATGTGCTTTAAACATTTATATCTGTAGTAAAACATATTAATTTGGATAAGGCTGTAAAAATAATTGTTTCTTAAATGTAGTGATTACTATCAAGTTATTGGTATAAAGCATGATGTATTTTAGGAGTTGATAGCATTGTACAGTAGCCTTCTAGTTGTTGCTCTGCTTTATCAAATGCCGGCATCGCAAGCATGATAGAGAACGGAGGATAATGCCAGCGGTAGTAAAAACCAAAGTCAGTACTAAAAGTAAATAGCCTACTGTAGGGGAGAGAGAATTGATGTTGCTGCACATGGGGCTTATAGGAATTAAAATTGAAATTCTGAGATTGGCAGGAAAACAAAATCACCGTTCTAATGTCATGACGACTGATCCAGAAGATTATTTTAGAGTTACACTTTTCAATCCTTTCACTGACTATGTTTGATCAGAACTTAATAACAGATTAATTAATCACAAGCAAAGTTTGAAAACTATCCAGTTATTGTTACCAAAAAGTGTCATATAAGCAACAGATGAGGAATTATCTATGGCTGCCAATGTCTTGACAGAAAAATGGCTAAATGATATTAAAAAATCATCTAGCGTTTACTTTGATGAACTGAAATTGTGAAGAAGAAATTTTCTTCAATTGTATAAAGAAGAAAGAGGAATTATGCCAGAAGATTTTATTTCAGCTCTTGATTCATGTGACGAAATTTGCTTTCCAAATGTGCACAACATATTAAAAGTATGTTGTGTAATTCCTGTCACCATAGCTACAGCGGAATGATAATTTTCATCCCTGTGCGCAATTTAAAGAACTACTTAAGAAACACTATGGGCGCAGAAAGGTTGAATGGCCTAGCTCTGCTTTTTACTCACAAAGAAATTTATATAAAATCTGAGGATATTATTAGTGAACACGCAAAGAAACTTTGCTGTTTAAATTAATTGTAAAATAATCTGTCTTTCTTTAGTGGGGTAAAAATGTGTCTGTTGATTAAATAAGTTTAATACTATCATAAAACTAAAAATTCAGAAAGTAATGGTTTTTTCTATTTTGTGTTCCATTTAAAGGACGAAATGCATAATGTATTTTAATTTGGTTCTTATATGTTTACTAATAAAACTTTTTCACTACCAAATGCTTCTGTAATTGTTATGTGTTTTATATATACCCTGTCACATAGCCAAATATCCCTGAATTGTTTTCCTAGGTCCACAGGACTAGAAGTCAGGGAAAACTATCCGAAATGGTCAGGAAAAGTCAGAGAAAATTGTGACAAAATATTTGTGGACACCTTGCAATAGAATTTTAGATTTTTTAAATCATGTCAAACAATAGTTTTTATTTCTGTAGTTGAATGTTTGTTACCTATTTTTAAAATACAGTAGAACCTCGGTTATCCAATCCCCGATTAACCGAACCTCTGGGTCAACCGAGCTAGTCATCAGACGATGAAAAATAACTTTAAGTTATTAATAGAAGAAAAACTATAGCACGTCACACCATATAATCGTTTGACAAGTAATCAGTGTCTCTATTGGCTGTTGGTGTGAGGTTAGGGCGTTGCAGGACTGTCACGAGACGTATTTATGATATTGTACCTTATTATAGGAATAATTTTCCCACCCAAATGCATTCACTCATGACACATCATAACCCAACACCATCGGCTTAGTCGACTCCTCTCACTGAATGTGGTTGTTTTAGTGTGTTGACTTTTATGATTTTACAATAAAATATTGGAAATATTTTTGTAATTTATTGTTGTTACTGTTATTGTTCAATATTTTATTCAAGTGTTTTGATATGAGTGGTAAATGGTTGACAGTTGCTTAAAAGGAAATTTAAATGATGAATCAATCAGTCTTTTCGTCGCCAATGTGTACAACAAATGTGGTATTGATACGATAATTTTGTTCCTTTAAAATGTTGAATGGTTCCCTGCACTAGTAAGAGAGTAAAGCAAATTGCGTTAAACGACAAGATAAATACGATAATTTCGTTTGGTAATTGGCCTGCACTTAAAACCAAGACGCAAATACTACCGTGGGTCATAGATAGATTAAATAAATAAGTAAAGTTTCGTTGTCAACAAATCTAACGTTAGAGGAAATTGCCCATCCATAATGTTGCCCATGGACATTACATTAGATTTTTACTATTAAATTCTTTTATTGTAGTTTTTTACTGACTGTTGTAGAGTTTTAAAATGGAATACTTATTCCCAACTTCTTGTCATTCTGCGGTAATACAACTTTTAAAAGACATAACCTGATGTTTCTACTTTTTTACAGGACTGTACAATTGTGCAGGATTGTAACTACATTTACATAATTTCACGTTTTTCCTTATAATAAACTAGTTTTGTACTTTTTTCATGGATTTTACATTATTTTTATTATAACCTCCGTATTATCCGAATTTTTACGTATCCGATTTAGTCCCGGTCCCAATTACCTCAGATAACCGAAAATCTACTGTAGTATAAAAAAGATTTTAAAGTAGCACAGTTATATATTCCATATAATTTATTTCCTATTAAAATAAACATATTTTCTGTATTAATGCAGAATCAATATATAATAATTAAAGATTCAAATATAAAGCATAATTTACTAGAATCACAGATAAATAAACAAAATCTAAAAAAATTCAGTTTCCAGTTTATTGAAGTACAAACACTAGTTCTCAATTGACATAAATATTTGCACATTTTGCCTATTTTGGATTTTTTACTAACATCTTTTACTACCTCTATTATTAATTCAAAATTGATTTTTTTTATAGTTTTGTATTTTTTTCAATCTTTTCAAAATAATAAATGATTAGATGCATGTTTATTGATAGCAATTTTATTACTAACTTAACCTCTTGAGAAGAAAAACAATATGATATACTAAATAAAACATAAATAATAAAGCCTTGTTAATTTAGCTACACAAAACATGTGTATCACCATTACCATACATCTAGACTCAAACAAACATTTCCTACAAATTTAATATTTAGCTTCTATATATATATATTTTTTTTTTTTTTTTTAGAGAACTGATATTTAATTATAAAATAATAAAACATAATTCTTGTGGGAATTTCGTAGTTTTTGACATAAAAAAAAAATCTTTAAAGCAGAAAAGTTTGTATACATGAATATTTCAGAAATTTACTGTGTCTCTTTACATTTATAATGCCGTCAGAAACCAATATCAATTCATACCCAATTGGTCTTATGACGTGGCAGTCTCCATAGTTTGACTAACAGTATTTTTTTATGTATGAAGCTTCTAAACTAAGACACATCACAATGGAGTACACAATACACAAAACTATTGTAATATAAATTCGCTCATTTGAAGTAACTGAAATTGTTATCTTTTTAAACCAGTGGAAAATTTGCTGAAAATAAAGTTTATTTGAGATTGCACTCAAAGGTTGCTAGAATACAAAGCCCTTTGTAACAGTTTAATTGGGTATTTGTGGTGTATGATACAGGGCGAGGAATGATGCGACCAGGGAGACCACCTCTAATGATGCCCCACCATCAACGAGAACTTATTAACGTGCCTACTGAAGGAGAGAATGAGCCTTTTTATTCTCCTTTGACTTTGGGTAACTCCAACAAACGACAGTGCCCTCCAGACTTCTCCAATGATGCTGTAAGTTTATTTAACGAATTAAAAATACTTGAAAAATAATCTTTATTTATTTAGTTAGTTGTGCTTAGAATTTGGAATTAGAGATGTACATAAAAATAATTTATCAACATCAAATCAAATATAAAATATTTATAACACTTGCCTAAATTACATTAAACCTAGAACTTCAGTTCCATTATCTGCACAAATGAAAACGAATTCAATGAACATTTACATAAATTTATGTTTAAATGTGTAAATTAGGCACTTGTATTCATCTCCAAAACAGTTTCTTATAAAAATAACACTAACCTCTTGGCTTAAAGTTATTTTCCTATATCTTCGGAATGAGGTTGAAATGGTTTTTGTTTTCTATAGCTTTGTTTTGTATCAAAGTCCTCTTTATACAAATGATACAAACTAAACAAATGAGTTTAGGACAATCCTAGCAACAAGAATAATTGCTATTTTTATAGTTTTTTTATTTCAGTACAACATTCTTTTAAGTTCTGGTACAGATTCTGATAAAAATTAAAACATCCCCATAAATAAACTGCAATTCAGAAGCTTTACAGATTAGTTTGCTTCTCCCCCTCTACTCCTTGTTGCCACCCCAACATATTTTACATCTTGTTTTGATGAAACTAGTACAAATACAGGTTTACCTTGAATTTGGTTTTCTTAAGCAGCAAAAAATACATTTTGTTATCTCATAGTAAAACTCTTTAACCAAGTGTTAATTAGAATCCAGTTTGTACATCTTGGAGACCATGATGCAAAATATTTATGTTTGGTCATGAATGGATGTTAGATCTTGGGTCGAAGTGGCCGGTGTCATTACTAGACAATCAGTGACAACCGCATTAAGGTGCTATCTACAGTAACCAGACATTTCCAACCATCATAGCACGTGTCAAATGGCTGGTTATCTTGTAATTACTGTAGATATAACTTGACATGTTTGACACCGGTGTCATAATCAGACAACCGGTTACAACCGCATCAAGGTGTTATCTACAGTAACCAGACATTTCCAACCATCATAGCACGTGCCAAATGCCTGGTTATCTTGTAATTACTGTAGATAGCACATGGTTGACACTGGTGTCATAACCAGACAACTGGTTACAACCGCATCAATGTGCTAATTACAGTAACCAGACATTTCCAACCATCAATTTTTTATTCTGCGGAAATCGTTTTTACCGAACAATTCGAAAAAACTAATGTCACATTTTTAGTATTTTTGATATATTTCCGTTAATTTAAATGATATTATAATCATATTTTTTATTTTGATGTGTTGTTTTTGCGCTAAATACGAATTTGAAAACTATTTTGGGTATTTATGCAGTTTCTTGCCATCAAACAAATTTGGAACATTTTGCTTGAAATGGGTCTAGAATTGGCTGTATTTTCACGAGATATGCTTTTTATTCTGCGGAAATAACATATTTTACAGAAAAATTCGAAAAACCCAATGTCACAACTTTTAGTATATTTGTCATATTTCCGTTAATTTAAATGGTATTTTAACACGCGAGCACACGCACCCCTTTTGTGACGTCTCAGCACGCGCGACGGCAAATTGCTCACACAACATTTAGGTTACCCTAATGCCTTGGTTTACATATTTATTTTTGTGACAATTTTTTTGAAAAATATTTGGTTCCTTTTGAGTTTTTTAAGGTGTAGTTTTCATATATATCTATGATATTAGTTGAAAGAAAAATTGAATTCAAATCGTTTGCAAATGGCATAACTCAATACCATCATGAGGACACGCACCGTTAGCAAACTGCCGTACTTTGAAAAATC